>CAJQUW010001512.1:0-22841 GCA_907163375.1 Prostheceraeus crozeri | reverse complement strand
TCGATCGACACTTTTTTGATTAGAGGTATGTTAGTTCTCTGAGGGACTTAGTGAGTGAATCTCGGGATGTGTCCGATGTCGTCGAGGCTAGGTAAGAAGTGTCGAGAGGGGCCTGGGCGACTGGGCCCGGTTGGAATTTTTGGAACTTGGATGACTGGAAGTGCGTGGGGCGTGTTTTGGGCGGTTGGTGGCTGGTTGGAAATGGAACGGGATGGTTTGGGACGGAGTTTGGATGGAGGGGTGTGGTGGATGTTTTCTTGGTCTAGGCTTGGAATGGAATGGTGGAGTGTGGCTGGAAGCCGAGCTGTTGCCTTTGAATTGGACTGTTGGATGGGTGGTAGATGGAATGGAGGTTGGGGTGGAACCTTGAATTTGGAATTGTGGTGGTCGTGGATTTGGATGTGGATTGGACACCTGGTGGGATAATGGAGTTGTGTGTTGGCTTGGCTTGGATATGGCTTTCGATTGGAATGGTTTGGATTGGTACCCTGGTGGAATTGGATGGTTTTGTGGGGACTTGTGGAATGGTGAGTTGGCATTGTCGGATGGAATCTGGTGGATGTGGTGTGGATGGATGTGTGGCATGGAAATGGTGGCGGTTGGATTTTGGTTTAGGAACAATGTTGGTGATTCTCTGTTGTGTTGGTGGGGTAGGAATGGTGCTGAGTTGTGGATTGGAAGGGACTTGGATGTGGATTGTGGATTGGAATGCTTTTGGATGGGGTGTGGAATCGGTTTTGCAATTATGGACTGGGTGGGTGTTTGGAAATGGCGGAACGGTGGGAATGGAATGGAATTGGCTGTGGATTAGGAATGGCAATGTTGGATAAGTTGTGTGGGGTGGAAGTGAATGGATAGGGATATGGTGGATGGTTGGATGTGGTATGTGGATTGGTGTGGAAAGGGTTCATGGATCCTTGGAAATGTTTGGACATGGGATGGATGGAACTGCTGGAAATTGGTGGCGTGTATGGTATGGAGCATGGAACTGGTTGTGCGGATGGATTGTGGAATTTGGATTGGAATAATTATTGCATCGGATGGTGGATGTTTGGACATGGATGGAATTTGGTGAATGGATTTGGGTGGAATGGGATACGGCGCGTTGGTGGTTGGGATCGGCAGGTGTTGGACCTTGGTGGTGGATGGTGGAATGGTGGCTTTTGGGTGGATTGGTTTTGGATGGAATGGTTGCTTGGTTGGATGGAATTTTGGTGGAATGGTGTTGTGGATAGGAATGTGTGGATGCTATGGTCTTTGGTATGGTGGTGGCTGTGGTGTGGTGGAAAAATCTGATTTGGTCCCATGGATGGGAACTGATTGGAATTTGTGTTGGCTTGGATTTGGATCTTGGTTTGGAATTGGTTGTGCTTGTTTGGCCTGTGGCTCAGATTTTGGTCTGTGGTAACAAGTGTGGAATTGGACTGTTTGTGTTGATGCGGGGTGGAATTGGAATGGCATTTGGAGTTGTGGTTGAATTGTGCTGGAATTGTGTTGTGGTGGTTTTGGAATTGGAATGTGGTGGAGTGGAAACCCGCATAGAAAGCGGTCGGTTTTTCTGATTTAGGGGGCTGCTTTGCCATGTATACTTGAGGTCGTTTCAACATCGATTGCACCACTTTTTTTGATAGAATGTATGTTAGATATCTGAGACATAGTGAGTGACTCTTGGGATTTGGTCGAAAGTGTTCGGAGCGATCAGGTAAAAAGGTGGTCGGCAGAGGATCCAGGGAGGTGCGGAACAGCAGTAGTACGGAGGTATGATTTCTATGACTTGGGGGGTGCTGGGCCCTGTAATTGCGTCGGTTTCTCATCCGATCGACACTTTATTGATAGAGGTATGTTAGATATCTGAGACTTAGTGAGTGAATCTTGGGATTTGTCGACATGATGTCGAGGATTTTAAAAAAGTGTCGAGAGGGGCCTGGGAGGTGGAACAGCATAGAAGGAGGCTATGTTTTATGATTTGGGAGAGCTGCTGGGCATGTAGTTGAGTCGTTTCAACATCGATTCGACACTTTTTGATAGAGGTATGTTAGTAATCTGAGACTTAATGAGTGAATCTTGGGATTTGTCGACTGTGTCGAGGATAGGTAAAAAAGTGTCGAGAGGGGCCTGGGGAGGTGGAAACAGCATAGAAGCAGGTATGTTTTATGATTGGGGAGCTGCTGGGCATGTAATTGAGTCGTTTCAACCATCGATCGACACTTTTTTGATAGAGGTATGTTAGATATCTGAGACTTATGAGTGAATCTTTGGATTTGTCGAATGTGTCGAGGATAGGTAAGAAGTGTCGCAGAGGGGCCTGGGAGTGGAACAGCATAGAAGAGGCATGTTTTATGTTCGGGGAGCTGCATGGGCATGTAATTGAGTCGTTTCAACATCGATCGACACTTTTTAGATAGAGGTATGTTAGATATCAGAGACTGTGGGAGATCTTGGGATTTGTCGATGTGTCGAGGATAGGCAAGGAAGTGTCGAGAGGAGCCTGGGGCGGTGGAACAGCATAGCATGGGGTATGTTTTATGATTGGGGGGCTGCTGGCAGTAGTTGAGTCGTATTCAACATCGATCGACACTTTTTTGATCGCGGTAAAGTTAGAAAGCTGCGCCAATC
This sequence comes from Prostheceraeus crozeri, assembly GCA_907163375.1. NCBI lineage: Eukaryota > Metazoa > Platyhelminthes > Polycladida > Euryleptidae > Prostheceraeus > Prostheceraeus crozeri. The sequence goes on along the minus strand of CAJQUW010001512.1, from coordinate 20,225 downwards.
AGAGATGTGAATCATGGGACCTATGTCGATTGTCGAAGTGCCGAGGATAGGTAAGACAGGTGTCGCAGCGGGGCACTGGGCGGTTGGAACCAGCATAGAAGGAGGTCCGGTATTCATGATTGGGAGCGCGCTGGGCAAGTAAATGAGAGATCGATTCATTCATCCCGATCGACCACTTTATTTGTGATCGATGGTCTGTATACGATTAGACAGAGACTTAGAGGAGGTGAAACTTTAGGATTAGTCGACACAGTGTCGAGGCATAGGTTAAGCCAGTGTCATCGAGAGGTTCACTGTGAGGTTGGTAACAGCATAGAAGGAGGCATGTTTTAGTGTATGAGTTTGGTTGGGGCTGCTGCTGGCATAGTAAATTGAGTCGTTTCATCCATCCGATCGACACTTTTAGATAGAGGTATAGGTTCGAGAATCTATCTGAGACAATAGTGAGTGAACTCTTTGGGAATTAGTCGACAGTGTCGGAGGATCGGTAAAAACGAGTGTCGAGCAGGGGCCTGGCAGATGGAACAGGATAGGAAAGTGATGATATCTTCTATGGGGAGCTGTGCATGTAGTTCAGCGCGACTGATGCGAATTTATCGTACCCCTGACTTAGTGATGCTGAGTCCTGTATTTGCGTCCCTATTCGAATTAATACGCTTTGGGCTTAGACTATTAAATATTAGACTCAAGCTTACCTGTCATGTGAAGAGGAAAAGCATGTATATTATAGCTATAATTAATGCTTGACCCGTTCAAGATGGGTAAACAAAAAATTGCCTATGTAGTCGGAGAGAGCAGTTACTATGCAGAAACAGGGAATTGAGCTTACCACCTCCAATCGGTAGCTTTCGATGTGTGATGATATGACGAGCCCCTCTACATACATGTGCCAGCGTGAAAGTCGTTTCTGTTATGCATAATCTCCACATTTGGAGTTTTACAACGATTCATCCCTCTCTCTCGCCTTATACATTCAGAAAGAGGAGCTCTGGTAGACATGCGTAAAAGACACTGCTAGACAACCATTGACTGGCAGGCCACCGATTCGAGTCGCAACAAGAAACGAGAGCATCACGAGCATCAGAAATGTATAAGGACCCCTAACAATACGACATGCATCTGGTCTTTCCAATTCGACACATTAACCGACCACTTGTGCCAGGTATGGGCAAAATTTAGAAGGAAATTAGTTGAAAACATTTTTTCAATCACCGTATAGACAAAATCTTGCTATACCCAATCATAGCTGGACAAAATTAACAATCCCCATTCACCCCGTATACGCTATACAATACCTAGGACGAATCTTCGTTTTCTCCCAATATGGTGCATGTCAGTGGACAACCGAAGTAACTGATCTTAATGTCTTTCTCATCTTGATTGACGATATCTGTTCGATTAGGACAGTATGGTCATTATGTCAAGAGGTCAAACGCCTTGTATTTTGCAGCTTTTTCGTACCGTATAAATAAACCTGTGATTTATCCTAAACCAGACTATCAACCTCGTGTTTAAAAAATCACATTTATGTACGGCAATAGTCTCAAATAATGAACCCAATTTTCACTGGTTCATTCTGTGTGACTCTGCGCAGACGATTGCACTAAATACCACCCATCCCCCTCCTGCAGACGCTCACCCATCAATGAAACCCTAACTCCCCGGCAGCCAAACACACACTCGGACACTTCTCGAAATCACGTCGCGACTTACAATAAACTGCAGACTAGTAATTATAAATATTTTATTATGGTGTAGTTCGGAATGATTTTTCCTTGTGTGGCCCTACGTCATGCTCGCTGTTATCATCCAATTGATGCATGTATATCATCATGTGATTTATTGTAATAAAAAGAATCATGCACGATTGGGAGTGATGCAATCAATATCACGTTGATCCACTGATAAACTTCGGGTAGGATAGATCACTTGAACGATCACTGACAACAATTTAATCAAGCTTAATCCTCAGTATACAGTGTGAAGAATGTGTTGTATGATTGCTATGACATGGTTGAAAATTCTTCCTTTTTAAAGCTCTTCACTTTGCTCATGGTGCCGAAGCCTTGTTTATGTACAATGTTGCATCTGTCCGACTTCTAACGACGAGTAGCTGCAAAATTAGCAAAGCAGGATAATTTAGGTGAGCCGTTTGCAAATAACAATGGAGTGCGTTATCATTGGACGATAATATTGTGCCTCTCGTTTGAGAAATCACTTCTCCTAACCCATTCCCAAATTACGGTAAGAAAAAAAAATTTAATTCATGAATCAATGAAATCAAAATGAATGAAAAAAAAGAATAATGAAAAACACGAATAAAATAATGCTTATCATGAGTTGTTGTTAGAATTATTCTCATTATTCACAAATGCAGTTTTTTTGTCTTATTTAAAATGACTGTCCCTTCGGTAGTCAGAGCCGCTAAAAACAGAAGCTTTTATATACACGTCTGACACTGTTTTCTTTACATGTTGAGTGTGACAAGAACTCAACTGTAGAAATTAATTGTTCAAATAGTTTTGTTTCCTCACCATGAAAAATTCATAGCTTTTAATAAAAACGTGTCCATTTTTCAATGAGATCGTTATATTTCTTTTTGATTGTTGAAATTTCACATAACGAACTTTTTGATTTCTATTATACCTAAAGCTATATTATTAACAGTAAATTCCTATTGATAAACATGACTGGTGGCTTCTGTGAATAAAGTGAATACAATTAGAATTATTAAGAAAGTTGAAGATCAAAGATTATTACAACAAAGAGTTGATCAGCACTCCTATTGAAAAAGCACCCGTGGATTTTCGCGGTATTGGTCCAGATCTGAGTAAATTTCATGGAAAATTTGGGTGGTTGGAGCTTGTCAATTTATCTAATTACATATTTGGATGCTTTTTCAGAGTAGCATTTATCTTAATGATCGTACAATTTTACATACAATAAGTAATCATAACAGAAAAATAATACGGAAGAAAAAACTGCTATTTTTATTATAAATTTTTATGCCTGAATTCTGCATCAGCGATCAGACTGATTACTTTTGAATTGCGTAAACAATGGCAACGATTAATGAACTCTCGATAACGCCATGTCATATAATACGAGATAGTGAGTGCATTGAATCTACCATTCATTTTAATATCTTTGTTGAAGCTGTAATTATATCAATTAATAACTAATCAAACTAATTTAGAATAATCTAAAATAATATCTGATTTTTTCATTTAAAAAGGATGCTGTTGAATGAGTATACTAACGAATTATACATCAGATTAAAACATGATTTATATAAAATTTCGACAAAATTAAATACTAAAAAAGTAATAGCTATTTTGTTTAAATTATTTGTTTTATAATTAGATTTTCTAGAGAAAATTTCAACCCCGACCACTGTAGGGCTCTGGACCAATCAGAGAGCGTAGAAGCAGTGAAGGTCACCCTCGATTCTTCTAGAATAAGACTTTCAGTTTCATTGAGTGTGCTCGTCCTGTGCAGACAGCGAGCAAACCGGTTGTTGATATATAAGTATTTGAAGTTATATTGAGTTTTCAAGTGTGATATAATTGCACGGGTAGAGTAGTCCCGTATGCAGTTATTACGGCTCATAGCTATTTGTGCCACTCTCACAAGAAGAGAGAGTGATAATAGGACATGTTTAAGTTGTTCGTTGGAGTTATATACGTCAGTATATTTGGGTAAGCATTATAATCCGCGCGCGGTGGGGCTTGCCAATACCCTAGTAATAGAGCCAGAGACACGCTGAGTGGAGATTATTGACTACGATAGCGCAGAACGCCAGTGAAGTGTTTGCTAGGGAAATTTCCCTTAAATGGGGAATTTTATCAGCCGGTAACATTATCGACGCAGTTTTAACACAGGAAAGTGCGGGCGGTGCGTACGAGTCTTCCCTTCTCCTGAATCGGAGGCAAAGCGCGAGGAAGAAGGTGAGTTTTTCCCTATTCCCTATCTTCTTTGGGTTATAATTTATTGTCTAGTTGGTTTTTAAACGCTACTTTGATCTCGGTGAGACTAGGGCTCGGGCATGGTCTTACAAACATGTGGCACCGGAAAGGATTTAAAATTAAAATTCCCAGGGGCTACGGTAGGCATTTTAGCCAAAAGTAAAAACGCTACTGAGAAATCAACCTTAAGAATTGCGGGATAAAAGAGGGAAAAAAAAAAAAAGGCCAAAGGTCACCGGAATAGGGGTAGACCTCAATGTTGGATCAACTAGAAAATTTCAACTCCGTCAACGTACGGCGAGGAGGAATTTGGAGCAGTAAAATTTTAACTGACTGCCAAAACCTGCCTGAGGAAATCAATGAGGGACAGTTTCTAATTTTGAAGTTGAAGGGAGAAGCTGCAGAAGAACGTTGACCTAGGCAGATAATAAAAAGAAGATAAGATACATTTGAGATGATCTATGGCAGAAAGTGGGCTATTGAGGTGTTCAGAGGAGGAGAGATATAGCGCTAGAAGAAGCAGAAGAGAAAGACAGGAAAAAGAAGAAATGGAAATCAGCTTGAAGTGATTAGAGTTTTTAAGGAGGAAGATAGAAGATGGCCATGCTGGTCCCAGCTCTTCTCTGGAAATTTATAGTGACAAATTTGACACCAGTGTCTGTCAAAAATTGTGCAAATGTGCTGATGGCTAGGCTAGCAGGCAAAGTAGCCCAGCAGGTGGCCGAGGAGGAAGGAACTCCTTGGGAGAATTTCGAAGAAGTATGGACTCTCTTACTGGTCCGTAGATCTGAAGTGAAATTAGATAGACAATGAACTATCTCGCGTTATTCGAACCAGGCGCCGGCATGAAAAAGAAGAGGACGAAAGTGATTTGCGTCGTACATAAGTGTATCGAGGCCTAGTGCGCCTGGCGAAGCCGGGCTGCCTTCCATTGAGCCCAGCATCTGAAGAGGAAAAGAGAACGTGGGGTTATTGGTCACAAGGGAGGATGATCTTAACGTTAAGGAACCAGCCTCATGACTATCCGTCCGGAAACGGCGGAAGAATATCTCCATATAAGGAGATGGTCGAGAAAAACAAGGCAGCTCACAAGGAGCAGATTATTAGAGAAAAGAATGAACCAAATCCCTCCAAAGGGGAGCCAAAGTCCCCACCGTAAGAAAAGCCGTACCGCGTCGAGAGAAAAGTAACATAAAATGTTACCGGTGCGGAAAGTTAGGCCATATGAAGAAAGACTTTGCTATTTCAAGATTGAAAGGTCCAGTCTCCGAAAAGGAGAAAGGAGTTGAAGGAAACAATCCCAAAGACTAAGTTGGGAAACGAAGAATCGGACGCGCCGCGCGACCCTCACTCGGGCAGTCGTCTCGGCCAATGTGACGAAGAGGGTCAAGATCCAGTGACACAGCCATCAAAGCAGAGATAGGGAAAAGTGATCACTGGATGTGGTTATTTTTGGGGCAGACTACATCAGTTCTCCAACCCGAAATTCAATAGAGGCGGAAGCCCTCACGCCCTCCACGCGGATGCCGATGGCAGGAAATGCCACCCCCGTTATGAATTGATGGTGTGAAGCAACGGTTAACGTAACCATTTGCAGGAATTACTTACTTACCCGATGGAAAGTAATTGTTATCCCCTTGGCAGAGCAAGTGTACCGATGAGTTATTAATCACCGGGGCAGATTTCATTAATGGAAATCGATTGATAATTGACATAAACTGAAACCAAGAGGACATCTGAGGACGCGCCACGGATGGTTGGGCAGTGGCCCGCTTTTGCCAGCTCAAGGCTACATCGGAGTTCGGAGGGTCACCTTAAAGAACCAGTAGAACTGCAGGCTCGGGAGAGTCAAATGGGGTTCAAGGCACAAGTCAAAATGAAAGGTTGTGCACCAACGCCAGGTAGTGTGGCGTGGTCGAGGAATTAGCTCGACGGATTATGCCGATGCCGGGATTCGTTGCCAGATGCGCTGACAGTGGCCCAAGAGGGTAAATTTTCGATACCGTGGCTAACCTTTCGGAGGGACGTGCAGTACTTATCTCGAGAGCCTGGTGGGGACGTTTGAAACACCCCAGTGGGTGCGGGATTATGCACCAGAGACTTGAAAAAGGTCTTGAGAGTAACCACAGAGCGTAGGTCGCGGCTAAGGCAAAGAGCAAGAACAAGCCTTGCAGACTGTACTCGAAGAGTACGAAGACACTCAGATGAGGGAAGGGCGACAGTTGAGTCGTACCAGTCTGGTGGAACACCAGATACCTACGGGAAATGTTATTCCGTCAAGCAGCATCCTCGTAGATTACCCGCACTCTACCACCTTTTAAAAGGCAAGAGGTAAAAGCTCAGCTGCAAGAAATGCTGGAGCAGACATTATTGCCGAATCGATAGCCCTTGGGCTGCGCCCATTTGTGCTGGTTGCCAAGAAGGACGGGGGTACGAGGCTATGTGTGGATTACCGCAAGTTAAATGCGGTCACAAGAAAATGCGCTTATCCGTTACCTCGGGCTCAAACAGTGATGGAAGCCATGACAGGAGCCAAATACTTTTCGGTCATTGACTTGAAAAGCGGGTACTGGCAAATCCCAGTAGCCCGGTAGGACCAGGAGAAGACTGCTTTTGTATGTCCTGAGGGCCTTTTTGAGTTCAAGGTTATGCCCTTTGGGTTGGTATCGGCCCCGGCCACCTTCCAGAAACTCATGGATAAGGTGTTGGCAGAACTGACAGCAAATGTTGTTGATTATGGCATACTTGGATATATCATAGTGTACAGCCCGGATTGGCAAAGCCATTTGAAAGACATTGGATAGGTGCTGCAGAAGATGAGAGACGCCAAACTGCAGATAAATCCAGAGAAATGCCAGTGGGCATTAGAGGAGGTCCGATATTTGGGACATATTGTATCGAGACATGGAGTAAAGACGGACCCTCAGAAGGTAGTAGCAATCAAGGAGTGGCCTACTCCACGAAAGGCCAAGGAGGTACGCTCCTTCCTGGGTTGGCGTCCTACTACCCGGAAGTTCATTAAGGATTTTGCGAAGATCGCTAGACCACTGCATGCTTTGACTCAGAAGCAGGCTATATTTAACTGGACCCAAGGCTGTCAAGAGGCGTTTGAAACCTTGAAGCAGAAGCTTATGAGCGCTCCTATTTTAACCATGCCAGATTTTTCGGAAACTGGAGGAAGATTTATCTTGGACTGCGACGCTAGCTTGGACGCGATAGGTGCGGACGCACTACTAATCGCAGATACAGCCAGACGGGTCGGAAAAGCCAATATTATACGCCAGCCATTGTTTTGAATAAGGCTCAACGAAATTATGAAGCCACCAAAAGAGAGATGTTGGCCCTAGTGGTGGTTCGCGCGGGAGTTGCGACACTACATGTTGGGCAGGAAATTCATGGCTCGTGTGGATCATAGGCGTTGATTTGGCTGAAAAAAAAAGAGTTTAAAGAGCCACAAGGATTGGTGGCCAGATGGATTAACATTCTCGAAGAATTCGACTTTGATTGTGTTTATAGACCGGGCCGGGCACACTAATACATACAAAAAATAAATAAATGCCGACGGAATGGTCAAGGAGTGAAAGAATGACCAGCGAGGTCCGCTCACCAGAACTGGATGCACCGGAGTTTGTGAGGTCCGTGAAAATAAAAATAAATCCTCTCACAACGGACATGAGAAACCAGTTGATCGAAGAGACGAGGCAAGATGAAGACATCATCAGCTTAAAGCTTGGCTCCGATCATTGCCGGAAAAACCGCACCCTAGCCCGATTGAAAAATAAGTCGAACGAGCTAAAGCGACTTTGCAAGGAATGGGATCAAAAAATGGGAATCCAAACAAAACAAATAATCAAAAAACTAACCCATCAAGATAACCCACACAATATATCAAAAACAAAACAAAAACACAAAAAACAAAAAAAAACTCATTCAATAAAGACCAATTCAAAAAAACAAATACAAAACATCAATTTCCACTCAAACAAAAATTAAAAAACACACAACACTAACAACACAAAAAACACTAAAACCAAACAACATGGACTCAACACAAAACAAAAAAACCCGTCTCTTCTCGACAACATCACAAACAACACACTAATAAACAACACAAAATCACAAAGACAACACCAAAACCTAACAAAATAACTCAAAACCAATCACAACAATAACAAACAAACAAAATGGACTCAACAATCATTTCAAAAGACCCGACCATCACCACAATAACAAACCCACAAAAACAACCAAAACCCACCACAAAACTACAATCAAACACACAATCAACAACAACAACCAACACTCCACCATAACCCACCCAAACCAAAAAACAACACCACCCAAACCCCGAACGAAACAAAAAACCACTGGTATCACCTATACAAGCACCCCTAACACAACCTACAATAACCAACAAACTCAAACAAAAAAAATCGAACAACAACTCACACCATCAAACAATAAACACCACCAAACCACTAAATCATCAAAAAACTATCCAGAAAACTACAACATTATCTACCATAAACCATACACCAACACACCCCCACACAAACACACAATAACATATACACAACAAACAATACAACAAATTCCAAAAAACACAAAAGACCCACCACACAAACCCACCGCCAAAAACAACAACAAACAAACAACATAAAACAAAAACAAACATAAAACAAAAATAAAAAAACATACATCAAAAAACAACCCAATCATCACAAACGCTAACAAACCCAACAAATCAATAACAAAAAACCACAACACAAACAAACAAGACCCACACCAAACCAAAAAAAAACCCAAAAAACATGGAAACAAAACCACAACAATACACACTACCACCCACCCCAAACACCCAACCCCTGATCAAATACCAAAAAAACACAACCTACCAAATACCACGACACCCGCAAAAAACAAAACTAAAAAACCAACAAAAACCTCACACAAACACAACAACAAACCAAACACCCCAACCAAAATCAAAACAATAAAACAACACAAAAACAAACAAATCAACCCACCCATACAACAACAGCCCCCCCCCCCACACCCCCATCAAGGGAACCCCAGAATCCAACAAAAGACACAAACAGACCACAAAAAACACACACCAACCAAACAATCCTAGATCACACACAAACCCAACGGGGCCAAAATAACCAAAATCTAACAACAACACATAAACCCAACCAAAATAAATCTCCCAAACAAACAAACACTAACAACACACACACACCCCACACTCACCGCCACACACCCAACAAACAAAACACTACCCAACCATGGCTCTTTACCCCCCCAAACCCCCCCCTATCCACAATCCCACCCCACTTCACCCTCCCCAATCCCCTCCCCCACCTCCCCACCCCCCCCCCCCCCACACCCCAGCATCCCCCCACCCACTACCCCCCCACCACCCAACCCCCACCCCACCCACAACCAAAAACACCCCCCAACCACATACCACAACTAAAACCTCAACCAATAAAACCCCACCACCTCAAACCACAACGCATCCACCTATCCACAACTGTCGGCGGATGAGGATTTAGTTATTTGACCACCCCGTGGTCGAACCAACGTATTGTGCTGCCAATGGCATCAAGAACAGTATCATCTATAGAAATGCAGCGGGAGTAGTAGCTTCCCACGAAGGGAACCGAAAAACTTTTGAGTCGCGTATGAAGGATCGATTTTGGTGGCCGCGTATGCCGAGCCGATGTGAGTGTATTCCTAGAGTGACGTGCGTGGTGTGTGCACAGTTCAAGGACCTAACCCACCAGCGGTCGAGTCTGAACTCAATTTTGACGGGAAAACCGATGGAAATGTATCGCGGTGGATCATAATTGTCCGCTACGCCAACGCAGAGAGGAAATCGGTTTATTCTAACTATCATCAGATATTTTCACGAAAATATGCGGAAGCAGTTCCCTTGGACAATCATTGTGCCACGACAGTGGCTCCGCTATAGTAAATGAGTCTGGAATCACAGACGGCATGAATCCCGAATAGGCTACACCGAACGTGTCTGATTTTAGGACAGAATTGATCGAACCAGTTATGCCAGACAGCTGGGAATACACACAATGACGTTTACGACTCCAATATTGGCCACAGGAAATGAACAAAATGACGGTTCAACCGAACCCTAAAGACAGATTTTGAGAACGCTAAAACGAGACAGCGAGATAATTGGTACACGGCTATCCCTAGCTGCCTCTATGCCTACCGTAACAGTAAGCATAAGTCTAACAGATTCACTCCGTCTGATGCTCTGTATGGCTAAATTACAAGTACCGGCTGACTTGACCTGACCGAGAAAGATGCACGTCCGAAAGGTCAACAGCTATGTAGAGGGGATTGACCCAAACGATGAAAAAGACTTGGGAGATCATAGAGGCTAACGAAGAGGAAGCTTGCGCGGCAGCAACGAAAGTATTATGACTCAAAAGGATAGCTGGCCCCCGGCACCCGATCAGGCTGGAGATCTAGTTATAGGTAATGAGATACGCAGGTAGGACCACACAGGAAGTTGACGCGACCCTGGGATGGGCCGTTTGAAGTGGAAAAAGAACTTCCCCATGGGGGTGTACCTGGTTCGTAGCAAACAAAACCGGAGGAAGCGCCATACAATCAATGGCGATCGACTGAAACATCATACCGAGCCCGAGAAGAGACGGTTATCACCGATCAGCCACTCATTCAAACCACAGAGGTCGAGGAGGTGGGACCAGAGCTCAGTTCCTCCGGTCGCTCAGGAGGTCACAGTAACGAGTAATGACTGACAATCCAAAATAAAAGAAATTTCCTTTTTTCGTTCCAGGAGATGACCGATACGGAAGATATCGTGAGCATGATGGTGGACTTTCTAATGGATGGGGTAGACATGACTCCGCATGAGGAGTGCGGAGAATTGTGTCTTCCAAAATACTGAGAGAGCAACGTCAACTCAGCGGACTGTAGCCACGGAAGCGGGTTACCTTACAGTATTTAGAGGAGGTGGTAATTTACGCCAGAGCAGAGAACAAAGATTGCGAGGGCTCTCGAGGTCCAGGACCGACAAGCGGGTAGAGTGCCTGGCAATATAACATAGAGGCAGCCACAAAAACAGAGAAAACCCCCCAGTTGTGCCACAGAAGGCAGGTCCTAAAGGGTCCGCCCAGAAACGGTGGGGCAAGGTATCGAGCACACGCCATACAGAGGTATGAAGACATCGTTAAAAGCTACCAACAAAGACGCCACGCGAGACAACCTCCGTGACAAGGCGAAAGCCCCCCCCCCCCCCCCCCCCCCCCCCCCCCCCCCCCCCCCCCCCCCCCCCCCCCCCCCCGAAATCGAAGAGGTCCGTGGAAAACGGTAAAGGAACCCCCTAACGGTAATACCGGAAGAACCACAGACAGAGGTTGTCTCCCCAGTAGACTGGGAGAACTTTCAACCGGATGCGGGGAGGCTCAATTCGAGTCGTGCTATGACCCCTCGCGGAAGCCGGAGGAGGCCGAAACGACCCGATTCCCGCTCCAGAACGCTAGCGAGCCATTACGCCAGTTAATAGCTATGGGTGGTGAAGAAGCTAGGCCCGTGCCCTATCTTGCGCCAAATAGCCACAGAAAGGCCGGTCGAGAGCCTGTTTTACTAGAGGATTACTGATCCGTAGAGTAGGCAGGCCATCTATATGGAAAGATGGACAGAAAAGAGCCATCAATGGCCAAGACGATAAGACTGGACGGAGGACTACGGTCCATCAAGCAACCCAAACTGATTGAAGGCTCAGATAACACGATTTGGGATTCGCATTGCCATTGGAGAGAATGTCCCTTATACAGACTCCCTGGGCGGATTTAATCACGAAAGATGGAGTGGTACAGTACCTCCATGGCCGGGGTAGTTAATGTTATGAGCCAACCATTTATATGGCAGGATTTATCAATAGACGCGGATCCAGCGGAAAACAGTCCGATCATCCCAACCGTTACGGCCATAGGATGCCACCCTACGTATGCGTCTATGCTAACAGCTACCGGTTACAAGCCTGTCTCAGAGGGGAGAGCATGGCCGTCCGTGAGGGCTATTGGGGAATGTGGATTGGACTTTCGTTCGGCGGGAGCCGACGGAGCGCCAAATTCGCATGCAGACAGTAACCTTCATTCATCAAGCGACACTGGCTAGTCAGACCAGCTTCCCTTGGTTATCCCACTGCCGGGGTGGAGAAAATCAACAATTCGCGTTATCACTGTTATGGAAGTCCTGGTAGAGTCGTTACACATGTCTAGACACCCAATGCATTTTCATTGCGCGGTAATGTCAACCGATGCAGTTGAGAGCGTTTGTGGACGAATGTCCGCACATGTATTTCGGAGTGACGCCGAAGACCATGGCATGGCATGAACAGGGTCAATTCCCTGCTCTTCGGCTAATCCCAATAGAGCGCCTCCTGGTGGAAAGCGATGCGCCGTATTTGGCGGACACACCGTGGTCTACAGTTAGCTTAGTCGGAAGACTAGCTAGGGCGAGATTCATGCCCGAAGAGGCAATCGCCAGAATTATCAACGACAACACACAGCGGTTGTATAACCCCTGAGCCGGCGCGGCGGAAGTCCGCCCGGTTGGGTGTATGCTCTTTTCAGTTTAGCGCTAGTTAGTGGTATCTATTTGATGTTTATTTGCTGCGATCCTCCCGAGAGGGGGAGGGGCCCGAATTTGGGGGCAAATTCTTTAAAAAAAGGGGGTAATGTAGGGCTCTGGACCAATCAGAGAGCGTAGAAGCAGTGAAGGTCACCCTCGATTCTTCTAGAATAAGACTTTCAGTTTCATTGAGTGTGCTCGTCCTGTGCAGACAGCGAGCAAACCGGTTGTGATATATAATTTGAGTTATATTGAGTTTCAAGTGTATGCACGGGTAGAGTATTCCCGTAGCAGTTATTACGGCTCTAGCTATTGTCACTCTCACAGAAGAGAGAGTGATAATAGGACATTTTAGTTTCTTGAGTTATATACGTCAGTATATTTGGGTAAGCATTTAATCCGCGCGCGGGTGGGGCTTGCCATACTAGTAATAGAGCCAGAGACACGCTGAGTGGAGATTATTGACACGATAGCGCAGAACGCCAGTGAAGTGTTTGCTAGGGAGAATTCCCCTTAAATGGGGAATTATCCAGCAGTAACATCATCGAGGCAGATAACGCAGGAACCGTGCGGGTACGCTACCGAAGTCTTCCCTTCTCTGAATCGGAGCAAAGGCGAGGAAGAAGGTGAGTTTTCCCTTTCCCCTGTCTTCCTGTGGGTTATAATTATATTGTCTAGTTGGTTAAACGCTACTGTGATCTCGGTGAGGACTAGGGCTCAGGGCCAGGTCTTACACCACGTGCTATTGAAAATTTTTGTTTCTATTTTTGTTCTTGTTGAGCATTTAGAAGTGAATAGAACTACCAAAGGTAATTAAAACGATACATTTTCTGAAAGATGAATGACATGTCATGATTACAATACCTAGTAACTATAATTTCATTTAGATGGTAAAATGATACAATGTCTGAAAGGTCAAACCTGACTCATTTTACCCCGCACCGCCCTATCTTCCCTAGCTAATTATAGGAATGTAGTTAATCTGTCTCAGACTAGACAGGATGATAATAAAACATAACTGCGCAAGTGGATGCGATGCATACATACACCCAACTTAAATGAAAAAGATTGATGGCAGATAAATCTCTTGGTGATCAACCTTTTTAACATCCTGTAGAGCAGCTAGATATGAGCGCAGCTTTGGCTAATTTCATGATCCAGTATAGAGATACCGAGGTGCCGAAGGAAATTTGTTGAAACCATTTTGAGTTGTATTACAAAAAACAATTCGCTTGGTCTTTTGTACAACGTAGAACTTTTCATAATCCGCAAAAAATATATCAAATAAGGTTGATGCACATGAAGATCTTCTAATCATGTGGGCAACATAGCAACATGTATAGAGAAAATAAAATCTGGGATGCGCTTCTGTCCGGATATAAGCGCATGCGCTTATAATCGAACAAAATGCACATCTGCACACATCTGTGTCAGCGTGAAAACGAGCTTTTTTCGATTATAAGCGCATGCGCTTAAAAGCGCGATAATACGGTAAAAGAAACTTCCCTATAGAGCTTGGCACTGGTTTATCTTCAGATCACACCATTCATACAGCATACACACTCTGTGACATAGCGCATGAGCTCATTGCGTCACTAGACGGCCTATGCAGGCCGCACTGTGTAAGATTTTCAAGTAACACAATTCGCAGCGTTCAAATCCCATACTTTAGATATCCGTGATGTATGTATAATGGACATACAGTGTATATCTGGACCTGAACGCTGTCTTAATTTGGAACGTATCGTTTTCCTATTGAAACGTCGGATCACTTAAGAAGTATCTGAATTTATCATTTTCATAGAAATCGATTTCTCGCTCCTCTTCAGACTGCAACAGACAGAAGAAGCAGACAGACTGTAATCGATCTCTATGATCATTTTCATGTGTTTTTTCCTCGACTGTATCATTCATCTAATATATTTGTGAAAAACTGTAATGTAATATAACGACTATATGATACGAAAAACAACTCACAATTTTTCTTTTATTTCATTTTATAGATATGACAGCATGAAGCCGCGATGTAAAGTTTGGTTACACTTCCAACAGGGAACCATCCATCAAGGCGCCAAGAATTCTCATGCAATTTGCAAATATTGCCAAGCAACCTATAAAGTGAATTCAACAAGGATGAAGAAACATCTTTTTAAGGACTGTAAGAAGTGCCCAGAGGAGGTTCGACTTCAATTCGCCAAGGATGTTACCAAGTCATGTTATGGTCCTAAAGAGAGACCGTTAAAATCAGTGCCTGAAGAAAGCGTTGTCCAGAACAATATCAATAGTCCTACTGTACATACTATTTCAGACAGTGATGAAGATGATGCCTCTGATTTCTCTTCTATTTCAAACCGTATTCAAAATGTGTCATCGATCGCTTCATCATCTTCTGGAACATCGTCTTGTGCAAATTTCAAACAAAGTACTCTAGTACCGCATCATATGCAATTTTATGATGTAATGACCAAGAAGGATAATGAAGAGTTGGATATGGCCTTTGCTAAAGGTGTCTACACGTCTGCTTTATCATTTAGAACCTTCAGCACGCCAAGTTGGGAGGACTTCTTCAAAAAGATAAGACCTGCATGGAAAATTACCAAGTCCCTATGTCATAGGAAACACCCTGTTGAACAAATGGGAAAATATCATATCTGTCGGTACGTCGGATAGCATTGCGTCGGCGGAATCTCTTGTACTTTTGACTGATGGTTGGTCTTGTGTTTCAGGAGATTCACACATTTAGTTTCTTGTTTCAACTCCAGAACCAATATTTTTGAAATCAATACATCCCGGAAGCAATCGGCACACAGGAAAATTCATTGCCGAACAATGTGAGAAAGTGATGAGTGAAATCAAGGACGTGAAAATAGAAAAGTTCAATGCCATATGCTCGGATCACGCAGCAAATATGATAGCTGCCTGGGAATTATTAGAATACAAATATCCTTGGATTCAAACATATGGTTGTTCTGCACATGCACTTGACTTACTCGTGAAAGATATACAGAAGATTCCCACAGTAGCGATGACGGCTGCAGAGCATAAATTGATCAGTGTATTTTTTCGAACACATCATATCCCAAAATCAGTGTTGAAGGAATATTCATTACAGTTGCTGAAGAAGCCATTATCTTGCTCTATACAAGTTGCAACTCGATGGTCAAGTGGAAGAACAATGATTGCAAGGAATATTCGTCTCAATGATTGCTTAAAGTTAGCAATATGTGACACACGCTGTAAAGAAAATATAAAAGCAAGTCGTGTCAAAGAACTAATCCTCGATGAAGCATTTTGGAAGCGATCTGAGTTTGTAAACCGTCTGCTAACTCCAATGAAATATGCGACCGAGGAGGTGGAAGCTGATGATTCACGAATTTCTGTAATTCCCACTGTTTGGTGTTTCATTGAGAGTTCAGTTATGAATATTGCTGAAAATGATCAAAACATTATGCCACAGAACGAAATTGATATGCTTAAAGAGCATCTTGCTTGCAGAAATACGTTCACGGTTAGACCAATCCACAAATCTGCTAACCTTCTTGATCCGCGTTTCGAAGGAAAGCACCTCACAGTTGAGGAAATGACAGAAGCCGAAAATCTGATTATGAAGATAGCAGAGGATCGAGACTACCCTTTGGAAAAGTAGCTAATGAGCTGATGGAGTACAAAGCCCATGCTGGAGTGGTGTTCGGGCGCTCCCATATATGGATAGTCTCCAGCGGAGATCCTTTTATTTGATGGAAGGCCAACGGCAGTGGAACGTATGTGGGAGCCATCACCTTAATGCTTATGTCTTTCCCCTCATCCATCGCCTGCGTGGAGCGCGCCAATAAAGAATATTCAAATCAGAAAAATAAGAATAGAAATAGATTGACTGATGAGCACAGTGAGAAGGTGACAAAAGTATCATATAATTTGAAAATAAGTGAACGCAAACAGAAATTGCATATTTTGAAGTCGCATGTTGCTTTGTCTTCTCCTGAAGTATCAGAGAAAGTAAGTAAAAAAATCATTAAGTAACGTATTTGGGGTATTGGTTAGGTTTTTAGATTATATTCATGATACAGTTCATTCAAGAATATACCGTACACATATTAAGGAAAATAACATTTGATAAGTTCAGACGATAAATTTTTATTAGGCTTACCCATGTGTCATAAAGGGTTACAGTGCATATAAATTGACAAATATTACGGCTAAAAGTCATCAACAAAATTTGCGCGGCAACAAAATAACAAAAATCAGCAAAACTAAGGCTATTAGTTTTTCAAATTAGTTATTGAACTCCAGTGATACAGATTCTCATATTTTCTATTTGACCTATTCCTACCTGCAACTACAGTTATTGTATTTAGTCGGTCCCTTCCATTCGTATCTAAGTACATCGTATTTTCAGCCTTTACATGAGTGCATTATTTATTAACTCCGTTATTTGCTTTCATTTGCGCACATATTTTATGGGTAGTCTGCTTAAATTGAATTCAATATGATTTTTACATATTCCAGTGTTTCGCGAGAAGTCTCCAACATCTCTCAGAAAGCATCACTCAAAAAGAGCAAAGTAAGTCCGGTGATACCATGTAGAATAGTAAGGATGTAAAAAATCAGTATTAATCAAATGGATCAATCGAAATTAGACAATAAACATGTCCTCAAACTGATAACAGCTAAGTCAAATGAAACTGAAGATATCGTACATATAGCCTACATTATATACATACAACGATGAAAATATGATAGAAGCAAATGCCAAAAATATTGTATATCCAAAACAACCTACTTTTTAAAATTAAAATGGATTGCTGTTTGCTGATGGATTTTTCTTTTATTATGCAGTTTGATTTGTGACCATTTAGAAAGATGTAAAGCTATATTATCATCTTTTGTGATTTATTTTGAACTTTATGATTTTCATTTTCTACCAATAAATTCCTGGTTATTATTTTATTGATAAGTGTCACGGCTGCTCAAGACAAAATGGCATTTATCAGCGAGAGAGAGAGAGAGAGAGTGTGTGTGTGTGTCAGAGCTATCAATTATAAATTTACATCGGTAATGTCATCTGTTTCATGTATGACATTTTCATTATAATTCTGCCACTAGAGATTTGATAACCTTGTGTTACTTAACTTTTCATAAATGATGATGATATGAATTTTTATACATACATGTATTTATCACCGGACTTCGACTTTCAAATAATTATTAATAACAGAATGAGTTGATTCTGGGTGGCTGCATGTGAGAGTACGTCTGCAATTGGAGTAATATAAATGAAACTTTACTGTAGAAAAGACTTACTGCCATGCCTTATAAAACCAGCAATTAATAAAAAGAATGCTCAGTTATTTATCAAAGTTGATACGTGCAAGTTTATTTGAAATTATTATTAATAACATTGATTTTTCATGCAAAATGTCTCTCTACGCTCAGTTATTGTGCATTATTTATGATCACTATTTGCTTGAATTTAAACAAAAGGAAATATTTTTGGTTACTCGGCTATAATATTCTCGAAGCTTCACAAATAAATACATGTGCTCAATCACAGTGTTGCATGCAGAGATAGAGATAGAGAGAGAGAAGAGAGAGAAGAGAGAGAGAGAGAGAGAGAGAAGAGAGAGAAGAGAGAGAAGAGAGAGAAGAGAGAGAGAGAGAGAGAGAGAGAAGAGAGAGAGAAGAGAGAGACAAGAGAGAGAGAGAAGAGAGAGTGTGTAATCTTAGAAAAGCAATACATTCCACTCAACCATACATTAACTCCTGAGTGCTATGCGCTACGAATATCACGACCATTCGTATGTCATATGATATAACCGTTTGTCAGATCGTTTAGTTATGGAAATTTCTGGAGTGGTTGAATCTCTGCAATTAAATTCGACAAGAATTCTCTTCATTTTTATCCTTGCAGGTTCCGACGACGAGGATGCAGAAGTTGATGATGATAAGGAGGAGGAAGATAATTATGAAGATAATCATGAAAACATCAACTCTCCCAGTGTGTTAGGAGTCAATGATTGGGTCGCTGCTGCTGATTATGCGCGTTCGAAACAATACCGAATTCACTACGGTCAGATAATCAAAATGGACCAGAATACACATGAATACACGGTACAGTTCGCACAAATGAATCGATATCGCCTTCTTGTCTGGCCTGAACAAGAGGATGTAGCGGTTATCGACGTTTTGAGAATGATGAAGATAAATGCTCCTATAGAAATTCAATTTTCTTCGAGACGTCCAGGTGGGTTGCAGCTCAACGAGGAGGACATTGAGAAGGCTGTGCGCCATTTGCTCATACTTTTTAACTTCGTATAACTTTTTGCGAACCAAATCAATCTTAGGGGTCGATCAAGAATTACGTATCCAAGTTTTCATGATTTAATTAACCTTTATCTTCCTAGTCGAACCTAGGACAACAAGAATCTGTAAAATGTCACAACGGATTTTTTTATCTTTGTGATCACATAATTCTTGAGTACTCGTAATTTCTCAGTCACGATCTTGTTAAGACTCTAGTGGTTTGTTTTTATTTTTGTACGTTTGTATTCATAATAAAAGAAATTTTCATTGTGACACAAATGCTCTTTTTAATTCAAACACTAATGAACTTACTAAAAAGTGGCTAGTGATGTAGGCTATTATCAAACAATTTTGCGTTCACTATTGAAGTATTACATATCAGTTAGGCTTAATAGTTTGTATGCATTACTTTTGCCTTACCAATGTGTTACTAAGAAAATCAATTAAACCCAGACCATACAACGTCTAGCAATAACATTTTAGTGTTAAAATATGAGATTTGAACGAGTTTTAACCTTTTGGTGAAGAGCTGTGTAAGTCTAAATGCCTCTAAAGCACTAATACGAAAAAATCATAGCCATAGCTTTTAATTATAAAGGAAATTAGGCATCATCTTGATAAAAGTTAATTAAGATGGGCCTTACATAGCCTATATAAAAGAGGCACTGAACATCACAAAAAGTTCGCGTGTAGGAAAACAATAAGAAGATGTACCGGTAGGTTATCTTCATATTCTGAGTACGAGATAAGCCTAAGATTAAATTCCAAACCAGGACAGTCAAGATTATAGGCCTACTGAGCGCAGATATCTTAATCAAGTCTCATCCCGCGACAATGTGCGGGAATAAGCCATTAGGCATAGAGCCTACGCGTATGCTTTAGACCTAAATATATGCTGAAAAATACAAAAAATGATGAATTTGCTTCATTTATCAATGCTTGTCTTCAAGTACTTGGCTTGAATAATGTTTGAAATATATGTCAAGCGACCTTACAGGCTCAATTAGGCTTATGCATCAAGCAAACCCACAGAATTATAATTTTCATACATAAAGTGACCCTATACTGTAACACTACAAATTAAGATACGTAATGAATTTGATAATATTTGGCTCACTTAGGCCTTTTTAGCATGTAGTTAACCCACAGAATAAACGAACTATCGATAAGGGGGGCCTACTTTAATTCAAGAATTCCTCCACATCGATGAATCAGCAGCTGCTGACTTGAATTCTGAGGCTTTTGCTTTGTTTGAATAAAATTTGTCAAGTGGTAATTTTGATATAATTCGGTAATTTATGAACTCATAATTTTGCCAAATTTTTAGGTGTT
>CAJQUW010001511.1:0-94183 GCA_907163375.1 Prostheceraeus crozeri | reverse complement strand
CGCGCCCTTTACAGGAACGCCCGTCGAAAGGAAGTATTACACCGAACTTCATTTGCAACGTTCAAGTTGAATGATAGCAGATTCAACTTAATGATAGTATTCGCCAGTCCGAAGACTGCCCAGGGCAAACCGCGTGGAGGTTCTATCATGTCTTGCCCCATGGTGGCCCTTAAGAGAGCCGGTGGTTCGTTCTCGGGAGTCGTCATCAGCAATCTTACTCCATTCCGATTCTGCTGAGAGAGAGAGTCGAAACCGTTCAACCTCAGCAGTGTCGACTTCCATGCTAGTTGGTATGTGAGTGGAGGGTGGAATGTAGCGCCATTCCATTGGATTGGCAACACTTGCTGTCATCGCATTGCCAATCTGAGCAAGATTTTTGTGAACTCTGCCTTGCTCCTCTATTCTAGCAAATTCATTAAATAAATTTCGCGGTCTTAACTGCGGTCCGCGAGGAGAGTTGACTGCAGCGTTTGGTGTCTCCATGATTGAAATGAAATGAAATGAGAGGTAGTGGTTTATATACCCCTCTAATGTGATGCAACGTTCAAGTTGACTGATAGCAGATTCAACTTAATGATAGTATTCGCCAGTCTAAAGACTGCCCAGGGAAAACCGCGTGGAGGTTCTATCATGTCTTGCCCCATGGTGGCCCTTATGAGAGCCGTTGGTTCGTTCTCGTCGCATCTGAAAATAGAAAGAAAATAGATGAAATTATATTCAAGTGATAGAGATGATATTAACTTACCATAAATCAATTCAACCGGTTCGTTGAACCTTCGATGATGGTGGCTGAGGCAAGTATTTGGCCGGCAGTTTCCGCTTGCGGTGGCGTAATTCCTTGATGTCACCATCACGTTTTATTGAGAGATGAAGGCAGCGCATCTCCGCCATCGCCCCATCGTAGCACTCGAATGTGGTATCCAAGTCCTCACTCTCAAGGATGACGCTGTCGACGATTCTGCTCTTGATGATGGGAATGTGGAGCGTTGTTCGTCTCTCTTCTTTCTTCTGATTCTCAGTCAGGCTAGTCTTTAGTTGCTCGATTTTTAAATTTGACACCTCTTCCTGAGCTTTTAGTGATTTTATGTACGTCGCCTGCTCTTCAACTCGTTTTTCGCTGGCAAGCGCCCTTTTGCGGAAAGGTTCTAAGTTAATTACTTGGGTCTTGAGGGCCCGAATCTCGGCTACCTGACCCTTCAGGTGGAAATTGTCATCCCTAAGGGCCGAACATTCGTTTTTGTAACGAGTGAGCTCATCTTTTAATTTCGTGAGTGCATATTCCTGGCTCACTTTTGCGATCTGCTCATCCTTATTCCAGCTGTTCATCTGCTGCTTAATCCCCTTCTTTACTGGGGAAGGTGCGATCACTTTCTTTTTCGGGGAAGACTGATTTGTCGGTTTTCCTATCTCTTCCGCGTTTTTAGTGGTGGCGACCTCCTCAGAATCGGAGTCATCTGAGCTGTCCAAATCGTTCAGTGGGGCCTTCTCTTCTGCTGTCGATGAGGTAGTGACCGAAGCAGCAGGTTCCAAAATTGTTACAATAGCCTCTTGTAGTGCTGCGTCTAGATCGACTGTTTCTTCGTTGAAGAAGGGCGCGATCACTTTGCCGATGTCTGATGTCGTATAATTGTTAGCCTTTTTGACCGGACATTCGACGTGGGCGATGTAAAATGCCTCATGCTCCTTGCCTTTTAAAAATTTCAGGCAATGTGTACAGCCGGAAATAACGGCTCTTTCCTCGTAAAAGTGAGGAGTATTCTTATACTTGTTAATGTGACGTTTGAATTCGCCGCCTCTCTTTATTTCTCCGCAAGAGCACTTTTTAAATAAAAGTTTTGAGTTGCCTCCCATTTTGTAACTTATGCATCTGTAAAGGAAGGATGAAATAGAATTACTAACAGGCGACATTGGCAGTCATTCTTATAATCATACAGCTAAATTGTGAGATTGGTGGAAAGTGTCGAACCTTTGAATCCGTTACAGGCATCACTCAGAGGGGATCTTATCCCAACTCCAAGGCCTCGGCCCACAAATCCAACCTCCCGCGGACAGAGCGTGCGTCATATCACTGTGTTGGTATCCGGACCCCGATTTTAACATGAAAACCAGTGGATTGTTTACAAAGGTTGCAAATTCCAAGCCGAAGCTCGCCTCCCACAACTTTATAAATGTCTTAGTTGAATTCAGCAGGGTCGAAAACCCCAGAAAACCTCCAAAACTAGTGAATTTAAATTTTTCAACTTTTTAGCACTACTTATGAAAATTTATAAGTAGTTTATCACTTAGGGAAGGTCAATAGCGACCGAACCTTTTTTGAATCAAGTCAAACGGACTTGTAGAAGCAAAGTTACAAGCCTTTAAAGTTTTGGAGTCTTTTATGGCCTGGAGACGAAGGCCATCTCCTGGCAAACCTCTAAGTCTGACGCCTTAGCTGATATCAGCAATGAAATTTTCTAAGTCGGTTTCCTACAGAAACCCGGAATTTGGAATGTCCGAAGCTATCATCGGAGCTCAGAGAGACGACTTACCGTTGACAATCTCTCGTATTAATGTCAAGTCTCTGTCGCCAACAAATTGTCGCCATGTTAATGTAATACCTCTTGATGTATGACCATGAGAATTTTTGAAATGTACGTTTCCATTACGATCAACTCTGATATATTGTAGAGAGTCCAAAATCCAAGTCTTCATGATGTTATGCAAAGCCGCAGATCAGCAATATCAAAATGTCGTTTTATCATATTTTGCTTAGCAATGCGGCTGCAAATAGATTTGCTAGTAATCGAGCCGCACTCTTTTCTACTCCCATTGATCATGCACAACAGCTAAATGGAAAGTGGGAAGTGGGTGTCACTCAACTTGTTCATAGCAACTGTGTCTATACTTTTGATCATGAGGTGATGACTATCAACATGAGACGCACAGCTGCTTACCAATGTGAAAAGGGCTGCCGAGTATACATTCCACAGTGGCCAAAGAAAGATCTCTTATCATGTAAAAAGTTTATATATGATTTCTTGAATAAAGCGTGTAAACATATTGCCCAATTTACTCCGCACAATGATGATCATAATTATGTACATCATGTAGTTGAGAAAGATTGGATTGTTGGTTTAAGTCCAAGTTTAAGAAATGATTTAGGTTACCTCGCTAGCGCCTTAACAAGCTATGATAATTATAACGTTAATTACCACCCAAGTGGTCATAAACAGTTAATATATCGAGAGGAAGCTTATTATGTAGATCTTATTCCAAAAAATGAGAAGACGTTGGTGAAGAAGACTGTGATTAAGCCAAGAAAGACAAACATGACTCCTGAAACATTATTGAAGAAATTTAATTATCTCCTTCGAGTTGATGGTAAACAAGTGGCAACATTGACTTATATCAAATCATCTAATCATATTGCAATAAGTAAATTAAATGATGATGATCTAGTATTAGTTTGTTCAAAAGATTTTCATCAGTTCTTACGACATCGTTCTGCAGCTGTTCATGGAAAATTTGATATGCAACATTTACCATGTGAAAGGTCAAATCAATTTGATACAGAATGGACCGTATCTTTATACAGAAAGTGTGTAGAGCCTTTCGGTGGTGTCTTACATGAAACAAGAGTGTTGATGCCTCGCATTATTACTTCAGTTAAATTGGTTGTAGATTATTTAAATGAAGCTATTAATGACCAACAAATTTCATTTTCTGAAAAAGAAGGTGTTTTGTCTCTCACTATAAGTGGAAAAGGTATTGAACTAATTATGGATAAAACTCTAATGGACATTTTGGGTTTTGATCAAAATATCTTTAAAAGTGGTACTGTAACCAAAGCTAGCGCAGACATGTCACTATCGCGTCGTATTAACTATTTTCAGATATATTCCAATATTGGTGAAGATGTACGTGTGGGAGATGTTGAAGCTCCACTTTTAGCAATGATACCATACCAGCCAAAAAGCTGCAGTATTTTATCTGAGCATACTTTCAAGAAAGTGCATTATACAAAGCTGAAATCAAACTACATCCCACAAATTGATATTGCAATTTATGACGATGCTGGTGCGTTGATTGCTTTTCATAAAGATGCTGTGACAAGTATCACACTCCATTTCCGAATGAAGAGTAAATGCAAAAGTATGCTAATATATTTTTCCAATGTGAATAATATGGAAAGTGAAAATAAGGACTCGTTTCTAATCTACTTGCCCAGTAATGCTTCTATGAATAAATTTCCCAAAAATAGACCATCAGACTATCGAGTAGAATTAAATCGCCCACTACATTTAGAAGGTGAATGGGAGGTTGGCGTTTCTAGTATTTGCTATGATAGCAATATTCAGCATGTGAATGATTTGGAAGAAATGATATTGACTCCTCGCACCCATGATGGAATAACGATGAATAATGCATTCCAGTTCCCATACAATTTAACGTCAGATGGAAAGTGGAACTATGAATGGATTCAGATAAAATCAGATTATTATGGTCCATTTGGGAATGAGAAAATTATTAAGGCATTCAACAGTGGTAATACTTCCATCATGAAGAATAAGAATCAGAAAGTTTATGAGTTTACTATCTATCATTGGAGTGGAAGACAGTTCCTTTGCTTTCATTCTTTTACTAAAGGTCTTACACTGAGGTTGGATAATGAATTCTATCCACATCTCGGTTTTGGCCATGGACTACATCTAGCGTCAATTGCTACTGCAAATGTTAAAAAAGTTTATTCAAATCGAATCAACAAATTTCATTATAAATTTAAAATATTTGATGAAGATGTTGTAGAATGCGAAGAACGCATCATTTTGAAAAAGCGTGGTGTTCAACCTTTATCACTTATTGAGTTAGTAAAACGATGGAATGAGACTGTGGGTAAGAAGTATGGAGAGAAAATTATGGCGGACAAAAATAAGTTGGTTATTCAGAAATATAATGACAAACTTACAGTTTACTTCTCTCTAACCTTGCGCCATTTTGTAAGACATCCAACCCCTATTATTGGAAGCGGTCTAGTGTATGCTTCTCATGAATATCACACTAAAGCTGATTCAGTTAATGATGAATGGTGGGTGGACATCTATGGTGACCGCATCAAGAAAATTTACCAGTCTTAACAAGAATCT
This sequence comes from Prostheceraeus crozeri, assembly GCA_907163375.1. Classification (NCBI taxonomy): domain Eukaryota; kingdom Metazoa; phylum Platyhelminthes; order Polycladida; family Euryleptidae; genus Prostheceraeus; species Prostheceraeus crozeri. The sequence goes on along the minus strand of CAJQUW010001511.1, from coordinate 89,060 downwards.
AAAGTTGCTATCAATATAATGCCGCGTCTATATCATACAGTTGAAAGCTTCATTCATGTAGTAAATCCTTATGTACAACAGAAGTTGAAGCATGTGATGAAAAGTAAATATGATGTAAAGACACACCACATTTTGTTTTCAATTGAAAATCAACGCGTTGTTCTGAAACTGGGTGATGACATTCAATGTCAATTGAGTAAAAATTTGAAAAAACTCTTTGGTTTTTCAATGCTACAAACTGTGTTTACTGCTGCGCATACGATTGGTATAGAAACACCAATGACACTTGATAAACATGAACAGCACCTTTACATTCAAAGTGATTTGATTCTACCTATTTCTGTTGGTGAGAAAAAAGAATACATTTTACGTGATTTCATTCATGATAAAGACGCTTCATATGGAATAGTCGAGAAGATGTTTGAATCTATTTTCTATCATCCCGTCGTCAAACAAACTATACCCTCTATTACTATCAAAATTACCAATGGTTTACAAGAGTGCATCCATGTGAAAGATACTAAATCCCTCGTAACTTTAGTGTTTCGGAAAACAAAGTGAAGTCATTGTGATATGTTTATTGAAATAAAAATATGTGTATGAAAAAGTCTTTTCACAGATATAGGGAGAATGGGCTGACTGTAGGCATATATTCACAAGGAAGAAACGATCTAATGCGATACATAAAACAGCAATGTTTATCTACAGAAATCAACATGAAAATACTAAGTTAAGGATGATTATGCTAAGACGTCTCCTGAATGTGGTAGTGTGAGTTTAATTCTTTTGGGTGGTGGTATGTTTGTGTCAGGATGTCCATGTGGAAGAGATATGTTATGTTCTAACCAGCACCTCTTATCCTCCCATGCTGAAAGCGCCCGTTTCCTAAAAGTATGAGTTTTGATCTCATGCGACTTAGATTTTAAGATTGTCATATTGACAAACGTTATATTTTTATTTCTATAGGCTTTCCTGAAATTTTTATGTTTCATGTTAGAGACCAATGATCTTGATATGCCTTTAGCACGCTTAATACTATCGTCGCTATCCCTCAATTTCATACTGTACATTTTTGGTCGGAGGAGAATCATTTCATCTATTTCCTTCCCTGCTGTCTCATCCTTAAAGCAGCCAAGTTTTGCCTTATTTTTGATGGAGTAGAGTGGGTGATCAGTAGGATAATTTGATGTATCAAAATATCTTTCTAAAGATTTTCCTACTTCATTGAAATTTAAATCTTTTTGAGTGGTAATACCTAAGAAGAAACTATCTGTATCACTACCCAACAAACGAACCTCTTTTACGAGAGGACATGGTTTTAGTATTTTATAAAAGAGTTGGTACATTTCAAGCTTACAGTAATCTAGTACAGCTTGGCCAATATAGATGGGCTTGCACAACTCAACTTCAGATTTTATCATTTTAACACCTACAAGGTCCTCATCGATAATGTCTCTATCGATGAATAGAGGTGATGAGACCAATTTCTTAAATTTTGTAGCATCATTGACTAGTTTATAGTTTACACGTTTTCTAACATCCTCCATCGTCTTACCAAATAGACTATTATTCTTATACTTATAAAAATCTTTTTCAAAATTATTTTGGGCTAATGCACGTTTCTGGCTGTTGCTATCAATATATGGTTTGAGGAAGGCTTTCTGTCTAAATTTAATAATGCGGTGAACTCTTTTTAAAATCATACCCATTTCTAAATAAAATTTTAAGATGCTAAAGTGGACTAGATAGTTTTCCTTATCATACTGGGTGAGTAAAAGTTTGCGGCAAGGCTTATAGTCGGGTTGACCGCATGATTCTAAATCTTTATGAAATTGTTTTATAAAGTCGGAAAACATATCTTTGGTCACTTCACCTGATTCGGGTGCGAGTGGGAAATCTACGGTTTTATGTTTAATATTATTTGGATAGATTAGATCTATCTCAAAATAATATCCCCAATCACCTTCATCTGGAATTGCTAGTATGTTAGAAGGGTTGGAGAGATGCTGAATTTCACTATCATCTAACCATCTAAACTCAGAGTGAGGGAGTGGTTTGGATAGTGAACTACCATATAAATTATTTTGGTCATAATACTTAAGATGAGTCTGATCATCGCCTACTAATTTTGATTTTAACCTATGTTTATTTACAAATGTGAGACCACCGCGAATTCCTCGCTCAAATAAATTATACATCTCTGGATCTTGTAAGAGATGAATGGTCTCACCAGTCATTTTAAAAGCAGACTTAAATGACATGGCTGGCAGACTGACAAAGTGGACGGGATCTAACTTATCTTCTTCTAATGCCACTCGTCGAAACTCCTGAAATACATCAGCCAGCAAAAATACATCTAACTTAAGATAGGCAATCATATATTCGGCAAATGTATGGCAGTCCAATTTTATCCATGCATCTTGTGCATGATCATAATCTTCGGTCTTACATTCTGCGCCGGTCAAATCATTTTTAAATTTATCTATGGGCGGAAGAGAAGTCTCGCCGAGTTTACTAATCGCATCAAAATATGCATATGGAAAGACTCCTTTCCGTGTGATGACTTCATCGGTTAGATTTGGATATTGTTTCTTAAGATTTTGTGTTAGTGGAAGAGACTTTAGATTTTGTACGAGAGAGGCCAGTGATGCAGTCATAAATTGGTAGGAATCTAAAAATTTTATATCAAAATAGACCGTCTTATTTTCTTTAGTTTTATCGACAGGCACTTTTGCTGTGATGGCCATAAACTTCTCTCTCGTTTGTGCTATTACATCAAGCTTCCACTCTTTCATTTGACCTAAACCTCCTTTTATTATCATATGGCTGTCGTAGCCCTTGAAATTATGGAAAATGACGGATAATGTACGCCGTTTCATCCTTAGTGAAAAATTGCATTTTGAACATAGTGCGTTTCTAAATTTACCAGTGATGTGGTCATGGTCGCTCACTTTCTTAATCTTATCATCATCAAATGTTTTCCTACATTTGAGGCAAACGTTGCAACTATCAAATTTTGCTTGATCATCTGCTGTCATATGCAATGATCTGCGATAGAGTTCACCATCATACTTTTGTTGAAATTTTACAGCCTGTTCGAGGAATTGTAGGAATTGGTAAATACAATCCTCACCTTGCCAGACGTGCATTTTATTTTTTCTATTTTGGAAATGGCCATGCCATACTTCATAGCAGGAAATGGCTGCTGCTCGATGGGTGTTATCATCGATATAGCATTAGATGTCAGCATAGATGACACGAAGAGGACTTAGTTCATCGCCATTCTCTCTATATGAAAACTCTTTATCTTTGGGCATGCGCTCTATTTGTAGTTTACCTCGCTTACACCATTCGTAATGAGTTTCAAATTTGTTTTTACTCCTAAAGTTCCGAATGCATCTGTCACAGTAATAAATCTCTGATGAGCTAGAATTTCTTAGGTGGTGGTATAAGCGAGAAATTTTGGGAATACCGCAGTAGTGCCATTCCTCACTATCATCCTGTCTTACTAATAAAAGGTTGACAACGTGGTCATAACAACTCGAACGCGAGTTGTAGCGGACACCCTTCAATCCCTTTTCCCAAACATGGAGAACTATTTTGATGTTGTTCAATTTTTCAAATTTTTCTATATCTTTAATTTTCATATCTTCACTATTGCAGTCATCAAACTTTAATTCATTCTCCCACTGTAGATACTGACTCTTACGGTATCGGCTATTCTGTACATCACTATAGTGGAGAATGGAGAGGACGGCACACTTAAAAGATTGCGATTCGCAATCTACAGAAATGACTGCTGCTTATTTCATAAATGTTTCGGAAGTTTAAAGGAGCCTCGTCCAGAGTAGTTCTCTAATAAAGTGATTTTAATCATGGCGGTCTCAATACCATCAAAAACGAGTTCACTATCATGCTCGTTAAATTTATCTATGTTTAATTTTAACCCTTGGATATGAAAATTTATCCAAGACTCGCAGTCTACAACTTCGGTTGCAGGAGAGGAGGGTATGTGAAACTCCAACCTCTCTACTATTTGACCAGTATGGTGGTCGATTTTTACATATTTTATTTTGAGATAGATGAGCGCCTTCATTCTAAAATTGACTAAATTGTTGAAGAGCGCACCAATCAAAGATGAATTTTGATGAAACCATTCTTCAAAGTCAGTAATGGTTTCTGAGGATTCCATCTGGTAGTTCCTCACTAAATTATTTATCGACATTTCAGAGAGTCGGATAGAGGAGGTGCTGTTAGTATAACTATCGTCACTGTGTGTATGTCGAAGTCTATGTGAAGATAGTTCAAAATGTGACTCAAAAGACTGAATGCATAAATCGCAAGAAAAGGAGACATCGTTAACAGAATCATCCCCACCTTCGGAGATTGATGCTGACTTAGGTCTACAAACACCTCGCTTGATGTGTCGGACGATATCACGCTTCCTCGTGAAGATGTGCCCACAGTCAGCACATTCCCGATCGTTGCATTCCCGCGACAATGTTGACATGGACTCGCTCGAGATGGGACTGGTATCACCTGAAAGAGAAATCATTCTATCATCTCTGTTCAAGTCTCAGTGTATTGTTACAACCTACCTTGACTCAACAACTCTAAACTTTCCTCGAGAAGGGAGGGCGTTGGTGATGAAGTTGATGCCTGAAATTGAGGAAGATGCTATTAGCCACACGTTTGAGGGAGATGACTGATGAATTCCTTAACTTACCATTTCAACGAAATCAAGTTTAAGGTTGATACTTCAACAAGATAGAGACTTCACTCAAATTTGGAATTCACGAGAGAGCAGTTCACTTGTACGCCTCAAATATAGAATTCGCCAGAGAACACTTCACTTATACGTCTCAAAGACAGAGTGAAATGACACGGATGTCACTTTACATATATACTTTCATATTCATCATTCATTGGCTGTTCATTCTGATTGGTTGCTTGTTGATACTAAAGAATTAGAAAACATTTCAAAGTTATTATTCACAGTCAACATGACAAGCCCTCCGACAACACCAAACACACAATTCCCTTCTCCATGCTCAACACCAAAGGCGCTCGTTGCACCAAACGCTCCAACGAAGGGGAAGGTAGAGAAGGTGTACCGACTGGACAATATCAGAAAGTTGTCATTAGCAGCGGATGACGAAGAGGAGAGTGTATGTGAGAAGGAGTGTCCCGACTTAACAGGCGTGAGGTGGAAGTATCTCCAGTACGATACTGACGATGTGATGGAGATCACCAGCACCAAATTCCTCCACCAATTATGGGAGTGGTACACCCCTAACTCCCAGCCACGAAATAAGGCGGAGTGGGAGTATATCGACAAAGTGAGGCTCGCAGTGGAAGAACGATTAAAGCAAGTGAACTGTTTTTGTGATCTATGTGAAGCCAGACTCTGGGACGATATTGACGATGAAGACCTTTTGAAATACATGCCATAATAAATTTTTATTTCGTATTATCTTTGCTTTCATACTGACTTACTTGAATGGGGCTTCAGTGGATGATTTAACCATGTATACTTTCTCATTTGGAAATAGTAGCACGCTTAGTCTAACTTGTAAATCTTATAACATTTCATATGGGCGATGATGGTAGATGAAATAGTGTCAAATAAAATTAAGATAGCTTACATGATACAGGGATAGCAATCGACTGCGATCCATGTGTAAAGAGCTTGTTAGACTACGGAAGAGAGAAGTGTGTTATGTTGCGTGTGGCGCGTGAGTGTCCTCCCATTTCATTCCATTCATCAATTCGTCTCATTGATAGAGACAGGTAGAACTCATGGTTCTCATAACGTATGCAATGGAAAGTTTTAGGCAACCTTCGACAGTTGGCTAAATGTCGCCCTGGCGCGAATGCATACTACTTTGAGACAGAGGCAATCACTTGCAAACATGACGCAGAGAGGTTTAACAAGATTGACCATTGCCGAATGTCCCTTGCGGTATACAAAGCTACGGGTTTCACCGCCGCCCTTTACAGGAACGCCCGTCGAAAGGAAGTATTACACCGAACTTCATTTGCAACGTTCAAGTTGACTGATAGCAGATTCAACTTAATGATAGTATTCGCCAGTCTAAAGACTGCCCAGGGCAAACCGCGTGGAGGTTCTATCATGTCTTGCCCCATGGTGGCCCTTAAGAGAGCCGTTGGTTCGTTCACGTCGCATCTGAAAATAGAAAGAAAATAGATGAAATTATATTCAAGTGATAGAGATGATATTAACTTACCATAAGAGAAATTTAGCCGGTTCGTGACCCCTTCGATGGTGGTGGGTGAGGCAAGTATTTGGCCGGCAGTTTTCGCTTCCGGTGGCGCAATTCCTTTATTTCGCCATCATGCTTGATGGAGACATGGAGACAGCGCATCTCCGCCATTGCTCCCTCGTAGCATTCGAACGTGCTGTCGACATCCTCACTTTGCAGCAGAATGTCATCAACAATCCTGCTGTTGATAATTGGTAGGTGGAGTGTTGTTCTTCTCTCCTTGTGCTGCTCGTTCTCAACCATTTTCATTTTTAGTTGCTCAATCTTGAGCTTAAGCACCCCTTCTTGTGATTTTAAATTTTTGATATTTGCTGCCTGCTCTTCAACTCGCTTTTCACTTTGCAGTGCCCTATCCCGAAAAGCCTCCAAATTTATGACCTGCGTTTTGAGGTTCTTGATTTCCTCGACTTGAGCTTTCAGGTTAAAATTTTCACCTCTCAAAGTCTCGCATTCGTTTCTAAAGCGACTCAGCTCATCTTTCAATTTATTGAGCGCAAACTCCTGGCTAACTTTGGCAGCCTGATCGTCCTTATTCCAGGCTAAAGTTTGGGCTTTAATCCCCTTCAATTTTTTCGGGGAAGATTTGCTGATTGGCTTTGCTATTCCTTTAACGGGCACTACAACCTCCTCAGAGTCGGACTCGTCTGAGGTGTCTGAATCACTGCTTAGATCATTTCCTGTAGTCGGAACAGCAGGATCGGCTATTATTGCATTCTGCAATTCTTCATTTCCTGTAGTCGGAACAGGAGGATCTATGATATCTGCAATTGCATTCTGCAGTTCTTGATCCAAATCGACCAATTCAAAATAGGGGCTATGATTTTGCCTATGTCCGAAGTTGTATAATTTGGGAACTTCACAACTGGACAGTTCTGATGCCTCTCATAAAATTGTTCGTGCTGCTTGCCTCTTAAAAACTTTTGGCAATGTGTACAGCCGGAAACAACACCTTTCTCAACATGAATGTGAGGCGTGTTCTTATACTTATTCAAGTGGCGTTTAAACTCACCACCTCTCTTCACTTCACCACAAGAGCACTTTTTAAATAGAAATTTTGAGTTGCCTCCCATATTCCGTAGAAGGAAAGATAAAATAGAATTACTGACAAGTAACATTCACAATCATTTTAAAAATGCAACTAATATATCATTCAATACTTAAGGATAGACAAGCTAGGCTGATGAATCCGTTACAGGCATTACTCAGAGGGGATCTTATCCCGACTCCAAGGCCTCGGCCCTCAAATCCAACCTCCCGCGGACAGAGCGTGCGTCATATCACTGTGTTGGTATTCGGACCCCGATTTTGACATGAAAACCGGTGGAGTTATTTACATCAGGAAGCAAGTCTCGAGCCGAAGCTCGCCTCTGACAACTTTATAAAGGTCTTTATTGAAATCAGAAGGTTTGAAAACCCCAAAAATCGCCAAAAATAGTGAATTTAAATTTTTCAACTTTTTAGCGCTACTTATGAAAATTTATAAGTAGTTTATCACTTAGGGCAGGTCAATAGCGACCGAATCTTTTTTGAATCAAGTCAAACGGACTTGTAGAAGCAAAGTTACAAGCCTTTAAAGTTTTGGAGTCTTTTATGGCCTGGAGACGAAGGCCATCTCCTGGCTAACCTCTAAGTCTGACGCCTTAGCTGATATCAGCAATGAAATTTTCTAAGTCGGTTTCTTACAGAATCCCGGAATTTGGAATGTCCGATGCTATCATCGGAGCTCAGAGAGACGACCTACCTTTGGCAATCTCTTGTCTGAATGACAACTCACTGTCGGTTCCCAGCTTATATAGTTTGTGACGATCAGCTGATGACGTAATATCCATCATCCAAAAACTTAAAACGCTTCTATCATCGATTCTGGAGGTCCGATTGAGCTGGAAATATACCATTTCAATGTAGAATTTGACGCTGAATCCAAATCTGGCCTCCGTTTTCCCATCCGATGCTTCGTTTTGGCTCTACAGTAGGCAGCCATCGCAAAAATTCTAACGTTTTTCCGAAAAAATTTTGTGATGAAAAATTTTTTCTCTCCTATTGACTTGAAACTCACCATACAGATAGAGAATTTCACGCTGATTCCAAATCTGAAATCCGTTTTCCCATCCGATGCTTCGTTTTGAAGCTACAGCCCAAAACGTCCCAAATTCTAACTCTGTCGCTTTTCGCCAATGTCCCAAAATCTTAAATGGCGTCTCACATCTAAACGAAGACAGATATGAACAAGCCGATTCTTTCAGCGAATTTGTTTCACTCTTAGCTTTCAAACGAGCTATGGCACGACAAAATCCGTCCACTGGAAGCCAAAATCGAAGCGAGCTCTCCCGAGGGGGGGGACGTCAGCGAAAATTTTTCTCTCCGATTGACTTGAAACTCACCATGTTGATAGAGAATTTCATGCTGATTCCAAATCTGAAATCCGTTTTCCCATCCGATGCTTCGTTTTGGCGCTACAGTCCAAAACGTCCAAAATTCTAACTCTGTCGTTTTTCGCCAATGTCCCAAAATCTTAAATGGCGTCTCACATCTAAACGAAGACAGATATGAACAAGCCGATTCTTTCAGCGAATTTGTTTCACTCTTAGATTTCAAACGAGCTATGGCACGACAAAATCCGTCCACTGGAAGCCAAGATCGAAGCTAGCTCTCCCGAGGGGGGGACGTCAGCGAAAATTTTTTCTCTCCGATTGCGTTCAAATTCACCATACCGATGCAGAATTTCACGCTGAATCCGAATCTGGCCTCCGTTTTCACATCCGAGCACTCCTTCCACTCGAAACAGCCCATTTTACAACCCAACATTCAGCAGATTGCACGAAAAACATCACACACTATAGCCTCAAGACAAATCCTGGCGGTCGCCCAAGTCCACCACGACACTCTGTCGTTCCAGAGGGGGGGAGTCAGACTCGAGGCACCACGGCGGCCGACCACGACACTCTGTCGTTCCAGAGGGGGGGCGCGCCGGTCGAGTGTTCGCCGTTTTATTACTACTATCAATGGATAGGCTGTAGCTTCTAATCGACTGCTTGAAAGATATTTTTGCAATCATATATATTTTCAACCAGATCATTTTACATAAAATCGTCGCTTTTAGCATACCAATATTCCACTTTCGCATAATTAATCACCACCAATCAATCAGATCAATATTGATCAATAGACAGTCTGTAACTTATACTTTGCCGCTTAAATGATCTATGGCTATGTTTCCACTCACTCAACGTTTGACTCCACACACGTTTCAAAGGTGCGAAAAAGGCAATGGGTCAGGTGACTTGAGTTTGGTGGATGGAAAGCGGAACGAATATCATTCTACTCAGTAATACTGACACAATTTCAACTGGTGACTCAAGAGGATCACCATTCAAAGCCTTTGATCTTTCCTTACGGCGGAGCTGGTAGCGACAACGAAAAGAACCAAACACGAAAACAAGTTGTTGGACCAGCCGGTCTTTTATCTATTTCACTGATCAATAGCCATAATTAATATTTTTAGCAGCTTATACTTCATGAAAATCATTTATGTGCAATATAAATCCAATATTATTACTTAGGGGTGACCTGAGAATTTGGTCACCTACACTGAACGTCATAAATTTTACAACAATGAAAAGTCTATCAAACTTGATAAGATTCATCTTGTATTTATAGCATCTAAGAAGTCATAATCTTGTTAGCCGTTGTTACAGTCCATCTCAGACGAATCTAGACGCCGCTTAAATGAAAGAATGCATGCTCAAACATCTAGCTTGTCTATTGTGCATGTAACCGAATGAACTGTTGTCTAAATTTTAAGAATGTCTTAACTTTTATTTAGTTCATTTTTTCTTGTTATTGTTGATTTCATATTACTTGTCATGCTTGAATATCTTTATATGTTACAGTGTATAGCCAATCCCTTAGAAAACTAAAAGACGAAAAGTAAGCAAAACCAGCAAGTCATCTAAAAAGACAAACTTAATCTTTACATCTGCACAATCCTCTTATCAAATTTCTGCGAAATTACTTTTTCACATCAATTTAAACCCGCTGAAAACCATTCAACTATTCAACGGAAGACCCACGGAGTAGCTAAATCCCATTGAATAGATCACCCAGAAATGCCATAATTTTGAAGTGGGTTCGGTAATGGCTGATGATGCTGATAGTTTAGTAGAGAAATGATGTAGAGAGTTTCAGCTTCTCTTCTTAAATGATCTGCTCAATAGCGCGAAAGTCTTGACGGATTTTCGCATTTTTGTTTTCTAAGCGATTGACTTATAGAGGATTTGAGTTGTCATAGGAGTGCAGTGGCTTCGTTTTGATAGTTTAAACTCGATAATTTTGAATGGTCAGCTGCTGCATGAATTATGTGATTTTTTGGGTGAATTCGCAATTTTTGAACGTTTGGTTGATTTTTAGCTGCTTTAAGAAAAGATAATTGACCCAGGCGACGATTAAAAATGCAGTTCTCGCTGCAATTCATGATTGTGGATTTAACAGACTGCCAAACTGTGTCCTTGAGCGATCATATAGTACAAGCAAATGCTGTCAGGAAACTGACTTAGCTGAACGGCAATGTGACCATTTTTAGACATAAGCTCATTCGGTTACATGCACAATGGACTGCTAGATATCTGTGCATGCATTCTTCCATTTAAACAGGGTCTATCTAGATTTTCGTCTGAGAAAGCTGCGATGGACGGCTATAACAATATTATGACTTCCTGGATGCTATAAATCATACAGAAGTTATTTCATATTTGAGCATAATTGATCCTACAGTGATAGCATCTGTCTGACTGTAACAATGCAATGGAAAATGTGTTCTTGATTTCATTGATATGAATAGCTGAATAACAACTTTGAATAATTCATCAGTGAATTACAAAAAATTCTTTAGCAATGAAAATGAATATGCAGTAGCCTAATCCAATCACAATTAGTGTAGGAATCAGCTAACCTAAGTAAAATATACGACGCTGTCAAGAGAATGCATTGTATTCACTTAGTAGCTAGAGCAAACAAATTAAATGAATAGCATACGTTTGATCATGGATATTAATATGTAATTTGCCATCAGAGAAAGACATGGTTGTCCTCTCATATATTTGTGGTCCCTGAGCCCGATCCATTTATAGATCGAAAAATGTGATTCTTGTGAAGCTTCACTGATTGATCCGGACAAGAATTTATCTGTGGACGAGAGCACGCCCGCAGATGAATTTCTTGATTCAATCAATAGAGGAGGCTTATATTTTCCTCTAAGCCATGTACTGCAGATCAGCGTGTGTCGCTGGAAATTTTTTTAAAGAGGTCGACGCATCGCAAGCATTATCCAGAAAGCAGTTTTCCACTCAAAACAGCCGTCGCATATTTTGCAACGTGGTTGAAATCTCTTTTTAGACAACAACATTTAGGCATTCGGTTGAACCATGTGTATGCAAATGCGCACGATGTCCAATTGTTTGTATAATTGTTTTTGAAAACTATACAAATCAAAACTCAGAAAGAGATTTGAAGGCCAAATCAAACGCAAAGTGTTACAAGTTTTCGGGTCACTAAAAGTATTATTTTGAAAAGCATTTGCTTTTAGTTCTTTGTGATTGTGTTAAAGCTGTAAGAGCCTATATCAAACAAATAAATACAATGTGCCAATCAACAATAAGATATACATGTAGCAATAGTTGTATGCATAAGATAGGATAAGGCACTGGACGATTAACTAATCAGACAGACAACAATCATTTCACCGCGTGTCCCTAATGGCCTCTCATCGCAACGCGTCAAAATGAGTGATGATTCCAGGTGCAATTATCTAGAATTCCATGGTTTGATACATGTCTTGAATTGAAAACAGTGCTTATGGGAGGTCCGTGGCCACCAAGATAGAACTTTGTCTCACTCAAGCACTTAATTCATAGTAAGCGCTGAATGACATCACTGAATTGAGATGAAGATAAAGCTTTGAACAAGCATTCATGAAAGTAGTCGCAATGCGAAATGACAAAAATTATATCAGCTGACCATCAACTGACATTGATTGTCAAAGGACTGACATTGTTCAGACAAATCGGTGACCAAAGTCACCTGGTGAGCTACCACCTTTCTCACCACAACTTCATTGTAGCTCAGTCATTCTCATTTTGCTGTGCCTAAAAGTGCTTGAGCGCGATAAAATATAGCCTGCGACCGTAGGGATATATATATATATCTTTATTGAACGTACTAAAAAGTACAAATGAAAAGTGAATCAAGTAGGAAAGACAGTAAAAGAAATCAGTATTGCGGAAACTAGTCACGTAGGGCTGTTGGTGTCGACAGAGTCAGGGCTAGTTGACGAGCTATTGGATCAGTGTGATTCAAAATGGCCTTGAGAAATTGTGCACGAAGTCTGTAGTCATCTGTTGTTGTTGATTTTAGAGCAGTTTCCCTGACAGAATTAGCTGCCTCTTTTCCTGAAACGTTCGCCAATCTGAGGCTGATTACGGCGTTGTACTGGTCTTGGTTCCATGTGGGTGGGATGTCGGGTCTGGCTTGTAGTTGGGCTGCTCTAATAAATGTTGGAGTCAAGTCAGTCACCAAGTAAAGTAGGGTGTTGCTGCAGGAGTGATGTAGGTTGAAAGCTCGACGTGCGGTGCGACACGTTGCGACGTCCAAAATCTTGAGATCGGATAAATCGATAAATTGAGCTACCTGCAACACATAGTCGATGTGACAGTAGGCATAAGTTCTAATAAGTCGCCATCTCAGAAACAGATTCGTGCAGCACGGAATTCGCATGATGCCATTCACGGACTGATAAAATTGGCGCAGAACTTTCTTGATGGAAATGAAAGGGTGCCCGGATTTTGATGTCTCGATTTCAAAACCAAGATGCTTTATATTATCGCTGTTAGTGTTGATACCGTGCTCTCTTTGCCCACTGTAAGTTACGTTTTTTGATTTTGTTTCGTTGAACGATATTTGATGGGAGGATGCATATCCCTTGCACGTTCCTATCATGGCCGCCATTCCTTGCCTCGTCGGGGAGATAAGAACGATATCGTCGGCGTAGACAAAACAACCAGCGTATCCTAATGGCCCAGTGCATCCCTTCTCGGACTTCCTCAGCAGCTGTATCAATCCGTCAACATAAAGATTCCAGAAAACTCCACCCAAAGTACTACCCTGCCTGACGCCAGCTTGAGCAACAAATGGCTTGCTAATTACGTTGCCCCAGCGAACAAATCCTGTGCAATCAACCAAGGAGTTTAGAACAAGTCTAATAATCGATTGGTGAACTCCGCGCTGCAAAAGCTTGAGACAAAGCAGAGGATGCATCAAACGATCAAATGCTTTTGAGGCATCAAGGAAAGAGGCGATTACTTGAGTAGAATGTTGGGTGTACTCGTGGATGGTTGCCAATAGATCAGATGAGCATTTTCCAGTTGACGAATTTCGTTTATAGGCGTACTGCAGAGAATCGCTTTCAAATTTTTTCACCATTGATCAGGAGTATGGCTCCTTCAATAATCTTGTTGAATAGAGGAGCAATTGCTATGCCCCTAAATTGATTGCTCCTTACGTTGCCATGGGTTGTGGAACAACCATCCTTGGGAATAGGAGTAAACATGTTGATTTTCAAGCAAGAGGGGTAATAACCTGTCCTCAGCATTATGCGCAGTACTTGAACCCATAACGGGGAAATAATGCTCTTCGCGTATAGCAAGTGCTCTGCATATAGTCCGTAATGATCAGGCGATTTGTTTCTTTTCAGATGTCTTGTAATAATATTCTCAATATCGCGCGATGAAACCTCCGTGTTATTTTCGAAATGAGGCTTGACTGTAAGGCGATGTAGTAGCTCGTTCATCATCAGGGAGTTCATAGTTTCGTCTAATGGAGTACACGAGTGATTGAAGTTATCTGCAAATAGATTAGCAATTGCCAGAGGATCCCTATTTCCATCTATCGTGGCATCTTTTCCACTGCTCTTGCCTTTGGCGCACAGGCGCTTGGCCTTAACCCAAAAATCGTTAGGCGATGCTGAATTCTCTAGCTCACGCCAGCCCGATTCTTCATGAGTCCTTCGTGATCTTTTGCAAGCAACTTTGAACCGCTTTTTAGCTTGAATGTATGCCTCATATTTTTCACCGGTCCTAGGTCTCCCAATGTCTGACCAATGGTGATGACAGACGCTGACCTGGTGCTTCAGATAGTTCAGCTCTGGTGACCACCACACCTTACCATGCCATCTTTTGCCTCCACCTGTTGGGATGAATTTGTCACTGGCACTTTTCAGTGTATTGATGCTCTTAAGGACACACTGCTCTAACCATCCAGACAGTGCATCGTGGTCATCTGGAGGTCCTTGAATTGCTCCAAACATGCGCTCAACCTCGTGCTGATAATTTTCAATCTGATTAATTGAGGCTTTTCTCCACTTGACATAAGTTTTCGACTCATGAAAAATTGGTTGATTAGCTGGCGGTGGTTGTGCGTCGGTATGGAAATCGTTTAGCGCGAAACTGACATGTATTGGAGTGTGTGTCGAAGAGTTGACAGCAATATCAAGAACTTCAAACGAACAGTTTGCGATGGAGAATTTGCTGATGGCAAAATGGTCGATCCACGAAGAACCTCCGTTAACATTGTGATAAGTCTTTGTAAGCTGCGAACCATACTCCGAATCGACCATGACCATATTGAAAGTGTTGCATAATTCCAAAAGTTCATCACATATGCTGTCTTTTCTGATAAAGTCACAGTTGAAATCGCCGCATAGAACCGTGGTCTCGTACGAAAGGACGAGGTCGGAAATTACTGCAATACATTCAAGATATTCACTGTACGCATTCAGGTCGCGTGAGTGGTTCCAGGGCAAATATACGTTGATAGATCGAATTCTGTAATCATGTATGACGATGTCACAAACTTGTACTCTTGTTGTTGATTGCTGAATGAACTCAACTTTGCATCCTTGGATATTTAAAACGAATGTTGCAAGTCCTCCATGACCTCGTCCGCGAATCACTCCTAAGGCAATGCGATCGTTCATCGACGATGACCCCAAACAGTAATATCCATAATTCGATGCCAAATCATTCAGAAGATGCAATTCTGATTCCATTAACCAGTGTTCTTGGATACAAATCACCTGATATTTCCTCGACAGAATTTCCCGAAGAGAGGGCCAATTAGATTTGAAACCTTCGCAATTAAAAGAAACCCAACTCAGATTGTCGACATATAACTTTGCATGGTTATCGAATATGCCTGCTGGAGAACGATAAGTTGGGACAGAAGAACTAGTAATGTTGGAATTCGGAATAATGCTCTCTTCGCATGGGGTGCCTATTTCCCTGTCGAGCAGCTCTGCTTGCGATATTGTGTGATCTTCCATAGTAGCGTTGATTCGGTGACGAGGTGTTAAACCTCGGTTTCGGACGAAAGGGCTGGATGATTATTCCGCAGTCCTAATTATTACGGTTCTCCATGATATTTGCATCCTGATCGCTGACTGCTATCTTGAACGACTTGAATGTTGGAGTTTTCCGGCCTCTCAGTCTCGCTAAAGGAATGAACTCGTAGACATTGGTAATTCCGAGGGATGAAATATGATCTCTTACAGTTTCATCATCCACTGTGATATCAATGTTTCCAACATAGTACGACCTTATTCGTGATGGATTGCTGTACGACTTGGGTGGCTCACCAGCGGACTTCACGACATATTCGCGAACGCCGGAAGGCTTACTGACGCTGCTGTCGATGTTCTCAGAGGAGAATTCAAGTTCATTTGCTCGGGCAGCGTTTGTGGAATTCCGCCACATGCTCGTAGCATTCTGCGAGACGCTTGTGGATTCATCTCGTGCTCCCTTGTATAGACCCATCTGCGCACCAGTTTGATCGCATTGCTGAGCGGCGAAAGTGCCTGAAACCACCCTCTCCAAGGTCGAATGATAGCCAATTTCGGACATTCGCTGCCTTGCTCTACCTGCTTCGTTGGTGTTCTTGTTGTGTCTGTCCTTCTGCATTTCACTTGTGCAATTTTTCTCGACATGTTTGCTCATTATGAAGTCTATAAGTACAGTAGTTAGCCGCCTGCTGATACCGTCAGACAACTCATCAATCCCAGGACATTTACACACATTTGGATAGACGCTATGATAGTTAACTTTTAATCTTTCTTCAAGACTTATTATCCGTTTCTCTAGTTCTTTGATGTACTCTTCACTGTTGTGCAGTCTATCCAGTAAATCCTGGTGAATTAACTGCTCAGAAGTACTTTTCGTTGTAACGTTTGTAATACTTGCATCCGTCTCGTTCGGCTGTTCGTCGGTTTTGGATATAGGTTTCAGGACTTCTTTCTCAATCTGCTTTGGAATACTCTTGAAGGCAAGTGCATTTCCAAGCCAATAAACATCGAGGACGAGCTTGCTTGTTAGGTTCCGTCTTCTCAGGGAGCGTGAAACTATAGATGGATTGTTTTCTCTAACAAGTTCAAACAGAGAGCCCCTCAGTTTTTCAAGAAGTCCAGCTTCAAAATAAGACAATACAATCGTAATATCGGTCATATTGTACTGGTAAATAGTGTCGATGCCGTTCATGTACAAAGCTATTCTATCCTGATCATTTTTACTGCCATCTTGTAAACCTTGCAAGCTGGGCGGGAGTATTGGCTTACGGCTGTTTCCAGAAGAGAGATCCCCAGTGGAGTTCGATCTCTGCCTCGTCGGTCTGAGCGTAGAGTCGGTTAATGTCGCGGGTCTGGAAGCCGAATCTCTATTCATTGTAACAAAACGTATGTTGGAGTCTGTGAGAAAGATAATTATCCAGATGTTACAAGCAGGACTCGAACTCAGCAAAATTTGTTGCAAATTACCGTAGTCGCGGAAGGTAGCCAATACACTGTACGAGGCTCGATGACCGTAGAGGTAGCAGAATTCACTTAATCCGGGAATCAAAGAATTCTCTTGCGTTCAGTGATCGATGAAGTGTATTGTTCTATACAGTACAGGCCGACACAGAATTAAATTGTTTAACCGCATCACTTTGCTAGAAGTGCAAACTGATTCAAAGCAATGGCACATGAAGGAACTTATTAAGTGGGCAAAAAGAATTTCTTAATACCTTGCAGAGATAGGAAAAATAGTCGTGCGTCGCTTGCGGATTGCTCTGAATCCCTTTAAAATGCTCCAATCACCACGATTCCTTCAGATTTGAAGAATTCAGATCATTGCGCAAAAGTTTTCTCGATAATGTTGGGCAGTCCGATCATTATTAAAAAAGTTAGCAGGCGCACGAAAAAACGTTCACAAACTTCTCTGTAGAACTTGACATCGACTGTGTCTCTTTGCTGTGTGATCCGATTGATAACAGTTACTGAAACTTCAGACAATTTTACGTGTTTAATGTTAAACTGACTGCTCATTGTTCGATTTCTATGGTATTATGTCAGCAGATTGTGCCATTTCATTAACGTTACATGTTCCAATGTTTCCTTTCTAGTCAAACAGAAGAGGCGACCGGTCTAATTCTGTGGGCCGACACGACAATTCTCGAAGTGTAGAGATCCAAGAGCTGGATGTTAACACATATCACTGAGGCGATGCACAAAATAGCGTAGATCCCACGTAGCGTTGTAGCCAAAAAATGGTCGAATTTCAGACAGAAGTAATGATGAATTCGAGATGATAAGGAGCACGATGGTATAAATTTTGATGAGAATCGATGAGGAAATCCAACAACAGGAGCCAAGAAACCAATTGTGTACGAGACAGACGCAGGAGTTCACCAGAACGTTCAACGGTCAGCAATAGAGGTAGAGTGTCGACCCAAAAACGTATCTGTATACGCTGAAAATTTTGGTATGAAAATATTCAGTTTTTTGCGGAGATTGCGTTACTGGGGTCCAAAAAAATTATTTAAGCAGTTTTTAAAAAGTCAAAATTTTGCAAATTTATACTGAACATAGAGATATTAGGTAGAGTGGTAACTCTGAATTTATTAAATACACAATACATTTTCTATTTCATTAAATGAACTCGAGGTGAATACAATTCGGCATTGTCACCAAATGTGAGATATGAAAATTTTTGCAGTTTTGAAGATATTGCCTCGGAATTGAGTGGTCATGATTGTAATACAGAAGGAATGATAGTATTCACAGATTCTCAGTGTCATGACAGCTTTGGAAATTCAATGTTTGTTGAATTAGAAATTCGATGGGTTCCTATTATATTCATGCTCAACCTCAAGAGCATTTTCTTGAGCGTGATCATATCACAGCAGTAGCAGAGCAAAATCACATAATCAAAGACAATGATTTCAATTAACTTTGAAAGATGTAAATGGGTTCACATCACTATTCAGATTCAAGAAATGAAACATGAATTTAGTGAATCATAAAATCATGCTGCTGGAAATTGAAATAAAAACTTGAAATTTCAGCCAAGGAAGCACGAATAATATCGCGACTTTTTCATGAAGACTTTCATTAAAATACAATTCATGAAATTGCCTTGATAATCAGCTTGATTTCCGCTTAGTTGGGATGCTTATTAGCAAACATTCACTCCTCTTGATATCCAACATGCTTCATACTACTTATATGGGGGCGTCATCTCGTTAGTCTATAAATTGGCAAATTTTGACTTTTTTCAAAAGTGCTCAAATAATTCTTTGGACCACAGGAACGTAATCTCCGCAAAACACTGAATCTTTTGATATAAAAATTTTCACTGTATACAGATATTTTTTTGAGTCGACACTACCTACATATCCCTGATTCAGTTTTTTGCGGAGATTCTGCGGTCCAAAAAATTATTTGAGCAGCTTTTAAAAGGTCAAAATTTTGCTGTAATTCTCTCAATTTCGCTGTAATTTCTTCAAATCTGCATAAATGTGCATGTATCTCACATTTGGAAACAATTCCAACTGTATTCATCTCGAGTTCATTTAATAAAATCGAAACTGTATACACATTGGGGATTTTGTAAATGCGGAGTTGCCTACTCAACCTGATATGCCTACAATATGACTGCGGCTGACAATCAGAATATTTTGTCGCGCTCAAAAAATCTGTCTTGATCTGGGCTTAAGAATATGTATACTCTTGAGTATGAAAGGTTGAGCATGAAAGTAAAAATAGCAACATCAAAATACTAATTTGACAAGCACTACCTCTCCAAGGCTGTCATGATGCGGAGGATCTCCAAACACTATCATTCCATCTGCATTAACTTCGATAAAATCAGTGACTTCAGACTTCAGTGGTAATTTCTTCAAAACTGCCAAAATTTTCACTCTTCACATTTTAGAGCAGGCGCCACGGAGGTCGAGCATAGACGAAAAAGTTACCAATTTTCTTGTATGCCACCATGTAGTACGTGGTTAGTGACACTGGGAACTGACCATCTGGCTGGCTATTAGTGATGGGTAAACATAGGGGGACCTATTATGTAACACCCTACAACTAGGCTAGATTAGACCAAAAAGTTGCCGATTGAAACCAACGCCAAATTGTTCCCCATGCTTCCCTCAATAGTGAATGACCCCTGACAGACGTTTTGGTTGGTGGGTTGACCTTGACAGACGCTCTCGAATGACCTTGAACTGAAAAACTAGGCTAGATTAACGGATGAGTGGTCTGTCCTCCCCAAAGAAAGAAGAAAGTCTAGGTACTTATTGGTTTCATCTTCTAAGATAATGTCCAAAGGTTTTGTCTTCCCTTTTCTGAAATGCAAGTATAAAAGCTCGATTTGATGAAACATGTTTGACATATTGCGAAAATTCTTGTATATTACACAATTATGAATACGAGAATTTCCTTACCTGTAAAAAGCGGGCGTGAAGTCGCAACCAGTGAAGGCATGATATGCTGGAAGAGCAGACGACAAGCCTTTCTTGCGGTTTTCAATAGAATGGAAAACGCTGGTCACATTGATCAGTCGTCTGTTGTTTCCGGTGCCGTAGTCCACGATGATACTCGTATCCTCTGCTTGCTCAATTGATCCTAGCAAGCCAACCAGGATAATGAAGACGTCTGTGTTAGGCTAGAGGAGCGCACCACAAATGTAGCATTGGTATTCAAAACACGTGAGACATGGAATGCAATCAGAGTATCTGCCTCTTTGTGAGGTCCTTGATTAGTTCTGGTTTTGTCACTACTATCGTCAGTCGCTGACTTTGAGGGGTTGGCTGAAATTTGTAGCAATTACCGCCATGAGATGCGAAAACGGTGTTCTCATTGAAAATGTTGTGGTAGCTGTCCTTCTTCCATTCGTTCAAAATAAATTTGCTGCCAGAAGCGACGCAGCGACAACAGCCTACTGGTGCCGCTGAAGAGCAATGCTCTGTTCAAAATTGTACCACTGACTTTGAATGTGTAATATTTCATTCATTTTCATCGTTTCACTCAAAAAGCTCCATAACTTATCGACTGCATGATGCAATGAAGTCGTTGATTTCAGAATCTGAAGCCCGTCTTTATAAACTCTTGATCATTTTGGTGAGAGCGAATCTATGTGGTTCAGATATTTCATTGGTCAGTAGCATCTATGGCAGGTCTCCGAGCGAGAGATGAGCTTGTTAACATTGACAGCTGGACATCTCGCAAAGCAGAAATAGTCTAACAGCGGGAGGCTCGCCGCCACTTCTGTTGTTGACCAAGAAGTATCCATGTCACGCAAAGTCACGTGATGATCTGAGCCGGGTATCACTTGAGCCAGGAGATGAGGAACAGCTGGATCTCAAGCAGCACTAAAGGTCTAGCAGTGGGTGGTCCGTTGAAATTTACTTTACAGACACAGATCTGCATATCAACATCGGTTTCTTGCCTACATACGGGGATTGTGCGCGCGCGCGTGGCAGGGAAAGCAGGCTTCACGCAAATCGGGGAGTAGTCCATCTATCCCTTTCTAGATCTGTGTTTAGACTCGGAGCTATTTATACATTCTGACACAGTGCACTTTGTCACTTAGTCTTCATTGGAATTTGTAAAAGGAAGGGCAAACTTCTTCGGATATATTCTCTAATAATGTCTGTGCGACGTTTCGGGAAACCCCCTTAGTCATGCACGATGCAGTCAAGTGACTGAAAATCGAAGCAGTGTCATTTTAACCAGCAAAGCAGAGCATAAATCAATAAATTAAACGCTAAAGCTACACAACAACAAGCCAACATGCTACTTACAAGCAAAAGATTTAGGTAGCATAAGATAAAATCCAAATAAGAAAAGTTACAAAATTAAGATAATCACGGTCTTAACCCTTCTTGCCTGTTCAGAACATTATCGCCAGCTTCTTGAATATACACGGCCTCCAGGCTTCTGCGCTTGACATGATGGAGCAGTCTTCGGTGCAAAATCTCCCACTCAACATCCATGTTGCTCCCTGGATGATCCTTTAGAAAATGTTCTTTGATGGAAGAGAACTTGCTCGAAAGAAGATGCTCCTGTATTCTGGTTCCAATCATCCTGCCGGTGTCGCCAATGTAGTACTTGTGACACAAGAGACATTGGACTTTGTAGATCACAAACTTCTCTGAGGAGTTGTCCCTGGCATGCTTGGAGAATCTGCAGCTGGGACAACTTGATCCACATGATGGCTTCTCTTTGGGCGGGTGAAATTGTTTACGCAGACTTCTGCCTCCATCAAACCACAACCTATTAATGTCATCACTGAGACCTGTGCTCTGATGACTGAGATCTGATGAATTTCCATGGGTAATTGTTAATCTTCTATACTCTATATAATTAATCTATACTCTAAATCCATCAATAGTGGTGCCATTTTGCCATGGAATTCTCGTGGCCCCATTTCCCAGAAGAGATCAGTCCTGTTGAGAGAATTGCACCGAGCGGAAAGGAGATCAACCAACGAGGCAAACATTAGGTATTCGACAGAGAAAGTTCTCAACAAATTCAAGAATAACAATTACCCATGGAAATTCATCAGACAAACGCTCCGCATCTTCAGAAGAAACAAAGAGGGGTATTCAACGGACAAAGAAAAGAAAAAGAAGCCCAAGTGTACGCTCAGAATCCCTTACACTAACGAGGTTGATAAAAGGAAGATGCTGAGGCTGCTCAAGCGCACAGGTCTCAGTGATGACATTAGGTTGTGGTTTGATAGAGGCAGAAGTCTGCGTAAACAATTTCACCCGCCCAAAGAGAAGCCATCATGTGGATCAAGTTGTCCCAGCTGCAGATTCTCCAAGCATGCCAGGGACAACTCCTCAGAGAAGTTTGTGATCTACAAAGTCCAATGTCTGTTGTGTCACAAGTACTACATTGGCGACACCGGCAGGATGATTGGAACCAGAATACAGGAGCATCTTCTTTCGAGCAAGTTCTCTTCCATCAAAGAACATTTTCTAAAGGATCATCCAGGGAGCAACATGGATGTTGAGTGGGAGATTTTGCACCGAAGACTGCTCCATCATGTCAAGCGCAGAAGCCTGGAGGCCGTGTATATTCAAGAAGCTGGCGATAATGTTCTGAACAGGCAAGAAGGGTTAAGACCGTGATTATCTTAATTTTGTAACTTTTCTTATTTGGATTTTATCTTATGTTACCTAAATCTTTTGCTTGTAAGTAGCATGTTGGCTTGTTGTTGTGTAGCTTTAGCGTTTAATTTATTGATTTATGCTCTGCTTTGCTGGTTAAAATGACACTGCTTCGATTTTCAGTCACTTGACTACATCGTGCATGACTAGGGGGTTTCCCGAAACGTCGCACAGACATTATTAGAGAATATATCCGAAGAAGTTTGCCCTTTCTTTTACATCCATCAACCGGATATGTGGAGAAATAGACCCCATGGTCAACATCAATCATTGGAATTTGTCTCCAATATCGAAGGAAAATTTCTTCTGTCAAGCCCGTATATAAACAGATACTGACATCATGTGAAATTTGCAGGCTCAGATACATTCTCTGGCCGAGAATCGTCCACATGATGCCATATGCACTTTCCAAAGCATCAAAGTTTTATCAACATCAATTGTCTCTTCAGTTCAGCTGTCTCCACAGGAACAAAATGGATGAAATGAGAAGCAGATTGACAAATAGAATTTAGAAAAGAAGCATTATTAATCAAATACAATTCAAGAAGTTTCAATAATAACATGTATATAAATCTGCAGCACACATCTAGATTATTAGAGAGCGTCTGTCAATTCAATCCACCAACCAAAACGTCTGTCAGGGGTCATTCAGTATTGAGGGAGATATGAGGAATATTTTGGCATTAGTTTTAATCGGTAACCTTATGGTCTAATGCAGCCTAGTTTTTCAGCTCAAGGTCATTCGAGAGCGTCTGTCAAGGTCAACTCACCAACCAAAACGTCTGTCAGGCATCATTCAGTATTGAGGGAAGCATTGGGAACAATTTAGCTCTGGTTTCAATCGGTAGCCTTTTGGTTTAATTTGGACATTGTTTCCGAATTTGTTTGCAAGATGTACAGTCAATTTAATGTGTCCGATGTGAATGAAGCAAGATATAAACTCATTCAAGTGAGTGGCAAAATCAATTAGGTGAGTTTCGATTTGTATTTTATAGCCTAAGTATTTGCCTAAGAGTAGTAAGTAAAGGTCCATAATAAACACAGCGCGCTCTGAAATGGGGTGGGTCCAATTCAAACACAGCGCGCTCTGAAATGGGGTGGGTCCAATACAAGCACAGCGCGCCTCGAAATGGCTAGCTCCCATACAAACACAGCGCGCCTGGCCGGCCGCCCAGGTTGGAGTGAGAGGTTGTCTTGGCCGACCGTCCAGGTTGACGTGGCCGACCGTCCAGGTTGACGTGGCCGACCGTCCAGGTTGACTTGGTTGACCGACTAGGTTGACTTGGTTGACCGACTAGGTTGACTTGGCCGACCGATCAGGTTGACGTGGTGGAGTGAGAGTGTGTTTTGAGGGTGAAGGAGGCACGGGAGAGTGAAACGGACATCATATTCGTGATCAGCGTCAAATTCTGCATCGGTATGGTGAGTTTGAAAGGAATCGGCGAGAAAATATTTTTCTTCAAAATTTTTCCGAAAAACGACAGAGGTAAAATTGTTGACGTTTTGGGTTGTAGCCTCAAAACGAAGCATCGAATGGGAAAACGGAGGCCAGATTCGGATTCAGCGTGAAATTCTGCATCGGTATGGTGAATTTGAACGCCATCGGAGAGAAAAAATTTTCGCTGACGTCCCCCCCCTCTGGAACGACAGAGGTCTGTCGTGGTGTGCCGGCCAGGTTGGTTGGCGTTCACACAATGTTCGCTGACTCCCCCCCCTCTGGAACGGCAGAGTGTCGTGGTGGACTTGGGCGACCGCCAGGATTTGTCTTGAGGCTATAGTGTGTGATGTTTTTCGTGCAATCTGCTGGATGTTGGGTTGTAAAATGCGCTGTTTCGAGTGGAAGGAGTGCTCGGATGAGAAAACGGAGGCCAGATTTGGATTCAGCGTGAAATTCTGCATCGGTATGGTGAATTTGAACGCAATCGGAGAGAAAAAATTTTCGCTGACGTCCCCCCCTGCGCCAAACTTCCAATTTTGCTTCTAGTGGACGGATTTTGTCGTGCCATAGCTCGTTTGAAATCTAAGAGTGAGACAAATTCAGTGAAAGAATCGGCTTGTTCATATCTGTCTTCGTTTAGATGTGAGACGCC
This sequence comes from Prostheceraeus crozeri, assembly GCA_907163375.1. NCBI lineage: Eukaryota > Metazoa > Platyhelminthes > Polycladida > Euryleptidae > Prostheceraeus > Prostheceraeus crozeri. Next base: position 64,150 of record CAJQUW010001511.1, on the reverse strand, counting down.
ATTTAAGATTTTGGGAGATTGGCGAAAAACGACAGAGTTAGAATTTGGGACGTTTTGGGCTGTAGCTTCAAAACGAAGCATCGGATTGGAAAACGGATTTCAGATTTGGAATCAGCGTGAAATTCTGCATCGGTATGGTGAGTTTCAAGTCAATCGGAGATTTTGAAGTGAATCGGAGAGAAAAAGTTTCAACATTTTTCGAAAAAACGAGTTAGAATTTTTGCGATGGCTGCCTACTGTGGATCCAAAACGAAGCATCGGATGGGAAAACGGAGGCCAGATTCGGATTCAGCGTCAAATTCTACATTGAAATGGTATATTTCCAGCTCAATCGGACCTCCAGAATCGATGATAGAAGCGTTTTAAGTGTTTGGATGATGGGTATTACGTCATCAGCTGATCGCCACACACTATATAAGCTGGGAACCGAGAGAGACTTGTCATTAAGACGAGAGCGATTGTCAGAGGTAGGTCGTCTCTCTGAGCTCCGATGATAGCTTCGGACATTCCAAATTCCGGGTTTCTGTAAGAAACCGACTTAGAAAATTTCATTGCTGATATCAGCTAAGGCGTCCGACTTAGAGGTTAGCCAGGAGATGGCCTTCGTCTCCAGGCCATAAAAGACTCCAAAACTTTAAAGGCTTGTAACTTTGCTTCTACAAGTCCGTTTGACTTGATTCAAAAAAGGTTCGGTCGCTATTGACCTGCCCTAAGTGATAGACTACTTATAAAATTTCATAAGTTGTGCTAAAAATTTGAAAAATTTAAATTCACTAGTTTTGGAGGTTTTCTGGGGTTTTCGACCCTGCTGAAGTCAATGAAAGCATTTTTAATTATGTCTGAGCCAGCCTTCTCATGGTATAAGCGGCTTTTCACTGAAAGCGAGCAAGACACGGAGAGTTTTGCTGTAATATTCCACTGACAGGGTGTTCCTTCGGGACGGCGGACGATGCCGTAGTGATAAGTGTGGCAAGGGAGTGTGTCATAGTTTAGACCGTAATCGCTGGGACAACTCATGTCTCATGTTGGGCATTTGACACAGCTCTCAACGTAGCACTTTGAACGCCAATCGGTTGAGTCTTAGCTATCTTGTCATGGGTGGCCTCTAAACATCTCCATTGCAAAACGCTGGTGAATCAAGCTCTCTACGGCTTGCTATCAAGCTGATCAAAGCAATAACTTGGGATGTTTCCTCAAGGTTTTCAAGTATGCTGAGTTCAAATCTGCTATCAGATTTCAAATTTAACTAAGTCTAAGGCAGCTTTGAGGGGTTAGATCCCAGCTACTGTTCACTACCTTTGACTCGGCGTTGCTGTTACCACTTCGGGGCAGTGACAATGATGTCTTAAGCTGTAAATAGCGGGTATCGGGGAAGATCTCTCACTTCCCTAGTGATCAGTACAAGGCCTTCGGGCTGTCGACGGGATCGAGTGCCACTCACTACACTCAAATCTATCATTCCTCACTAAGTGTAAATTACTGACTATACATTTGTCCTGCTATCAGGTTGTTTTGACTTGCTATCTAGTTGAATAGTCTCTTGCTATCAAGAGATTCACTTCTGCTCATAAAGCACATCATCGCTGTAATATCTCCTTTGCTCGAGCGTTCCTTCGGGACGGCGGGTACTGCCGTAGAGGGATTGTGTTGCACGGGTTGTTCGTCGTTTGTTAGACCGAAATCTCTGAGCCGTTGCTCATCTTGGGCGTTCGACTTCATACTCAACGTGACGCTTTCTCTCACCAGGTCAGAGTACTTCAGCCATTCGACAAAGGTTAGTCTTTATGATATGGAGTAGAGTGAAATGTAATTCATTAGATGTCCCTTCAATGATTGCTCCCATGATAAACGTTGATGAGACAAATGAAATGATTCTCATCTTCCCTTTTCAATGATTGAAATCTACTAACACACTACCGTATAATCGTCCACTATGGGGCAAGACATGATAGAGCCTCCACGCGGTTTGCCCTGGGCAGTCTTTAGACTGGCGAATACTATCATTAAGTTGAATCTGCTATCAGTCAACTTGAACGTTGCGTCGCGTTAGAGGGTATATAAACCACTGCCTCTCATTTCAGTTCATTTCAATCATGCAGACGCCGAACAGTCAAGTCAGCTCTCCTCGCGGACCGCAGTTAAGGCCGCGAAATTTATTTGAGGAGTTTGTCAGGCTAGAGGAGCAAGACAGAGTTTATAATAATCTTGCTCGGATTGGCAATCCGATGACAGCAACTGCTGTCAATCCAACGGAATGGCGCTACATTCTACTTTTTAGCCATGTGCCAATTAGTGTGGAAGTCGACACTGCTACCAAAGAGAGAGTCAAAGACTCTCTCATGGCCACCATGGGGCAAGACATGATAGAACCTCCTCGCGGTTTGCCCTGGGCAGTCTTCGGACTGGCGAATACTATCATTAAGTTGAATCTGCTATCAGTCAACTTGAACGTTGCAAATGAAGTTCGGTGTAATACTTCCTTTCGACGGGCGTTCCTGTAAAGGGCGGCGGTGAAACCCGTAGCTATGTATACCGCAAGGGACATTCGGCAATGGTCAATCTTGTTAAACCTCTCTGCGTCATGCTTGCAAGTGATTGCCTCTGTCTCAACGTAGTATGCATTCGCGCCAGGGCGACATTTAGCCAACTGTCGAAGGTTGCCTAAAACTATCCATTGCATACGTTATGAGAACCATGAGTTCTACCTGTCTCTATCAATGAGATGAATTGATGAATGGAATGAAATAGGAGGACACTCACGCGCCACACGCAACATAACACACTTCTCTCTTCCGTAGTCTAACAAGCTCTTTACACATGGATCGCAGTCGATTGCTATCCCTGTATCATGTAAGCTATCTTAATTTTATTTGACACTATTTCATCTACCATCATCGCCCATATGAAATGTTATAAGATTTACAAGTTAGACTAAGCGTTCTACTATTTCCAAATGAATAAAGTATACATGGTTAAATCATCCACTTAAGCCCATCCGTAGTCTAACAAGCTCTTTACACATGGATCACAGTCGATTGCTATCCCTGTATCATGTAAGCTATCTAAATTTTATTTAACACTATTTCATCTACCATCATCACCCATATGAAGTGTCATAAGATTTACAAGTTAGACTAAGCGTTCTAGTATTTGTAAATGAAAGATATAGTTTCAAGAGTTTACAGATTGAAAATAAAGTTTCAATAGTGTGTGCGTTAGAAATAAAGCTTCATCTGTTTGTATGTTAGAAACAAAATAAAGTTTACAAGATAAAAAGTAAAGTTTCACCACTTTACAAGTTAAAAAATAAAGTTTCAATAGTGTATGCGTTAGAAATAAAGGTGTAACGGTTTGTAAAAATAAGATCGCAAGATTTACTAGTTTACAAGTTAGACTAAGTGTAAATTAAAAATAAAATTATAACTGTTTCAAGAGTTTACAAGTTAGAAATTAAGTTTCAATGGTGTATACGTTAGAAATAAAGTTTTAGCTGTTTGTATATCAAAATAAAGTTTCAAGAGTTTACAAGTTAGAAATAAAGTTTCAATAGTGTATGCGTTAGAAATAAAGTTTTAGCTGTTTGTATATCAAAATAAAGTTTCAAGAGTTTACAAGTTAGAAATAAAGTTTCAATAGTGTATATGTTAGAAATAAAGGTGTAACTGTTTGTAAAAATAAGATCGCAAGATTTACTAGTTTACAAGTTAGACTAAGTGTAAATTAAAAATAAAATTATAACTGTTCACGAGTTAAAGCGTTGATGCAACGATGAACAATTAATAAGCTGAAAACTTTTAGATTCACTTTAACATTATCATATGTTTACAGATAGAAATGTATCACAGCAAAGCTACTTCATGAGTTAGTTTGCCAGGAGTGTATCATCTCAAACTTTTACTCCGACTGTGGAACATTGATTTCCATGATGAAGATTTAAATAGTTAGATTCGATGACGAACAAGATTTACTAGTTTACAAGTTGGACAAAGCGTTCTACTATTTGAAAATGAAAGATGTCATTTCATCAGTTTACCAGTTAGAAATAAAGTTTCAACAGTCTACAAGTTAAAAATAAAGTTTCAACCGTTTACAAGTTAAAAATGAAGTTTCAATAGTGTGTATGTTAACAATAAAGTTCTATCTGTTTATATGTTAGAAATAAAATGAAGGTTCACCAGTTTACAAGTTAAGAATAAAGTTCTATCTGTTCGTATGTTAGAAATAAAACAAAGTTTCAACCGTTAACATGTAAAAATTAAAGTTTCAATAGTTTGAAAGTTAAAACTAATGTTTCAATAGCGCGCATGTTAAGAATAAAGTTCTATCTGTTTGTATGTTAGAAATAAAACAAAGTTTCATCAGTTTACAAGTTAAGAATAAAGTTCTATCTGTTCGTATGTTAGAAATAAAACAAAGTTTCAACCGTTAACATGTTAAAATTAAAGTTTCAATAGTTTGAAAGTTAAAACTAATGTTTCAATAGCGCGCATGTTAAGAATAAAGTTTTATCTGTTTGTATGTTAGAAATAGAATTAAGTTTCACCAGTTGGCAAGTTAAGAATAAAGTTTTCTGTTTTTCTATGATAGAAATAAAACAAAGTTTCAACCGTTTACAAGTTAAAAATAAAGTTTCAATAGTTTACAAGTTAAGAATAAAGTCTATCTGCTTATATGTTAGAAATAAAATGAAGGTTCACCAGTTTACAAGTTAAGAATAAAGTTCTATCTGTTTGTATGTTAGAAATAAAACAAATTTTCAACCGGTAACAAGTTAAAAATAAAGTTTCAATAGTTTGCAAGTTACAACTAAGGTTTCAATAGTGCGCATGTTAAGAATAAAGATTTATCTGTTTCTATGATAGAAATAAAACAAAGTTTTAACCGTTTACAAGTTAAAAATAAAGTTTCAATAGTTTACAAGTTAAGAATAAAGTTTCAATAATGTGCACGTTCAGAATAAAGTTCTATTTGTTTATATGTTAGAAATAGAATGAAGTTTCACCAGTTTACAAGTTACGAATAAAGTTCTATCTGTTTACGTTTACAAGTTAAGAATAAAGTTCTATCTGTTTATATGTTAGAAATAAAATGAAGGTTCATCAGTTTACAAGTTAAGAATAAAGTTCTATCTGTTAAAATGAAGGTTCATCAGTTTACAAGTTAAGAATAAAGTTCTATCTGTTTGTATGTAAGAAATAAAACAAAGTTTCAACCGTTAACAAGTTAAAAATAAAGTTTCAATAGTTTGCAAGTTAAAACTAATGTTTCAATAGTGCATATGTTAAGAATAAAGTTTTATCTGTTTCAATAGTGCACATGTTAAGAATAAAGTTTTATCTGTTTGTATGTTAGAAATAGAATGAAGTTTCACCAGTTGGCAAGTTAAGAATAAAGTTTTATCTGTTTCTATGATAGAAATAAAACAAAGTTTCAACCGTTTACAAGTTAAAAATAAAGTTTCAATAGTTTACAAGTTAAGAATAAAGTTTCAATAGTGTGCATGTTCAGAATAAAGTTTTATGTTTATATGTTAGAAGTAGAATGAAGTTTCACCAGTTTACAAGTTAAGAATAAAGTTCTATCTCTTTAAGTTTACAAGTTAAGAATAAAGTTCTATCTGTTTATATGTTAGAAATAAAATGAAGGTTCACCAGTTTACAATTTAAGAATAAAGTTCTATCTGTTTGTATGTTAGAAATAAAACAAAGTTTCAACCGTTAACAAGTTAAAAATAAAGTTTCAATAGTTTGCAAGTTAAAACTAATGTTTCAATAGTGCATATGTTAAGAATAAAGTTTTATCTGTTTGTATGTTAGAAATAAAATGAAGTTTCACCAGTTGGCAAGTTAAGAATAAAGTTTTATCTGTTTCTATGATAGAAATAAAACAACGTTTCGACCGTTTACAAGTTAAAAATAAAGTTTCAATAGTTTACAAGGTAAGAATAAAGTTTCAATGGTGTGTTTGTTAAGAATAAAGTTCTATATGCTTATATGTTAGAAATAAAATGAAGGTTCACCAGTTTACAAGTTAAGAATAAAGTTCTATCTGCTTGTATGTTAGAAATAGAACGAAGTTTCACCAGTTTACAAGTTACGAATAAAGTTCTATCTGTTTAAGTTTACAAGTTAAGAATAAAGTTTTATCTGTTTGTATGTTAGAAATAAAATGAAGGTTCACCAGTTTACAAGTTAAGAATAAAGTTCTATCTGTTTATATGTTAGAAATAGAATGAAGTTTCACCAGTCTACAAGTTAAGAATAAAGTTCTATCTGTTTATATGTTAGAAATAAAATGAAGTTTCACCAGTTTACAAGTTACGAATAAAGTTCTATCTGTTTAAGTTAACAAGTTAAAAATAAAGTTTCAATAGTTTGCAAGTTAAAACTAATGTTTCAATAGTGCATATGTTAAGAATAAAGTTTTATCGGTTTGTATGTTAGAAATAGAATGAAGTTTCACCAGTTGACAAGTTAAGAATGAAGTTTTATCTGTTTCTATGATAGAAATAAAACAAAGTTTCAACCGTTTACAAGTTAAAAATAAAGTTTCAATAGTTTACAAGTTAAGAATAAAGTTTCAATATTGTGTATGTTAAGAATAAAGTTTTATCGGTTTGTATGTTAGAAAAAGAACGAAGTTTCACCAGTTGGCAAGTTAAGAATAAAGTTCTATCTGTTTGTATGTTAGAAATAAACTTCTATCGTTTTATATGTCAGAAATAGAATGAAGTTTCACCAGTTTACAAGTTAAGAATAAAGTTCTATCTGTTTATATGTTAGAAATAAAATGAAGTTTCATCAGTTTACAAGTTAAGAATGAAGTTTCAATAGTTTACAAGTTAAGAATAAAGTTTCAATAGTATGCATGTTCAGAATAAAGTTCTATTTGTTTATATGTTAGAAATAGAATGAAGTTTCACCAGTTTACAAGTTACGAATAAAGTTCTATCTGTTTAAGTTTACAAGTTAAGAATAAAGTTCTATCTGTTTGTATGTTAGAAATAAAACAAAGTTTCAACCGTTTACAAGTTAAAAATAAAATTTCAATAGTTTACAAGTTAAGAATAAAGTTTCAATAGTGTGCATGATAAGAATAAAGTTCTATCTTTTTATATGTTAGAAATAGAATGACGTTTCACCAGTTTACAAGTTAAGAATAAAGTTCTATCTGTTTAAATGTCAGAAATAAAATGAAGTTTCATGAGTTTACAAGTAAAGAATAAAGTTCTATCTGTTTATATGTTAGAAATAAAACAAAGTTTCAACCGTTTACAAGTTAAAAATAAAATTCCAGTAGTCTGCAAGTTAAAACTAATGTTTCACCAGTTGGCAAGTTAAGAATAAAGTTTGATCTGTTTGTATGATAGAAATAAAACAAAGTTTCAACCGTTTACAAGTTAAGAATAAAGTTTCAATAGTGTGCATGTTCAGAATGAAGTTCTATCTGTTTATATGTTAGAAATAGAATGAAGTTTCACCAGCTTACAAGTTAAGAATAAAGTTCTATCTATTTATATGTTAGAAATAAAATGAAGTTTCATCAGTTTACAAGTTAAGAACAAAGTTCTATCTGTTTGTATGTTAGAAATAAAATGTAGTTTGAACCGTTAACAAGTTAAAAATAAAGTTTCAATAGTTTGTAAGTTAAAACTAATGTTTCAATAGTGCGCATGTTAAGAATAAAGTTTTATCTGTTTATATGTTAGAAATAAAAATGAAGGTTCAATAGTTTACAAGTTAAGAATAAAGTTTTATCTGCTTGTATGTCAGAAATGAAATAAAGTTTCAACCGTTTACAAGTTAAAAATAAAGTTTCAACAGTGTGTGTGTTAGAAATAAAGTTTTATCTGTTTATATGTTAGAAACAAAACAAAGTTTCAACAGTTTACAAGCTGACAAATAAAGTTTCAACAGTGTGTACGTTAGGAATAAAGTTTTATCTGTTTGTAAGTTAGAAATAAAGTTTTAACTGCTTGTATGTTAGAAATGGAGGTATGACAGTTTATATGCTAGAAAGAAAGGTATAACTGTTTGTAAGACAAGATCGTAAAATTTACTAGTTTGAAGTTAGACTCAGCGTTCTACTAGTTGTAAATGAAAAATATCGTTTCAACAGTTAACAGATTAAAATAAACAAACGCGTTTGTCAAATTCATTTGATTCTATCATGTCAGTACTACACACATTTGATTTACAAAACATGCTTTGAATACTCATACGATGAAGTTCTTACTTTCATTTATTTCTAACGTACACACTGTTAAAACTTTATTTTTTACTTGTAAATGGCTGAAACTTTATTTCTAACGCACAAACCGCTTAAACTTTATTTCCATCATACACACTATTGAAACTTTATTTTAATCTGTAAACTGTTGAAACGATATTTTTCATTTACAACTAGTAGAACGCTGAGTCTAACCTGCAAACTAGTAAATAGTACGATCTTGTCTTACAAACAGTTATACCTTTCTTTCTAGCATATAAACTGTCATACCTCCATTTCTAACATACAAGCAGTGAAAACTTTATTTCTAACTTACAAACAGATAAAACTTTATTCCTAACGTACTCACTGTTGAAACTTTATTTGTCAGCTTGTAAACTGTTGAAACTTTGTTTTGTTTCTAACATATAAACAGATAAAACTTTATTTCTAACAAACACACTGTTGAAACTTTATTTTTAACTTGTAAACGGTTGAAACTTTATTTCATTTCTGACATACAAGCAGATAAAACTTTATTCTTAACTTGTAAACTATTGAACCTTCATTTTTATTTCTAACAAATAAACAGATAGAACTTTATTCTTAACATACACACTATTCAAACTTTATTTTTAACTTGTAAACGGTAACGGTTGAAACTTTATTTCTAACGTACACATTATTGAAACTTTATTTTTAACTTTTCAACTGGTGAAACTTTATTTCATTTCTGACATACAAGCAGATAAAACTTCATTCTTAACTTGTAAACTATCGAACCTTCATTTTTATTTCTAACATACAAACAGATAAAATTTTATTCTTAACATGCGCACTATTGAAACATTAGTTTTAACTTGCAAACTATTGAAACTTTATTTTTAACTTGTAAACTGGTGAAACTTTATTTCATTTCTGACATACAAGCAGATAAAACTTTATTCTTAACTTGTAAACTATCGAACCTTCATTTTTATTTCTAACATACAAACAGATAAAACTTTATTCTTAACATGCGCACTATTGAAACATTAGTTTTAACTTGCAAACTATTGAAACTTTATTTTTAACTTGTTAACGGTTGAAAATTTGTTTTATTTCTAACATACAAACAGATAGAACTTTATTCTTAACTTGTAAACTCATGAAACTTCATTTTATTTCTAACATATAAATAGATAGAACTTTATTCTTAACTTGTAAACGGTTGAAACTTTGTTTTATTTCTAACATACAAACAAATAGAACTTTATTATGAACATGCATACTATCAAAACTTTATTCTTAACTTGTAAACTATTGAAACTTTATTCTTAACTTGTAAACTGATGAAACTTCATTTTATTTCTAACATATAAACAGATAGAACTTTATTCTTAACTTGTAAATTGGTGAACCTTCATTCTATTTCTAACATATAAACAGATAGAAGTTTATTTCTAACATACAAACAGATAGAACTTTATTTTTAACTTGTAAACTGGAGAAACTTCATTCTATTTCTAACATATAAACAGATAGAATTTTATTCTTAACAAACACACCATTGAAACTTTATTCTTAACTTGTAAACTATTGAAACTTTATTTTTAACTTGTAAACGGTTAAAACGTTGTTTTATTTCTATCATAGAAACAGATAAAACTTTATTCTTAACTTGCCAACTGGTGAACCTTCATTTTATTTCTAACATACAAACAGATAAAACTTTATTCTTAACATGCGCACTATTGAAACATTAGTTTTAACTTGCAAACTATTGAAACTTTATTTTTAACTTGTTAACGGTTGAAACTTTGTTTTATTTCTAACATACAAACAGATAGAACTTTATTCTTAACTTGTAAACTGGTGAACCTTCATTTTATTTCTAACGTATGAACAGATAGAACTTTATTCTTAACTTGTAAACTTAAAGAGATAGAACTTTATTCGTAACTTCTAAACTGGTGAAACTTCGTTCTATTTCTAACATACAAGCAGATAGAACTTTATCTTTAACTTGTAAACTGGTGAACCTTAATTTTATTTCTAACATATAAACAGATAGAATTGTATTCTTAACTTGTAAACTTAAACAGATAGAACTTTATTCGTAACTTGCCAACTGGTGAAACTTCATTTTATTTCTAACATACAAAAAGATAAAACTTTATTCTTAACATGCGCACTATTGAAACTTTAGTTTTAACTTGCAAACTATTGAAACTTTAATTTTAACTTGTTAACGGTTGAAACATTGTTTTATTTCTAACATACAAACAGATAGAACTTTATTCTTAACTTGTAAACTGATGAAACTTCATTTTATTTCTAACATATAAACAGATAGAACTTTATTCTTAACTTCTAAACTTAAACAGATAGACTTTATTCGTAACTTATAAACTGGTGAAACTTCATTCTATTTCTAACATATAAACAGATAGAATTTTATTCTTAACAAACACACCATTGAAACTTTATTCTTAACTTGTAAACTATTGAAACTTTATTTTTAACTTGTAAACGGTTAAAACGTTGTTTTATTTCTATCATAGAAACAGATAAAACTTTATTCTTAACTTGCCAACTGGTGAAACTTCATTTTATTTCTAACATACAAACAGATAAAACTTTATTCTTAGCATGCGCACTATTGAAACATTAGTTTTAACTTGCAAACTATTGAAACTTAATTTTTAACTTGTTAACGGTTGAAACTTTGTTTTATTTCTAACATACAAACAGATAGAACTTTATTTTTAACTTGTAAACTGGTGAACCTTCATTTTATTTCTAACATATAAACAGATAGAACTTTATTCTTAACTTGTAAACTTAAAGAGATAGAACTTTATTCGTAACTTCTAAACTGGTGGAACTTCGTTCTATTTCTGACATACAAGCAGATAGAACTTTATCTTTAACTTGTAAACTGGTGAACCTTCATTTTATTTCTAACATATAAACAGATAGAACTTTATTCTTAACTTGTAAACTTAAAGAGATAGAACTTTATTCGTAACTTCTAAACTGGTGGAACTTCGTTCTATTTCTAACATACAAGCAGATAGAACTTTATCTTTAACTTGTAAACTGGTGAACCTTCATTTTATTTCTAACATATAAACAGATAGAATTGTATTCTTAACTTGTAAACTTAAACAGATAGAACTTTATTCGTAACTTGTAAACTGGTGAAACTTCATTGTTTTTCTAACATATAAACAAATAGAACTTTATTCTGAACATACACACTATTGAAACTTTATTCTTATCTTGTAAACTATTGAAACTTTATTTTTAACTTGTAAACGGTTGAAACGTTGTTTTATTTCTATCATAGAAACAGATAAAACTTTATTCTTAACTTGCCAACTGGTGAAACTTCATTCTATTTCTAGCATACAAACAGATAAAACTTTATTCTTAACATAAGCACTATTGAAACATTAGTTTTAACTTGCAAACTATTGAAACTTTATTTTTAACTTGTTAACGGTTGAAACTTTGTTTTATTTCTAACATACAAACAGATAGAACTTTATTCTTAACTTGTAAACTGGTGAACCTTCATTATTTTTCTAACATATAAACAGATAGAATTGTATTCTTAGCTTGTAAACTTAAACAGATAGAACTTTATTTTTAACTTGTAAACTGGTGAATCTTCATTCTATTTCTAACATATAATCAAATAGAATTTTATTCTGAACGTGCATACTATTGAAACTTTATTCTTAACTTGTAAACTATTGAAACTTTATTTTTAACTTGTAAACGGTTAAAAATTTGTTTTATTTCTATCATAGAAACAGATAAAACTTTATTCTCAACTTGCCAACTGGTGAAACTTCATTCTATTTCTAACATACAAACAGATAAAACTTTATTCTTTACTTGTAAACTGGTGAAACTTCATTCTATTTCTAACATACAAACAAATAGAACTTTATTCTGAACATGCATACTATCAAAACTTTATTCTTAACTTGTAAACTATTGAAACTTTATTCTTAAGTTGTAAACTGATGAAACTTCATTTTATTTCTAACATATAAACAGATAGAACTTTATTCTCAACTTGTAAATTGGTGAACCTTCATTCTATTTCTAACATATAAACAGATAGAAGTTTATTTCTAACATACAAACAGATAGAACTTTATTTTTAACTTGTAAACTGGTGAAACTTCATTCTATTTCTAACATATAAACAGATAGAATTTATTCTTAACAAACACACCATTGAAACTTTATTCTTAACATGTAAACTATTGAAACTTTATTTTTAACTTGTAAACGGTTAAAACGTTGTTTTATTTCTATCATAGAAACAGATAAAACTTTATTCTTAACTTGCCAACTCGTGAACCTTCATTTTATTTCTAACATACAAACAGATAAAACTTTATTCTTAACATGCGCACTATTGAAACATTAGTTTTAACTTGCAAAATATTGAAACTTAATTTTTAACTTGTTAACGGTTGAAACTTTGTTTTATTTCTAACATACAAACAGATAGAACTTTATTCTTAACTTGTAAACTGGTGAACCTTCATTTTATTTCTAACATATAAACAGATAGAACTTTATTCTTAACTTGTAAACTTAAACAGATAGAACTTTATTCGTAACTTGTAAACTGGTGAAACTTCGTTCTATTTCTAACATACAAGCAGATAGAACTTTATTCTTAACTTGTAAACTGGTGAACCTTCATTTTTTTTCTAACATATAAACAGATAGAACTTTATTCTTAACTTGTAAACTTAAACAGATAGGACTTTATTCGTAACTTGTAAACTGGTGAAATTTCATTCTTTTTCTAACATATAAACAAATAGAACTTTATTCTCAACATGCACACTATTGAAACTTTGTTCTTAACTTGTAAACTATTGAAACTTTATTTTTAACTTGTAAACGGTTGAAACGTTGTTTTATTTCTATCATAGAAACAGATAAAACTTTATTCTTAACTTGCCAACTGGTGAAACTTCATTCTATTTCTAACATACAAACAGATAAAACTTTATTCTTAACATATGCACTATTGAAACAGATAAAACTTTATTCTTAACATATGCACTATTGAAACATTAGTTTTAACTTGCAAACTATTGAAACTTTATTTTTAACTTTTTAACGGTTGAAACATTGTTTTATTTCTAACATACAAACAGATAGAACTTTATTCTTAACTTGTAAACTGGTGAACCTTCATTTTATTTCTAACATATAAACAGATAGAACTTTATTCTTAACTTGTAAACTTAAACAGATAGAACTTTATTTTTAACTTGTAAACTGGTGAAACTTCATTCTATTTCTAACATATAAACAAATAGAACTTTATTCTGAACGTGCACACTATTGAAACTTTATTCTTAACTTGTAAACTATTGAAACTTTATTTTTAACTTGTAAACGGTTAAAACTTTGTTTTATTTCTATCATAGAAACAGATAAAACTTTATTCTTAACTTGCCAACTGGTGAAACTTCATTTTATTTCTAACATACAAACAGATAAAACTTTATTCTTAACATATGCACTATTGAAACAGATAAAACTTTATTCTTAACATATGCACTATTGAAACATTAGTTTTAACTTGCAAACTTTTGAAACTTTAATTTTAACTTGTTAACGTTTGAAACTTTGTTTTATTTCTAACATATAAACAGATAGAACTTTATTCTTAACTTGTAAACTTAAACAGATAGAACTTTATTCGTAACTTGTAAACTGGTGAAACTTCATTCTATTTCTAACATATAAACAAATAGAACATTATTCTGAACGTGCACACTATTGAAACTTTATTCTTAACTTGTAAAATATTGAAACTTTACTTTTAACTTGAAAACGGTTAAAACTTTGTTTTATTTCTATCATAGAAACAGATAAAACTTTATTCTTAACTTGCCAACTGGTGAAACTTCATTTTATTTCTAACATACAAACAGATAAAACTTTATTCTTAACTTGCAAACTATTGAAGCTTTATTTTTAACTTGTTAACGGTTGAAACTTTGTTTTATTTCTAACATACAAACAGATAGAACTTTATTCTTTACTTGTAAACTAATGAAACTTCATTTTATTTCTAACATATAAACAGATAGAACTTTATTCTTAAGTTGTAAACTTAAACAGATAGAACTTTATTCGTAACTTGTAAACTGGTGAAACTTCATTATTTTTCTAACATATAAACAAATAGAATTTTATTCTCAACATGCACACTATTGAAACTTTATTCTTATCTTGTAAACTATTCAAACTTTATTTTTAACTTGTAAACGGTTAAAACTTTATTTTATTTCTATCATAGAAACAGATAAAACTTTATTCTTAACTTGCCAACTGGTGAAACTTCATTTTATCTCTAACATACAAACAGATAAAACTTTATTCTTAACATGCGCACTATTGAAACATTAGTTTTAGCTTGCAAACTATTGAAACTTTATTTTTAACTTGTTAACGGTTGAAACTTTGTTTTATTTCTAACATACAAACAGATGGAACTTTATTCTTAACTTGTAAACTGGTGAACCTTCATTTTATTTCTAACATATAAACAGATAGAACTTTATTCTTAACTTGTAAACTTAAACAGATAGAACTTTATTCGTAACTTGTAAACTGGTGAAACTTCGTTCTATTTCTAACATATAAACAGATAGAACTTTATTCTTAACTTGTAGACTGGTGAAACTTCATTCTATTTCTAACATATAAACAGATAGAACTTTAATTCTAACATACAAAGAGTTAAAACTTCAATCTTAACTTGCCAACTGGTGAACCGTCATTTTATTTCTAACATACAAACAAATAGAACTTTATTCTTAACTTGTAAACTTAAACAGATAGAACTTTATTCGTAACTTGTAAACTGGTGAAACTTCGTTCTATTTCTAACATACAAGCAGATAGAACTTTATTCTTAACTTGTAAACTGGTGAACCTTCATTTTATTTCTAACATATAAACAGATAGAATTTTATTCTTAACTTGTAAACTTAAACAGATAGGACTTTATTCGTAACTTGTAAACTGGTGAAACTTCATTCTTTTTCTAACATATAAACAAATAGAACTTTATTCTCAACATGCACACTATTGAAACTTTGTTCTTAACTTGTAAACTATTGAAACTTTATTTTTAACTTGTAAACGGTTGAAACGTTGTTTTATTTCTATCATAGAAACAGATAAAACTTTATTCTTAACTTGCCAACTGGTGAAACTTCATTTTATTTCTAACATACAAACAGATAAAACTTTATTCTTAACATGCGCACTATTGAAACATTAGTTTTAACTTGCAAACTATTGAAACTTTAATTTTAACTTGTTAACGGTTGAAACTTTGTTTTATTTCTAACATACAAACAGATAGAACTTTATTCTTAACTTGTAAACTGATGAAACTTCATTTTATTTCTAACATATAAACAGATAGAACTTTATTCTTAACTTGTAAACTTAAACAGATAGAACTTTATACGTAACTTGTAAACTGGTGAAACTTCATTATTTTTCTAACATATAAACAAATAGAACTTTATTCTCAACATGCACACTATTGAAACTTTATTCTTAACTTGTAAACTATTGAAACTTTATTTTTAACTTGTAAACTGATAAAACTTTATTTCATTTCTAATATATAAACAGATAGAACTTTATTCTTAACTTGTAAACTGGTGAAACTGCATTCTCTTTCTGACATATAAACAGATAGAAGTTTATTTCTAACATACAAACAGATAGAACTTTATTCTTAACTTGCCAACTGGTGAAACTTCATTCTATTTCTAACATACAAACCGATAAAACTTTATTCTTAACATACACAATATTGAAACTTTATTCTTAACTTGTAAACTATTGAA
This sequence comes from Prostheceraeus crozeri, assembly GCA_907163375.1. Classification (NCBI taxonomy): domain Eukaryota; kingdom Metazoa; phylum Platyhelminthes; order Polycladida; family Euryleptidae; genus Prostheceraeus; species Prostheceraeus crozeri. The sequence continues at coordinate 48,044 of CAJQUW010001511.1, read as the reverse complement.
ACTTTATTTTTAACTTGTAAACGGTTGAAACTTTGTTTTATTTCTATCATAGAAACAGATAAAACTTCATTCTTAACTTGTCAACTGGTGAAACTTCATTCTATTTCTAACATACAAACAGATAAAACTTTATTCTTAACATATGCACTATTGAAACATTAGTTTTAACTTGCAAACTATTGAAACTTAATTTTTAACTTGTTAACTTAAACAGATAGAACTTTATTCGTAACTTGTAAACTGGTGAAACTTCATTTTATTTCTAACATATAAACAGATAGAACTTTATTCTTAACTTGTAGACTGGTGAAACTTCATTCTATTTCTAACATATAAACAGATAGAACTTTATTCTTAACTTGTAAACTGGTGAACCTTCATTTTATTTCTAACATACAAACAGATAAAACTTTATTCTTAACTTGTAAACTTAAACAGATAGAACTTTATTCGTAACTTGTAAACTGGTGAAACTTCGTTCTATTTCTAACATACAAGCAGATAGAACTTTATTCTTAACTTGTAAACTGGTGAACCTTCATTTTATTTCTAACATATAAACAGATAGAATTTTATTCTTAACTTGTAAACTTAAACAGATAGAACTTTATTCTTAACTTGCCAACTGGTGAAACTTCATTCTATTTCTAACATACAAACCGATAAAACTTTATTCTTAACATACACAATATTGAAACTTTATTCTTAACTTGTAAACTATTGAAACTTTATTTTTAACTTGTAAACGGTTGAAACGTTGTTTTATTTCTATCATAGAAACAGATAAAACTTTATTCTTAACTTGCCAACTGGTGAAACTTCATTCTATTTCTAACATACAAACAGATAAAACTTTATTCTTAACATATGCACTATTGAAACAGATAAAACTTTATTCTTAACATATGCACTATTGGAACATTAGTTTTAACTTGTAAACTATTGAAACTTTATTTTTAACTTGTAAACGGTTAAAACATTGTTTTATTTCTATCATAGAAACAGATAAAACTTTATTCTTAACTTGCCAACTGGTGAAACTTCATTTTATTTCTAACATACAAACAGATAAAACTTTATTCTTAACATGCGCACTATTGAAACATTAGTTTTAACTTGCAAACTATTGAAACTTTAATTTTAACTTGTTAACGGTTGAAACTTTGTTTTATTTCTAACATACAAACAGATAGAACTTTATTCTTAACTTGTAAACTGATGAAACTTCATTTTATTTCTAACATATAAACAGATAGATATTTATTCTTAACTTGTAAACTTAAACAGATAGAACTTTATACGTAACTTGTAAACTGGTGAAACTTCGTTCTATTTCTAACATATAAACAAATAGAACTTTATTCTCAACATGCACACTATTGAAACTTTATTCTTAACTTGTAAACTATTGAAACTTTATTCTTTACTTGTAAACTGATGAAACTTTATTTCATTTCTAATATATAAACAGATAGAACTTTATTCTTAACTTGTAAACTGGTGAAACTGCATTCTCTTTCTGACATATAAACAGATAGAAGTTTATTTCTAACATACAAACAGATAGAACTTTATTCTTAACTTGCCAACTGGTGAAACTTCATTCTATTTCTAACATACAAACCGATAAAACTTTATTCTTAACATACACAATATTGAAACTTTATTCTTAACTTGTAAACTATTGAAACTTTATTTTTAACTTGTAAACTATTGAAACTTTGTTTCATTTCTATCATAGAAACAGATAAAACTTCATTCTTAACTTGTCAACTGGTGAAACTTCATTCTATTTCTAACATACAAACAGATAAAACTTTATTCTTAACATATGCACTATTGAAACATTAGTTTTAACTTGCAAACTATTGAAACTTAATTTTTAACTTGTTAACTTAAACAGATAGAACTTTATTCGTAACTTGTAAACTGGTGAAACTTCATTTTATTTCTAACATATAAACAGATAGAACTTTATTCTTAACTTGTAGACTGGTGAAACTTCATTCTATTTCTAACATATAAACAGATAGAACTTTATTCTTAACTTGTAAACTGGTGAACCTTCATTTTATTTCTAACATACAAACAGATAAAACTTTATTCTTAACTTGTAAACTTAAACAGATAGAACTTTATTCGTAACTTGTAAACTGGTGAAACTTCGTTCTATTTCTAACATACAAGCAGATAGAACTTTATTCTTAACTTGTAAACTGGTGAACCTTCATTTTATTTCTAACATATAAACAGATAGAATTTTATTCTTAACTTGTAAACTTAAACAGATAGAACTTTATTCTTAACTTGCCAACTGGTGAAACTTCATTCTATTTCTAACATACAAACCGATAAAACTTTATTCTTAACATACACAATATTGAAACTTTATTCTTAACTTGTAAACTATTGAAACTTTATTTTTAACTTGTAAACGGTTGAAACGTTGTTTTATTTCTATCATAGAAACAGATAAAACTTTATTCTTAACTTGCCAACTGGTGAAACTTCATTCTATTTCTAACATACAAACAGATAAAACTTTATTCTTAACATATGCACTATTGAAACAGATAAAACTTTATTCTTAACATATGCACTATTGGAACATTAGTTTTAACTTGTAAACTATTGAAACTTTATTTTTAACTTGTAAATGGTTAAAACATTGTTTTATTTCTATCATAGAAACAGATAAAACTTTATTCTTAACTTGCCAACTGGTGAAACTTCATTTTATTTCTAACATACAAACAGATAAAACTTTATTCTTAACATGCGCACTATTGAAACATTAGTTTTAACTTGCAAACTATTGAAACTTTAATTTTAACTTGTTAACGGTTGAAAATTTGTTTTATTTCTAACATACAAACAGATAGAACTTTATTCTTAACTTGTAAACTGATGAAACTTCATTTTATTTCTAACATATAAACAGATAGAACTTTATTCTTAACTTGTAAACTTAAACAGATAGAACTTTATTCGTAACTTGTAAACTGGTGAAACTTCATTCTATTTCTAACATACAAACCGATAAAACTTTATTCTTAACATACACAATATTGAAACTTTATTCTTAACTTGTAAACTATTGAAAGTTTATTCTTTACTTGTAAACTGATGAAACTTTATTTCATTTCTAATATATAAACAGATAGAACTTTATTCTTAACTTGCCAACTGGTGAAATTCATTCTATTTTTGACATATAAACAGATAGAAGTTTATTTCTAACATACAAACAGATAGAAATTTATTCTTAACTTGCCAACTGGCGAAACTTCATTCTATTTCTAACATACAAACCGATAAAACTTTATTCTTAACATACACAATATTGAAACTTTATTCTTAACTTGCAAACTATTGAAACTTTATTTTTTAACTTGTTAACGGTTGAAACTTTGTTTCATTTCTATCATAGAAACAGATAAAACTTCATTCTTAACTTGCCAACTGGTGAAACTTCATTTTATTTCTAACGTACAAACAGATAAAACTTTATTCTTAACATATGCACTATTGAAACATTAGTTTTAACTTGCAAACTATTGAAACTTTATTCTTAACTTGTAAACTGGTGAACTTTCATTTTATTTCTAACATATAAACAGATAGAACTTTATTCTTAACATACACACTTTTGAAACTTCATTTTTAACTTGTAAACGGTTGAAACTTTATTTTTAACTTGTAGACTGTTGAAACTTTATTTCTAACTGGTAAACTGTTGAAATGACATCTTTCATTTACAAATAGTAGAACGCTTTGTCCAACTTGTAAACTAGTAAATCTTGTTCGTCATCGAATCTAACTATTTAAATCTTCATCATGGAAATCAATGTTCCACAGTCGGAGTAAAAGTTTGAGATGATACACTCCTGGCAAATTAACTCATGAAGTAGCTTTGCTGTGATACATTTCTATCTGTAAACATATGATAATGTTAAAGTGAATCTAAAAGTTTTCAGCTTATTAATTGTTCATCGTTGCATCAACGCTTTAACTCGTGAACAGTTATAATTTTATTTTTAATTTACACTTAGTCTAACTTGTAAACTAGTAAATCTTGCAATCTTATTTTTACAAACAGTTACACCTTTATTTCTAACATATACACTATTGAAACTTTATTTCTAACTTGTAAACTCTTGAAACTTTATTTTGATATACAAACAGCTAAAACTTTATTTCTAACGTATACACCATTGAAACTTAATTTCTAACTTGTAAACTCTTGAAACAGTTATAATTTTATTTTTAATTTACACTTAGTCTAACTTGTAAACTAGTAAATCTTGCAATCTTATTTTTACGAACCGTTACACCTTTATTTCTAACGCATACACTATTGAAACTTTATTTTTTAACTTGTAAAGTGGTGAAACTTTACTTTTTATCTTGTAAACTTTATTTTGTTTCTAACATACAAACAGATGAAGCTTTATTTCTAACGCACACACTATTGAAACTTTATTTTCAATCTGTAAACTGTTGAAACTATATCTTTCATTTACAAATACTAGAACGCTTAGTCTAACTTGTAAATCTTATGACACTTCATATGGGTGATGATGGTAGATGAAATAGTGTTAAATAAAATTTAGATAGCTTACATGATACAGGGATAGCAATCGACTGCGATCCATGTGTAAAGAGCTTGTTAGACTACGGATGGGCTTAAGTGGATGATTTAACCATGTATACTTTATTCATTTGGAAATAGTAGAACGCTTAGTCTAACTTGTAAATCTTATAACATTTCATATGGGCGATGATGGTAGATGAAATAGTGTCAAATAAAATTAAGATAGCTTACATGATACAGGGATAGCAATCGACTGCGATCCATGTGTAAAGAGCTTGTTAGACTACGGAAGAGAGAAGTGTGTTATGTTGCGTGTGGCGCGTGAGTCTCCTCCCATTTCATTCCATTCATCAATTCATCTCATTGATAGAGACAGGTAGAACTCATGGTTCTCATAACGTATGCAATGGATAGTTTTAGGCAACCTTCGACAGTTGGCTAAATGTCGCCCTGGCGCGAATGCATACTACGTTGAGACAGAGGCAATCACTTGCAAGCATGACGCAGAGAGGTTTAACAAGATTGACCATTGCCGAATGTCCCTTGCGGTATACATAGCTACGGGTTTCACCGCCGCCCTTTACAGGAACGCCCGTCGAAAGGAAGTATTACACCGAACTTCATTTGCAACGTTCAAGTTGACTGATAGCAGATTCAACTTAATGATAGTATTCGCCAGTCCGAAGACTGCCCAGGGCAAACCGCGAGGAGGTTCTATCATGTCTTGCCCCATGGTGGCCCTTAAGAGAGCCGTTGGTTCGTTCTCGGGAGTAACGTCATCTTACACCCTACCAATTCTGCTGAGAGAGTCTTTGACTCTCTCTTTGGTAGCAGTGTCGACTTCCACACTAATTGGCACATGGCTAAAAAGTGGAATGTAGCGCCATTCCGTTGGATTGACAACAGTTGCTTTCATCGGATTGCCAATCCGAGCAAGATTATTGTGGACTCTGCCTTGCTCCTCTAGCCTGACAAACTCCTCAAATAAATTTCGCGGCCTTAACTGCGGTCCGCGAGGAGAGCTGACTTGACTGTTCGGCGTCTGCATGATTGAAATGAAATGAAATGAGAGGCAGTGGTTTATATACCCTCTAACGCGACGCAACGTTCAAGTTGACTGATAGCAGATTCAACTTAATGATAGTATTCGCCAGTCTAAAGACTGCCCAGGGCAAACCGCGTGGAGGCTCTATCATGTCTTGCCCCATAGTGGACGATTATACGGTAGTGTGTTAGTAGATTTCAATCATTGAAAAGGGAAGATGAGAATCATTTCATTTGTCTCATCAACGTTTATCATGGGAGCAATCATTGAAGGGACATCTAATGAATTACATTTCACTCTACTCCATATCATAAAGACTAACCTTTGTCGAATGGCTGAAGTACTCTGACCTGGTGAGAGAAAGCGTCACGTTGAGTATGAAGTCGAACGCCCAAGATGAGCAACGGCTCAGAGGTTTCGGTCTAACAAACGACGAACAACCCGTGCAACACAATCCCTCTACGGCAGTACCCGCCGTCCCGAAGGAACGCTCGAGCAAAGGAGGTATTACAGCGATGATGTGCTTTATGAGCAGAAGTGAATCTCTTGATAGCAAGAGACTATTCAACTAGATAGCAAGTCAAAACAACCTGATAGCAGGACAAATGTATAGTCAGTAATTTACACTTAGTGAGGAATGATAGATTTGAGTGTAGTGAGTGGCACTCGATCCCGTCGACAGCCCGAAGGCCTTGTACTGATCACTAGGGAAGTGAGAGATCTTCCCCGATACCCGCTATTTACAGCTTAAGACATCATTGTCACTGCCCCGAAGTGGTAACAGCAACGCCGAGTCAAAGGTAGTGAACAGTAGCTGGGATCTAACCCCTCAAAGCTGCCTTAGACTTAGTTAAATTTGAAATCTGATAGCAGATTTGAACTCAGCATACTTGAAAACCTTGAGGAAACATCCCAAGTTATTGCTTTGATCAGCTTGATAGCAAGCCGTAGAGAGCTTGATTCACCAGCGTTTTGCAATGGAGATGTTTAGAGGCCACCCATGACAAGATAGCTAAGACTCAACCGATTGGCGTTCAAAGTGCTACGTTGAGAGCTGTGTCAAATGCCCAACATGAGACATGAGTTGTCCCAGCGGTTACGGTCTAAACTATGACACACTCCCTTGCCACACTTATCACTACGGCATCGTCCGCCGTCCCGAAGGAACACCCTGTCAGTGGAATATTACAGCAAAACTCTCCGTGTCTTGCTCGCTTTCAGTGAAAAGCCGCTTATACCATGAGAAGGCTGGCTCAGACATGAAAACCTGTAGAGTTGGTAAGAGGTGGACAGACTTTTATCAGCTTGATAGCAAGCCGTAGAGAGCTTGATTCACCAGCGTTTTGCAATGGAGATGTTTAGAGGCCACCCATGACAAGATAGCTAAGACTCAACCGATTGGCGTTCAAAGTGCTACGTTGAGAGCTGTGTCAAATGCCCAACATGAGACATGAGTTGTCCCAGCGGTTACGGTCTAAACTATGACACATTCCCTTGCCACACTTATCACTACGGCATCGTCCGCCGTCCCGAAGGAACACCCTGTCAGTGGAATATTACAGCAAAACTCTCCGTGTCTTGCTCGCTTTCAGTGAAAAGCCGCTTATACCATGAGAAGGCTGGCTCAGACATAATTAAAAATGCTTTCATTGACTTCAGCAGGGTCGAAAACCCCAGAAAACCTCCAAAACTAGTGAATTTAAATTTTTCAAATTTTTAGCACTACTTATGAAATTTTATAAGTAGTCTATCACTTAGGGCAGGTCAATAGCGACCGAACCTTTTTTGAATCAAGTCAAACGGACTTGTAGAAGCAAAGTTACAAGCCTTTAAAGTTTTGGAGTCTTTTATGGCCTGGAGACGAAGGCCATCTCCTGGCTAACCTCTAAGTCGGACGCCTTAGCTGATATCAGCAATGAAATTTTCTAAGTCGGTTTCTTACAGAAACCCGGAATTTGGAATGTCCGAAGCTATCATCGGAGCTCAGAGAGACGACCTACCTCTGACAATCGCCCTCGTCTTAATGACAAGTCTCTCTCGGTTCCCAGCTTATATAGTGTGTGGCGATCAGCTGATGACGTAATACCCATCATCCAAACACTTAAAACGCTTCTATCATCGATTCTGGAGGTCCGATTGAGCTGGAAATATACCATTTCAATGTAGAATTTGACGCTGAATCCGAATCTGGCCTCCGTTTTCCCATCCGATGCTTCGTTTTGGATCCAGCGTAGGCAGCCATCGCAAAAATTCTAACTCGTTTTTTCGAAAAATGTTGAAAATTTTTCTCTCCGATTGACTTCAAAATCTCCGATTGACTTGAAACTCACCATACCGATGCAGAATTTCACGCTGATTCCAAATCTGAAATCCGTTTTCCAATCCGATGCTTCGTTTTGAAGCTACACACCAAAACGTCCCAAATTCTAACTCTGTCGTTTTTCGCCAATGTCCCAAAATCTTAAATGGCGTCTCACATCTAAACGAAGACAGATATGAACAAGCCGATTCTTTCAGTGAATTTGTCTCACTCTTAGCTTTCAAACGAGCTATGGCACGACAAAATCCGTCCACTGGAAGCCAAAATCGAAGCGAGCTCTCCCGAGGGGGGGGACGTCAGCGAAAATTTTTCTCTCCGATTGCGTTCAAATTCACCATACCGATGCAGAATTTCACGCTGAATCCGAATCTGGCCTCCGTTTTCCCATCCGATGGTTCGTTTTGGCGCTACACACCAAAACGTCCCAAATTCTAACTCTGTCGTTTTTCGAAAAATGTTGAAAATTTTTTCTCGCCGATTGCCTTGAAACTCACCATACAGATAGAGAATTTCACGCTGATTCCAAATCTGAAATCCGTTTTCCAATCCGATGCTTCGTTTTGAAGCTACACACCAAAACGTCCCAAATTCTAACTCTGTCGTTTTTCGCCAATGTCCCAAAATCTTAAATGGCGTCTCACATCTAAACGAAGACAGATATGAACAAGCCGATTCTTTCAGTGAATTTGTCTCACTCTTAGCTTTCAAACGAGCTATGGCACGACTAAATCCGTCCACTGGAAGCCAAAATCGAAGCGAGCTCTCCCGAGGGGGGGGGGACGTCAGCGAAAATTTTTCTCTCCGATTGCGTTCAAATTCACCATACCGATGCAGAATTTCACGCTGAATCCGAATCTGGCCTCCGTTTTCCCATCCGATGGTTCGTTTTGGCGCTACACACCAAAACGTCCCAAATTCTAACTCTGTCGTTTTTTCGAAAAATGTTGAAAATTTTTTCTCGCCGATTGCCTTGAAACTCACCATACAGATAGAGAATTTCACGCTGATTCCAAATCTGAAATCCGTTTTCCCATCCGATGCTTCGTTTGAATTTCACGCTGATTCCAAATCTGAAATCCGTTTTCCAATCCGATGCTTCGTTTTGAAGCTACACACCAAAACGTCCCAAATTCTAACTCTGTCGTTTTTCGCCAATGTCCCAAAATCTTAAATGGCGTCTCACATCTAAACGAAGACAGATATGAACAAGCCGATTCTTTCAGTGAATTTGTCTCACTCTTAGCTTTCAAACGAGCTATGGCACGACAAAATCCGTCCACTGGAAGCCAAAATCGAAGCGAGCTCTCCCGAGGGGGGGGACGTCAGCGAAAATTTTTCTCTCCGATTGCGTTCAAATTCACCATACCGATGCAGAATTTCACGCTGAATCCGAATCTGGCCTCCGTTTTCCCATCCGATGGTTCGTTTTGGCGCTACACACCAAAACGTCCCAAATTCTAACTCTGTCGTTTTTCGAAAAATGTTGAAAATTTTTTCTCGCCGATTGCCTTGAAACTCACCATACAGATAGAGAATTTCACGCTGATTCCAAATCTGAAATCCGTTTTCCAATCCGATGCTTCGTTTTGAAGCTACACACCAAAACGTCCCAAATTCTAACTCTGTCGTTTTTCGCCAATGTCCCAAAATCTTAAATGGCGTCTCACATCTAAACGAAGACAGATATGAACAAGCCGATTCTTTCAGTGAATTTGTCTCACTCTTAGCTTTCAAACGAGCTATGGCACGACTAAATCCGTCCACTGGAAGCCAAAAACGAAGCGAGCTCTCCCGAGGGGGGGGGACGTCAGCGAAAATTTTTCTCTCCGATTGCATTCAAATTCACCATACCGATGCAGAATTTCACGCTGAATCCGAGTCTGGCCTCCGTTTTTCCATCCGATGGTTCGTTTTGGCGCTACACACCAAAACGTCCCAAATTCTAACTCTGTCGTTTTTCGAAAAATGTTGAAAATTTTTTCTCGCCGATTGCCTTGAAACTCACCATACAGATAGAGAATTTCACGCTGATTCCAAATCTGAAATCCGTTTTCCCATCCGATGCTTCGTTTTTTCACGCTCATTCCAAATCTGAAATCCGTTTTCCAATCCGATGCTTCGTTTTGAAGCTACACACCAAAACGTCCCAAATTCTAACTCTGTCGTTTTTCGCCAATGTCCCAAAATCTTAAATGGCGTCTCACATCTAAACGAAGACAGATATGAACAAGCCGATTCTTTCAGTGAATTTGTCTCACTCTTAGCTTTCAAACGAGCTATGGCACGACAAAATCCGTCCACTGGAAGCCAAAATCGAAGCGAGCTCTCCCGAGGGGGGGGACGTCAGCGAAAATTTTTCTCTCCGATTGCGTTCAAATTCACCATACCGATGCAGAATTTCACGCTGAATCCGAATCTGGCCTCCGTTTTCCCATCCGATGGTTCGTTTTGGCGCTACACACCAAAACGTCCCAAATTCTAACTCTGTCGTTTTTTCGAAAAATGTTGAAAATTTTTTCTCGCCGATTGCCTTGAAACTCACCATACAGATAGAGAATTTCACGCTGATTCCAAATCTGAAATCCGTTTTCCAATCCGATGCTTCGTTTTGAAGCTACACACCAAAACGTCCCAAATTCTAACTCTGTCGTTTTTCGCCAATGTCCCAAAATCTTAAATGGCGTCTCACATCTAAACGAAGACAGATATGAACAAGCCGATTCTTTCAGTGAATTTGTCTCACTCTTAGCTTTCAAACGAGCTATGGCACGACTAAATCCGTCCACTGGAAGCCAAAATCGAAGCGAGCTCTCCCGAGGGGGGGGACGTCAGCGAAAATTTTTCTCTCCGATTGCGTTCAAATTCACCATACCGATGCAGAATTTCACGCTGAATCCGAATCTGGCCTCCGTTTTTCCATCCGATGGTTCGTTTTGGCGCTACACACCAAAACGTCCCAAATTCTAACTCTGTCGTTTTTCGAAAAATGTTGAAAATTTTTTCTCGCCGATTGCCTTGAAACTCACCATACAGATAGAGAATTTCACGCTGATTCCAAATCTGAAATCCGTTTTCCAATCCGATGCTTCGTTTTGAAGCTACAGCCCAAAACGTCCCAAATTCTAACTCTGTCGTTTTTCGCCAATGTCCCAAAATCTTAAATGGCGTCTCACATCTAAACGAAGACAGATATGAACAAGCCGATTCTTTCAGTGAATTTGTCTCACTCTTAGCTTTCAAACGAGCTATGGCACGACTAAATCCGTCCACTGGAAGCCAAAATCGAAGCGAGCTCTCCCGAGGGGGGGGGACGTCAGCGAAAATTTTTCTCTCCGATTGCGTTCAAATTCACCATACCGATGCAGAATTTCACGCTGAATCCGAATCTGGCCTCCGTTTTCCCATCCGATGGTTCGTTTTGGCGCTACACACCAAAACGTCCCAAATTCTAACTCTGTCGTTTTTCGAAAAATGTTGAAAATTTTTTCTCGCCGATTGCCTTGAAACTCACCATACAGATAGAGAATTTCACGCTGATTCCAAATCTGAAATGAAATCCGTTTTCCCATCCGATGCTTCGTTTTGAAGCTACAGCCCAAAACGTCCCAAATTCTAACTCTGTCGTTTTTTCGCCAATGTCCCAAAATCTTAAATGGCGTCTCACATCTAAACGAAGACAGATATGAACAAGCCGTTTCTTTCACTGAATTTGTCTCACTCTTAGCTTTCAAACGAGCTATGGCACGACAAAATCCGTCCACTGGAAGCCAAAATCGAAGCGAGCTCTCCCGAGGGGGGGGACGTCAGCGAAAATTTTTCTCTCCGATTGCGTTCAAATTCACCATACCGATGCAGAATTTCACGCTGAATCCGAATCTGGCCTCCGTTTTCCCATCCGATGCTTCGTTTGGGCGCTACACACCAAAACGTCCCAAATTCTAACTCTGTCGTTTTTCGAAAAATGTTGAAAATTTTTTCTCGCCGATTGCCTTGAAACTCACCATACAGATAGAGAATTTCACGCTGATTCCAAATCTGAAATCCGTTTTCCAATCCGATGCTTCGTTTTGAAGCTACAGCCCAAAACGTCCCAAATTCTAACTCTGTCGTTTTTCGCCAATGTCCCAAAATCTTAAATGGCGTCTCACATCTAAACGAAGACAGATAGGAACAAGCCGATTCTTTCAGTGAATTTGTCTCACTCTTAGCTTTCAAACGAGCTATGGCACGACAAAATCCGTCCACTAGAAGCCAAGATCGCAGCGAGCTGTCCAGAGGGGGGGGGACGTCAGCGAAAATGTTTTCTCTCCGATTGCGTTCAAATTCACCATACCGATGCAGAATTTCACGCTGAATCCGAATCTGGCCTCCGTTTTTCCATCCGATGGTTCGTTTGGGCGCTACACACCAAAACGTCCCAAATTCTAACTCTGTCGTTTTTTCGAAAAATGTTGAAAATTTTTTCTCGCCGATTGCCTTGAAACTCACCATACAGATAGAGAATTTCACGCTGATTCCAAATCTGAAATCCGTTTTCCAATCCGATGCTTCGTTTTGAAGCTACAGCCCAAAACGTCCCAAATTCTAACTCTGTCGTTTTTCGCCAATGTCCCAAAATCTTAAATGGCGTCTCACATCTAAACGAAGACAGATATGAACAAGCCGTTTCTTTCACTGAATTTGTCTCACTCTTAGCTTTCAAACGAGCTATGGCACGACAAAATCCGTCCACTGGAAGCCAAAATCGAAGCGAGCTCTCCCGAGGGGGGGGGACGTCAGCGAAAATTTTTCTCTCCGATTGCGTTCAAATTCACCATACCGATGCAGAATTTCACGCTGAATCCGAATCTGGCCTCCGTTTTCCCATCCGATGGTTCGTTTGGCGCTACACACCAAAACGTCCCAAATTCTAACTCTGTCGTTTTTCGAAAAATGTTGAAAATTTTTTCTCGCCGATTGCCTTGAAACTCACCATACAGATAGAGAATTTCACGCTGATTCCAAATCTGAAATCCGTTTTCCAATCCGATGCTTCGTTTTGAAGCTACAGCCCAAAACGTCCCAAATTCTAACTCTGTCGTTTTTCGCCAATGTCCCAAAATCTTAAATGGCGTCTCACATCTAAACGAAGACAGATATGAACAAGCCGTTTCTTTCACTGAATTTGTCTCACTCTTAGCTTTCAAACGAGCTATGGCACGACAAAATCCGTCCACTGGAAGCCAAAATCGAAGCGAGCTCTCCCGAGGGGGGGGGACGTCAGCGAAAATTTTTCTCTCCGATTGCGTTCAAATTCACCATACCGATGCAGAATTTCACGCTGAATCCGAATCTGGCCTCCGTTTTCCCATCCGATGCTTCGTTTGGGCGCTACAGACCAAAACGTCCCAAATTCTAACTCTGTCGTTTTTCGAAAAATGTTGAAAATTTTTTCTCGCCGATTGCCTTGAAACTCACCATACAGATAGAGAATTTCACGCTGATTCCAAATCTGAAATCCGTTTTCCAATCCGATGCTTCGTTTTGAAGCTACAGCCCAAAACGTCCCAAATTCTAACTCTGTCGTTTTTCGCCAATGTCCCAAAATCTTAAATGGCGTCTCACATCTAAACGAAGACAGATATGAACAAGCCGTTTCTTTCACTGAATTTGTCTCACTCTTAGCTTTCAAACGAGCTATGGCACGACAAAATCCGTCCACTGGAAGCCAAAATCGAAGCGAGCTCTCCCGAGGGGGGGGGACGTCAGCGAAAATTTTTCTCTCCGATTGCGTTCAAATTCACCATACCGATGCAGAATTTCACGCTGAATCCGAATCTGGCCTCCGTTTTCCCATCCGATGGTTCGTTTGGGCGCTACAGACCAAAACGTCCCAAATTCTAACTCTGTCGTTTTTCGAAAAATGTTGAAAATTTTTTCTCGCCGATTGCCTTGAAACTCACCATACAGATAGAGAATTTCACGCTGATTCCAAATCTGAAATCCGTTTTCCAATCCGATGCTTCGTTTTGAAGCTACAGCCCAAAACGTCCCAAATTCTAACTCTGTCGTTTTTCGCCAATGTCCCAAAATCTTAAATGGCGTCTCACATCTAAACGAAGACAGATATGAACAAGCCGTTTCTTTCACTGAATTTGTCTCACTCTTAGCTTTCAAACGAGCTATGGCACGACAAAATCCGTCCACTGGAAGCCAAAATCGAAGCGAGCTCTCCCGAGGGGGGGGACGTCAGCGAAAATTTTTCTCTCCGATTGCGTTCAAATTCACCATACCGATGCAGAATTTCACGCTGAATCCGAATCTGGCCTCCGTTTTCCCATCCGATGCTTCGTTTGGCGCTACAGACCAAAACGTCCCAAATTCTAACTCTGTCGTTTTTTCGAAAAATGTTGAAAATTTTTTCTCGCCGATTGCCTTGAAACTCACCATACAGATAGAGAATTTCACGCTGATTCCAAATCTGAAATCCGTTTTCCAATCCGATGCTTCGTTTTGAAGCTACAGCCCAAAACGTCCCAAATTCTAACTCTGTCGTTTTTCGCCAATGTCCCAAAATCTTAAATGGCGTCTCACATCTAAACGAAGACAGATATGAACAAGCCGTTTGTTTCACTGAATTTGTCTCACTCTTAGCTTTCAAACGAGCTATGGCACGACAAAATCCGTCCACTGGAAGCCAAAATCGAAGCGAGCTCTCCCGAGGGGGGGGACGTCAGCGAAAATTTTTCTCTCCGATTGCGTTCAAATTCACCATACCGATGCAGAATTTCACGCTGAATCCGAATCTGGCCTCCGTTTTCCCATCCGATGCTTCGTTTGGGCGCTACAGACCAAAACGTCCCAAATTCTAACTCTGTCGTTTTTCGAAAAATGTTGAAAATTTTTTCTCGCCGATTGCCTTGAAACTCACCATACAGATAGAGAATTTCACGCTGATTCCAAATCTGAAATCCGTTTTCCAATCCGATGCTTCGTTTTGAAGCTACAGCCCAAAACGTCCCAAATTCTAACTCTGTCGTTTTTCGCCAATGTCCCAAAATCTTAAATGGCGTCTCACATCTAAACGAAGACAGATATGAACAAGCCGTTTGTTTCACTGAATTTGTCTCACTCTTAGCTTTCAAACGAGCTATGGCACGACAAAATCCGTCCACTGGAAGCCAAAATCGAAGCGAGCTCTCCCGAGGGGGGGGACGTCAGCGAAAATTTTTCTCTCCGATTGCGTTCAAATTCACCATACCGATGCAGAATTTCACGCTGAATCCGAATCTGGCCTCCGTTTTCCCATCCGATGCTTCGTTTGGGCGCTACAGACCAAAACGTCCCAAATTCTAACTCTGTCGTTTTTCGAAAAATGTTGAAAATTTTTTCTCGCCGATTGCCTTGAAACTCACCATACAGATAGAGAATTTCACGCTGATTCCAAATCTGAAATCCGTTTTCCCATCCGATGCTTCGTTTTGAAGCTACAGCCCAAAACGTCCCAAATTCTAACTCTGTCGTTTTTCGCCAATGTCCCAAAATCTTAAATGGCGTCTCACATCTAAACGAAGACAGATATGAACAAGCCGTTTGTTTCACTGAATTTGTCTCACTCTTAGCTTTCAAACGAGCTATGGCACGACAAAATCCGTCCACTGGAAGCCAAAATCGAAGCGAGCTCTCCCGAGGGGGGGGACGTCAGCGAAAATTTTTCTCTCCGATTGCGTTCAAATTCACCATACCGATGCAGAATTTCACGCTGAATCCGAATCTGGCCTCCGTTTTCCCATCCGATGCTTCGTTTGGGCGCTACAGACCAAAACGTCCCAAATTCTAACTCTGTCGTTTTTCGAAAAATGTTGAAAATTTTTTCTCGCCGATTGCCTTGAAACTCACCATACAGATAGAGAATTTCACGCTGATTCCAAATCTGAAATCCGTTTTCCAATCCGATGCTTCGTTTTGAAGCTACAGCCCAAAACGTCCCAAATTCTAACTCTGTCGTTTTTCGCCAATGTCCCAAAATCTTAAATGGCGTCTCACATCTAAACGAAGACAGATATGAACAAGCCGTTTGTTTCACTGAATTTGTCTCACTCTTAGCTTTCAAACGAGCTATGGCACGACAAAATCCGTCCACTGGAAGCCAAAATCGAAGCGAGCTCTCCCGAGGGGGGGGACGTCAGCGAAAATTTTTCTCTCCGATTGCGTTCAAATTCACCATACCGATGCAGAATTTCACGCTGAATCCGAATCTGGCCTCCGTTTTCCCATCCGATGCTTCGTTTGGGCGCTACAGACCAAAACGTCCCAAATTCTAACTCTGTCGTTTTTCGAAAAATGTTGAAAATTTTTTCTCGCCGATTGCCTTGAAACTCACCATACAGATAGAGAATTTCACGCTGATTCCAAATCTGAAATCCGTTTTCCAATCCGATGCTTCGTTTTGAAGCTACAGCCCAAAACGTCCCAAATTCTAACTCTGTCGTTTTTCGCCAATGTCCCAAAATCTTAAATGGCGTCTCACATCTAAACGAAGACAGATATGAACAAGCCGTTTGTTTCACTGAATTTGTCTCACTCTTAGCTTTCAAACGAGCTATGGCACGACAAAATCCGTCCACTGGAAGCCAAAATCGAAGCGAGCTCTCCCGAGGGGGGGGACGTCAGCGAAAATTTTTCTCTCCGATTGCGTTCAAATTCACCATACCGATGCAGAATTTCACGCTGAATCCGAATCTGGCCTCCGTTTTCCCATCCGATGCTTCGTTTGGGCGCTACAGACCAAAACGTCCCAAATTCTAACTCTGTCGTTTTTCGAAAAATGTTGAAAATTTTTTCTCGCCGATTGCCTTGAAACTCACCATACAGATAGAGAATTTCACGCTGATTCCAAATCTGAAATCCGTTTTCCCATCCGATGCTTCGTTTTGAAGCTACAGCCCAAAACGTCCCAAATTCTAACTCTGTCGTTTTTCGCCAATGTCCCAAAATCTTAAATGGCGTCTCACATCTAAACGAAGACAGATATGAACAAGCCGTTTGTTTCACTGAATTTGTCTCACTCTTAGCTTTCAAACGAGCTATGGCACGACAAAATCCGTCCACTGGAAGCCAAAATCGAAGCGAGCTCTCCCGAGGGGGGGGACGTCAGCGAAAATTTTTCTCTCCGATTGCGTTCAAATTCACCATACCGATGCAGAATTTCACGCTGAATCCGAATCTGGCCTCCGTTTTCCCATCCGATGCTTCGTTTGGGCGCTACAGACCAAAACGTCCCAAATTCTAACTCTGTCGTTTTTCGAAAAATGTTGAAAATTTTTTCTCGCCGATTGCCTTGAAACTCACCATACAGATAGAGAATTTCACGCTGATTCCAAATCTGAAATCCGTTTTCCCATCCGATGCTTCGTTTTGAAGCTACAGCCCAAAACGTCCCAAATTCTAACTCTGTCGTTTTTCGCCAATGTCCCAAAATCTTAAATGGCGTCTCACATCTAAACGAAGACAGATATGAACAAGCCGTTTGTTTCACTGAATTTGTCTCACTCTTAGCTTTCAAACGAGCTATGGCACGACAAAATCCGTCCACTGGAAGCCAAAATCGAAGCGAGCTCTCCCGAGGGGGGGGACGTCAGCGAAAATTTTTCTCTCCGATTGCGTTCAAATTCACCATACCGATGCAGAATTTCACGCTGAATCCGAATCTGGCCTCCGTTTTCCCATCCGATGCTTCGTTTGGGCGCTACAGACCAAAACGTCCCAAATTCTAACTCTGTCGTTTTTCGAAAAATGTTGAAAATTTTTTCTCGCCGATTGCCTTGAAACTCACCATACAGATAGAGAATTTCACGCTGATTCCAAATCTGAAATCCGTTTTCCCATCCGATGCTTCGTTTTGAAGCTACAGCCCAAAACGTCCCAAATTCTAACTCTGTCGTTTTTCGCCAATGTCCCAAAATCTTAAATGGCGTCTCACATCTAAACGAAGACAGATATGAACAAGCCGTTTGTTTCACTGAATTTGTCTCACTCTTAGCTTTCAAACGAGCTATGGCACGACAAAATCCGTCCACTGGAAGCCAAAATCGAAGCGAGCTCTCCCGAGGGGGGGGACGTCAGCGAAAATTTTTCTCTCCGATTGCGTTCAAATTCACCATACCGATGCAGAATTTCACGCTGAATCCGAATCTGGCCTCCGTTTTCCCATCCGATGCTTCGTTTGGGCGCTACAGACCAAAACGTCCCAAATTCTAACTCTGTCGTTTTTCGAAAAATGTTGAAAATTTTTTCTCGCCGATTGCCTTGAAACTCACCATACAGATAGAGAATTTCACGCTGATTCCAAATCTGAAATCCGTTTTCCCATCCGATGCTTCGTTTTGAAGCTACAGCCCAAAACGTCCCAAATTCTAACTCTGTCGTTTTTCGCCAATGTCCCAAAATCTTAAATGGCGTCTCACATCTAAACGAAGACAGATATGAACAAGCCGTTTGTTTCACTGAATTTGTCTCACTCTTAGCTTTCAAACGAGCTATGGCACGACAAAATCCGTCCACTGGAAGCCAAAATCGAAGCGAGCTCTCCCGAGGGGGGGGACGTCAGCGAAAATTTTTCTCTCCGATTGCGTTCAAATTCACCATACCGATGCAGAATTTCACGCTGAATCCGAATCTGGCCTCCGTTTTCCCATCCGATGCTTCGTTTGGGCGCTACAGACCAAAACGTCCCAAATTCTAACTCTGTCGTTTTTCGAAAAATGTTGAAAATTTTTTCTCGCCGATTGCCTTGAAACTCACCATACAGATAGAGAATTTCACGCTGATTCCAAATCTGAAATCCGTTTTCCCATCCGATGCTTCGTTTTGAAGCTACAGCCCAAAACGTCCCAAATTCTAACTCTGTCGTTTTTCGCCAATGTCCCAAAATCTTAAATGGCGTCTCACATCTAAACGAAGACAGATATGAACAAGCCGTTTGTTTCACTGAATTTGTCTCACTCTTAGCTTTCAAACGAGCTATGGCACGACAAAATCCGTCCACTGGAAGCCAAAATCGAAGCGAGCTCTCCCGAGGGGGGGGACGTCAGCGAAAATTTTTCTCTCCGATTGCGTTCAAATTCACCATACCGATGCAGAATTTCACGCTGAATCCGAATCTGGCCTCCGTTTTCCCATCCGATGCTTCGTTTGGGCGCTACAGACCAAAACGTCCCAAATTCTAACTCTGTCGTTTTTCGAAAAATGTTGAAAATTTTTTCTCGCCGATTGCCTTGAAACTCACCATACAGATAGAGAATTTCACGCTGATTCCAAATCTGAAATCCGTTTTCCCATCCGATGCTTCGTTTTGAAGCTACAGCCCAAAACGTCCCAAATTCTAACTCTGTCGTTTTTCGCCAATGTCCCAAAATCTTAAATGGCGTCTCACATCTAAACGAAGACAGATATGAACAAGCCGTTTGTTTCACTGAATTTGTCTCACTCTTAGCTTTCAAACGAGCTATGGCACGACAAAATCCGTCCACTGGAAGCCAAAATCGAAGCGAGCTCTCCCGAGGGGGGGGACGTCAGCGAAAATTTTTCTCTCCGATTGCGTTCAAATTCACCATACCGATGCAGAATTTCACGCTGAATCCGAATCTGGCCTCCGTTTTCCCATCCGATGCTTCGTTTGGGCGCTACAGACCAAAACGTCCCAAATTCTAACTCTGTCGTTTTTCGAAAAATGTTGAAAATTTTTTCTCGCCGATTGCCTTGAAACTCACCATACAGATAGAGAATTTCACGCTGATTCCAAATCTGAAATCCGTTTTCCCATCCGATGCTTCGTTTTGAAGCTACAGCCCAAAACGTCCCAAATTCTAACTCTGTCGTTTTTCGCCAATGTCCCAAAATCTTAAATGGCGTCTCACATCTAAACGAAGACAGATATGAACAAGCCGTTTGTTTCACTGAATTTGTCTCACTCTTAGCTTTCAAACGAGCTATGGCACGACAAAATCCGTCCACTGGAAGCCAAAATCGAAGCGAGCTCTCCCGAGGGGGGGGACGTCAGCGAAAATTTTTCTCTCCGATTGCGTTCAAATTCACCATACCGATGCAGAATTTCACGCTGAATCCGAATCTGGCCTCCGTTTTCCCATCCGATGCTTCGTTTGGGCGCTACAGACCAAAACGTCCCAAATTCTAACTCTGTCGTTTTTCGAAAAATGTTGAAAATTTTTTCTCGCCGATTGCCTTGAAACTCACCATACAGATAGAGAATTTCACGCTGATTCCAAATCTGAAATCCGTTTTCCCATCCGATGCTTCGTTTTGAAGCTACAGCCCAAAACGTCCCAAATTCTAACTCTGTCGTTTTTCGCCAATGTCCCAAAATCTTAAATGGCGTCTCACATCTAAACGAAGACAGATATGAACAAGCCGTTTGTTTCACTGAATTTGTCTCACTCTTAGCTTTCAAACGAGCTATGGCACGACAAAATCCGTCCACTGGAAGCCAAAATCGAAGCGAGCTCTCCCGAGGGGGGGGACGTCAGCGAAAATTTTTCTCTCCGATTGCGTTCAAATTCACCATACCGATGCAGAATTTCACGCTGAATCCGAATCTGGCCTCCGTTTTCCCATCCGATGCTTCGTTTGGGCGCTACAGACCAAAACGTCCCAAATTCTAACTCTGTCGTTTTTCGAAAAATGTTGAAAATTTTTTCTCGCCGATTGCCTTGAAACTCACCATACAGATAGAGAATTTCACGCTGATTCCAAATCTGAAATCCGTTTTCCCATCCGATGCTTCGTTTTGAAGCTACAGCCCAAAACGTCCCAAATTCTAACTCTGTCGTTTTTCGCCAATGTCCCAAAATCTTAAATGGCGTCTCACATCTAAACGAAGACAGATATGAACAAGCCGTTTGTTTCACTGAATTTGTCTCACTCTTAGCTTTCAAACGAGCTATGGCACGACAAAATCCGTCCACTGGAAGCCAAAATCGAAGCGAGCTCTCCCGAGGGGGGGGACGTCAGCGAAAATTTTTCTCTCCGATTGCGTTCAAATTCACCATACCGATGCAGAATTTCACGCTGAATCCGAATCTGGCCTCCGTTTTCCCATCCGATGCTTCGTTTGGGCGCTACAGACCAAAACGTCCCAAATTCTAACTCTGTCGTTTTTCGAAAAATGTTGAAAATTTTTTCTCGCCGATTGCCTTGAAACTCACCATACAGATAGAGAATTTCACGCTGATTCCAAATCTGAAATCCGTTTTCCCATCCGATGCTTCGTTTTGAAGCTACAGCCCAAAACGTCCCAAATTCTAACTCTGTCGTTTTTCGCCAATGTCCCAAAATCTTAAATGGCGTCTCACATCTAAACGAAGACAGATATGAACAAGCCGTTTGTTTCACTGAATTTGTCTCACTCTTAGCTTTCAAACGAGCTATGGCACGACAAAATCCGTCCACTGGAAGCCAAAATCGAAGCGAGCTCTCCCGAGGGGGGGGACGTCAGCGAAAATTTTTCTCTCCGATTGCGTTCAAATTCACCATACCGATGCAGAATTTCACGCTGAATCCGAATCTGGCCTCCGTTTTCCCATCCGATGCTTCGTTTGGGCGCTACAGACCAAAACGTCCCAAATTCTAACTCTGTCGTTTTTCGAAAAATGTTGAAAATTTTTTCTCGCCGATTGCCTTGAAACTCACCATACAGATAGAGAATTTCACGCTGATTCCAAATCTGAAATCCGTTTTCCCATCCGATGCTTCGTTTTGAAGCTACAGCCCAAAACGTCCCAAATTCTAACTCTGTCGTTTTTCGCCAATGTCCCAAAATCTTAAATGGCGTCTCACATCTAAACGAAGACAGATATGAACAAGCCGTTTGTTTCACTGAATTTGTCTCACTCTTAGCTTTCAAACGAGCTATGGCACGACAAAATCCGTCCACTGGAAGCCAAAATCGAAGCGAGCTCTCCCGAGGGGGGGGACGTCAGCGAAAATTTTTCTCTCCGATTGCGTTCAAATTCACCATACCGATGCAGAATTTCACGCTGAATCCGAATCTGGCCTCCGTTTTCCCATCCGATGCTTCGTTTGGGCGCTACAGACCAAAACGTCCCAAATTCTAACTCTGTCGTTTTTCGAAAAATGTTGAAAATTTTTTCTCGCCGATTGCCTTGAAACTCACCATACAGATAGAGAATTTCACGCTGATTCCAAATCTGAAATCCGTTTTCCCATCCGATGCTTCGTTTTGAAGCTACAGCCCAAAACGTCCCAAATTCTAACTCTGTCGTTTTTCGCCAATGTCCCAAAATCTTAAATGGCGTCTCACATCTAAACGAAGACAGATATGAACAAGCCGTTTGTTTCACTGAATTTGTCTCACTCTTAGCTTTCAAACGAGCTATGGCACGACAAAATCCGTCCACTGGAAGCCAAAATCGAAGCGAGCTCTCCCGAGGGGGGGGACGTCAGCGAAAATTTTTCTCTCCGATTGCGTTCAAATTCACCATACCGATGCAGAATTTCACGCTGAATCCGAATCTGGCCTCCGTTTTCCCATCCGATGCTTCGTTTGGGCGCTACAGACCAAAACGTCCCAAATTCTAACTCTGTCGTTTTTCGAAAAATGTTGAAAATTTTTTCTCGCCGATTGCCTTGAAACTCACCATACAGATAGAGAATTTCACGCTGATTCCAAATCTGAAATCCGTTTTCCCATCCGATGCTTCGTTTTGAAGCTACAGCCCAAAACGTCCCAAATTCTAACTCTGTCGTTTTTCGCCAATGTCCCAAAATCTTAAATGGCGTCTCACATCTAAACGAAGACAGATATGAACAAGCCGTTTGTTTCACTGAATTTGTCTCACTCTTAGCTTTCAAACGAGCTATGGCACGACAAAATCCGTCCACTGGAAGCCAAAATCGAAGCGAGCTCTCCCGAGGGGGGGGACGTCAGCGAAAATTTTTCTCTCCGATTGCGTTCAAATTCACCATACCGATGCAGAATTTCACGCTGAATCCGAATCTGGCCTCCGTTTTCCCATCCGATGCTTCGTTTGGGCGCTACAGACCAAAACGTCCCAAATTCTAACTCTGTCGTTTTTCGAAAAATGTTGAAAATTTTTTCTCGCCGATTGCCTTGAAACTCACCATACAGATAGAGAATTTCACGCTGATTCCAAATCTGAAATCCGTTTTCCCATCCGATGCTTCGTTTTGAAGCTACAGCCCAAAACGTCCCAAATTCTAACTCTGTCGTTTTTCGCCAATGTCCCAAAATCTTAAATGGCGTCTCACATCTAAACGAAGACAGATATGAACAAGCCGTTTGTTTCACTGAATTTGTCTCACTCTTAGCTTTCAAACGAGCTATGGCACGACAAAATCCGTCCACTGGAAGCCAAAATCGAAGCGAGCTCTCCCGAGGGGGGGGACGTCAGCGAAAATTTTTCTCTCCGATTGCGTTCAAATTCACCATACCGATGCAGAATTTCACGCTGAATCCGAATCTGGCCTCCGTTTTCCCATCCGATGCTTCGTTTGGGCGCTACAGACCAAAACGTCCCAAATTCTAACTCTGTCGTTTTTCGAAAAATGTTGAAAATTTTTTCTCGCCGATTGCCTTGAAACTCACCATACAGATAGAGAATTTCACGCTGATTCCAAATCTGAAATCCGTTTTCCCATCCGATGCTTCGTTTTGAAGCTACAGCCCAAAACGTCCCAAATTCTAACTCTGTCGTTTTTCGCCAATGTCCCAAAATCTTAAATGGCGTCTCACATCTAAACGAAGACAGATATGAACAAGCCGTTTGTTTCACTGAATTTGTCTCACTCTTAGCTTTCAAACGAGCTATGGCACGACAAAATCCGTCCACTGGAAGCCAAAATCGAAGCGAGCTCTCCCGAGGGGGGGGACGTCAGCGAAAATTTTTCTCTCCGATTGCGTTCAAATTCACCATACCGATGCAGAATTTCACGCTGAATCCGAATCTGGCCTCCGTTTTCCCATCCGATGCTTCGTTTGGGCGCTACAGACCAAAACGTCCCAAATTCTAACTCTGTCGTTTTTCGAAAAATGTTGAAAATTTTTTCTCGCCGATTGCCTTGAAACTCACCATACAGATAGAGAATTTCACGCTGATTCCAAATCTGAAATCCGTTTTCCCATCCGATGCTTCGTTTTGAAGCTACAGCCCAAAACGTCCCAAATTCTAACTCTGTCGTTTTTCGCCAATGTCCCAAAATCTTAAATGGCGTCTCACATCTAAACGAAGACAGATATGAACAAGCCGTTTGTTTCACTGAATTTGTCTCACTCTTAGCTTTCAAACGAGCTATGGCACGACAAAATCCGTCCACTGGAAGCCAAAATCGAAGCGAGCTCTCCCGAGGGGGGGGACGTCAGCGAAAATTTTTCTCTCCGATTGCGTTCAAATTCACCATACCGATGCAGAATTTCACGCTGAATCCGAATCTGGCCTCCGTTTTCCCATCCGATGCTTCGTTTGGGCGCTACAGACCAAAACGTCCCAAATTCTAACTCTGTCGTTTTTCGAAAAATGTTGAAAATTTTTTCTCGCCGATTGCCTTGAAACTCACCATACAGATAGAGAATTTCACGCTGATTCCAAATCTGAAATCCGTTTTCCCATCCGATGCTTCGTTTTGAAGCTACAGCCCAAAACGTCCCAAATTCTAACTCTGTCGTTTTTCGCCAATGTCCCAAAATCTTAAATGGCGTCTCACATCTAAACGAAGACAGATATGAACAAGCCGTTTGTTTCACTGAATTTGTCTCACTCTTAGCTTTCAAACGAGCTATGGCACGACAAAATCCGTCCACTGGAAGCCAAAATCGAAGCGAGCTCTCCCGAGGGGGGGGACGTCAGCGAAAATTTTTCTCTCCGATTGCGTTCAAATTCACCATACCGATGCAGAATTTCACGCTGAATCCGAATCTGGCCTCCGTTTTCCCATCCGATGCTTCGTTTGGGCGCTACAGACCAAAACGTCCCAAATTCTAACTCTGTCGTTTTTCGAAAAATGTTGAAAATTTTTTCTCGCCGATTGCCTTGAAACTCACCATACAGATAGAGAATTTCACGCTGATTCCAAATCTGAAATCCGTTTTCCCATCCGATGCTTCGTTTTGAAGCTACAGCCCAAAACGTCCCAAATTCTAACTCTGTCGTTTTTCGCCAATGTCCCAAAATCTTAAATGGCGTCTCACATCTAAACGAAGACAGATATGAACAAGCCGTTTGTTTCACTGAATTTGTCTCACTCTTAGCTTTCAAACGAGCTATGGCACGACAAAATCCGTCCACTGGAAGCCAAAATCGAAGCGAGCTCTCCCGAGGGGGGGGGACGTCAGCGAAAATTTTTCTCTCCGATTGCGTTCAAATTCACCATACCGATGCAGAATTTCACGCTGAATCCGAATCTGGCCTCCGTTTTCCCATCCGATGCTTCGTTTGGGCGCTACAGACCAAAACGTCCCAAATTCTAACTCTGTCGTTTTTCGAAAAATGTTGAAAATTTTTTCTCGCCGATTGCCTTGAAACTCACCATACAGATAGAGAATTTCACGCTGATTCCAAATCTGAAATCCGTTTTCCCATCCGATGCTTCGTTTTGAAGCTACAGCCCAAAACGTCCCAAATTCTAACTCTGTCGTTTTTCGCCAATGTCCCAAAATCTTAAATGGCGTCTCACATCTAAACGAAGACAGATATGAACAAGCCGTTTGTTTCACTGAATTTGTCTCACTCTTAGCTTTCAAACGAGCTATGGCACGACAAAATCCGTCCACTGGAAGCCAAAATCGAAGCGAGCTCTCCCGAGGGGGGGGACGTCAGCGAAAATTTTTCTCTCCGATTGCGTTCAAATTCACCATACCGATGCAGAATTTCACGCTGAATCCGAATCTGGCCTCCGTTTTCCCATCCGATGCTTCGTTTGGGCGCTACAGACCAAAACGTCCCAAATTCTAACTCTGTCGTTTTTCGAAAAATGTTGAAAATTTTTTCTCGCCGATTGCCTTGAAACTCACCATACAGATAGAGAATTTCACGCTGATTCCAAATCTGAAATCCGTTTTCCCATCCGATGCTTCGTTTTGAAGCTACAGCCCAAAACGTCCCAAATTCTAACTCTGTCGTTTTTCGCCAATGTCCCAAAATCTTAAATGGCGTCTCACATCTAAACGAAGACAGATATGAACAAGCCGTTTGTTTCACTGAATTTGTCTCACTCTTAGCTTTCAAACGAGCTATGGCACGACAAAATCCGTCCACTGGAAGCCAAAATCGAAGCGAGCTCTCCCGAGGGGGGGGACGTCAGCGAAAATTTTTCTCTCCGATTGCGTTCAAATTCACCATACCGATGCAGAATTTCACGCTGAATCCGAATCTGGCCTCCGTTTTCCCATCCGATGCTTCGTTTGGGCGCTACAGACCAAAACGTCCCAAATTCTAACTCTGTCGTTTTTCGAAAAATGTTGAAAATTTTTTCTCGCCGATTGCCTTGAAACTCACCATACAGATAGAGAATTTCACGCTGATTCCAAATCTGAAATCCGTTTTCCCATCCGATGCTTCGTTTTGAAGCTACAGCCCAAAACGTCCCAAATTCTAACTCTGTCGTTTTTCGCCAATGTCCCAAAATCTTAAATGGCGTCTCACATCTAAACGAAGACAGATATGAACAAGCCGTTTGTTTCACTGAATTTGTCTCACTCTTAGCTTTCAAACGAGCTATGGCACGACAAAATCCGTCCACTGGAAGCCAAAATCGAAGCGAGCTCTCCCGAGGGGGGGGACGTCAGCGAAAATTTTTCTCTCCGATTGCGTTCAAATTCACCATACCGATGCAGAATTTCACGCTGAATCCGAATCTGGCCTCCGTTTTCCCATCCGATGCTTCGTTTGGGCGCTACAGACCAAAACGTCCCAAATTCTAACTCTGTCGTTTTTCGAAAAATGTTGAAAATTTTTTCTCGCCGATTGCCTTGAAACTCACCATACAGATAGAGAATTTCACGCTGATTCCAAATCTGAAATCCGTTTTCCCATCCGATGCTTCGTTTTGAAGCTACAGCCCAAAACGTCCCAAATTCTAACTCTGTCGTTTTTCGCCAATGTCCCAAAATCTTAAATGGCGTCTCACATCTAAACGAAGACAGATATGAACAAGCCGTTTGTTTCACTGAATTTGTCTCACTCTTAGCTTTCAAACGAGCTATGGCACGACAAAATCCGTCCACTGGAAGCCAAAATCGAAGCGAGCTCTCCCGAGGGGGGGGACGTCAGCGAAAATTTTTCTCTCCGATTGCGTTCAAATTCACCATACCGATGCAGAATTTCACGCTGAATCCGAATCTGGCCTCCGTTTTCCCATCCGATGCTTCGTTTGGGCGCTACAGACCAAAACGTCCCAAATTCTAACTCTGTCGTTTTTCGAAAAATGTTGAAAATTTTTTCTCGCCGATTGCCTTGAAACTCACCATACAGATAGAGAATTTCACGCTGATTCCAAATCTGAAATCCGTTTTCCCATCCGATGCTTCGTTTTGAAGCTACAGCCCAAAACGTCCCAAATTCTAACTCTGTCGTTTTTCGCCAATGTCCCAAAATCTTAAATGGCGTCTCACATCTAAACGAAGACAGATATGAACAAGCCGTTTGTTTCACTGAATTTGTCTCACTCTTAGCTTTCAAACGAGCTATGGCACGACAAAATCCGTCCACTGGAAGCCAAAATCGAAGCGAGCTCTCCCGAGGGGGGGGACGTCAGCGAAAATTTTTCTCTCCGATTGCGTTCAAATTCACCATACCGATGCAGAATTTCACGCTGAATCCGAATCTGGCCTCCGTTTTCCCATCCGATGCTTCGTTTGGGCGCTACAGACCAAAACGTCCCAAATTCTAACTCTGTCGTTTTTCGAAAAATGTTGAAAATTTTTTCTCGCCGATTGCCTTGAAACTCACCATACAGATAGAGAATTTCACGCTGATTCCAAATCTGAAATCCGTTTTCCCATCCGATGCTTCGTTTTGAAGCTACAGCCCAAAACGTCCCAAATTCTAACTCTGTCGTTTTTCGCCAATGTCCCAAAATCTTAAATGGCGTCTCACATCTAAACGAAGACAGATATGAACAAGCCGTTTGTTTCACTGAATTTGTCTCACTCTTAGCTTTCAAACGAGCTATGGCACGACAAAATCCGTCCACTGGAAGCCAAAATCGAAGCGAGCTCTCCCGAGGGGGGGGACGTCAGCGAAAATTTTTCTCTCCGATTGCGTTCAAATTCACCATACCGATGCAGAATTTCACGCTGAATCCGAATCTGGCCTCCGTTTTCCCATCCGATGCTTCGTTTGGGCGCTACAGACCAAAACGTCCCAAATTCTAACTCTGTCGTTTTTCGAAAAATGTTGAAAATTTTTTCTCGCCGATTGCCTTGAAACTCACCATACAGATAGAGAATTTCACGCTGATTCCAAATCTGAAATCCGTTTTCCCATCCGATGCTTCGTTTTGAAGCTACAGCCCAAAACGTCCCAAATTCTAACTCTGTCGTTTTTCGCCAATGTCCCAAAATCTTAAATGGCGTCTCACATCTAAACGAAGACAGATATGAACAAGCCGTTTGTTTCACTGAATTTGTCTCACTCTTAGCTTTCAAACGAGCTATGGCACGACAAAATCCGTCCACTGGAAGCCAAAATCGAAGCGAGCTCTCCCGAGGGGGGGGACGTCAGCGAAAATTTTTCTCTCCGATTGCGTTCAAATTCACCATACCGATGCAGAATTTCACGCTGAATCCGAATCTGGCCTCCGTTTTCCCATCCGATGCTTCGTTTGGGCGCTACAGACCAAAACGTCCCAAATTCTAACTCTGTCGTTTTTCGAAAAATGTTGAAAATTTTTTCTCGCCGATTGCCTTGAAACTCACCATACAGATAGAGAATTTCACGCTGATTCCAAATCTGAAATCCGTTTTCCCATCCGATGCTTCGTTTTGAAGCTACAGCCCAAAACGTCCCAAATTCTAACTCTGTCGTTTTTCGCCAATGTCCCAAAATCTTAAATGGCGTCTCACATCTAAACGAAGACAGATATGAACAAGCCGTTTGTTTCACTGAATTTGTCTCACTCTTAGCTTTCAAACGAGCTATGGCACGACAAAATCCGTCCACTGGAAGCCAAAATCGAAGCGAGCTCTCCCGAGGGGGGGGACGTCAGCGAAAATTTTTCTCTCCGATTGCGTTCAAATTCACCATACCGATGCAGAATTTCACGCTGAATCCGAATCTGGCCTCCGTTTTCCCATCCGATGCTTCGTTTGGGCGCTACAGACCAAAACGTCCCAAATTCTAACTCTGTCGTTTTTCGAAAAATGTTGAAAATTTTTTCTCGCCGATTGCCTTGAAACTCACCATACAGATAGAGAATTTCACGCTGATTCCAAATCTGAAATCCGTTTTCCCATCCGATGCTTCGTTTTGAAGCTACAGCCCAAAACGTCCCAAATTCTAACTCTGTCGTTTTTCGCCAATGTCCCAAAATCTTAAATGGCGTCTCACATCTAAACGAAGACAGATATGAACAAGCCGTTTGTTTCACTGAATTTGTCTCACTCTTAGCTTTCAAACGAGCTATGGCACGACAAAATCCGTCCACTGGAAGCCAAAATCGAAGCGAGCTCTCCCGAGGGGGGGGACGTCAGCGAAAATTTTTCTCTCCGATTGCGTTCAAATTCACCATACCGATGCAGAATTTCACGCTGAATCCGAATCTGGCCTCCGTTTTCCCATCCGATGCTTCGTTTGGGCGCTACAGACCAAAACGTCCCAAATTCTAACTCTGTCGTTTTTCGAAAAATGTTGAAAATTTTTTCTCGCCGATTGCCTTGAAACTCACCATACAGATAGAGAATTTCACGCTGATTCCAAATCTGAAATCCGTTTTCCCATCCGATGCTTCGTTTTGAAGCTACAGCCCAAAACGTCCCAAATTCTAACTCTGTCGTTTTTCGCCAATGTCCCAAAATCTTAAATGGCGTCTCACATCTAAACGAAGACAGATATGAACAAGCCGTTTGTTTCACTGAATTTGTCTCACTCTTAGCTTTCAAACGAGCTATGGCACGACAAAATCCGTCCACTGGAAGCCAAAATCGAAGCGAGCTCTCCCGAGGGGGGGGGACGTCAGCGAAAATTTTTCTCTCCGATTGCGTTCAAATTCACCATACCGATGCAGAATTTCACGCTGAATCCGAATCTGGCCTCCGTTTTCCCATCCGATGCTTCGTTTGGGCGCTACAGACCAAAACGTCCCAAATTCTAACTCTGTCGTTTTTCGAAAAATGTTGAAAATTTTTTCTCGCCGATTGCCTTGAAACTCACCATACAGATAGAGAATTTCACGCTGATTCCAAATCTGAAATCCGTTTTCCCATCCGATGCTTCGTTTTGAAGCTACAGCCCAAAACGTCCCAAATTCTAACTCTGTCGTTTTTCGCCAATGTCCCAAAATCTTAAATGGCGTCTCACATCTAAACGAAGACAGATATGAACAAGCCGTTTGTTTCACTGAATTTGTCTCACTCTTAGCTTTCAAACGAGCTATGGCACGACAAAATCCGTCCACTGGAAGCCAAAATCGAAGCGAGCTCTCCCGAGGGGGGGGACGTCAGCGAAAATTTTTCTCTCCGATTGCGTTCAAATTCACCATACCGATGCAGAATTTCACGCTGAATCCGAATCTGGCCTCCGTTTTCCCATCCGATGCTTCGTTTGGGCGCTACAGACCAAAACGTCCCAAATTCTAACTCTGTCGTTTTTCGAAAAATGTTGAAAATTTTTTCTCGCCGATTGCCTTGAAACTCACCATACAGATAGAGAATTTCACGCTGATTCCAAATCTGAAATCCGTTTTCCCATCCGATGCTTCGTTTTGAAGCTACAGCCCAAAACGTCCCAAATTCTAACTCTGTCGTTTTTCGCCAATGTCCCAAAATCTTAAATGGCGTCTCACATCTAAACGAAGACAGATATGAACAAGCCGTTTGTTTCACTGAATTTGTCTCACTCTTAGCTTTCAAACGAGCTATGGCACGACAAAATCCGTCCACTGGAAGCCAAAATCGAAGCGAGCTCTCCCGAGGGGGGGGGACGTCAGCGAAAATTTTTCTCTCCGATTGCGTTCAAATTCACCATACCGATGCAGAATTTCACGCTGAATCCGAATCTGGCCTCCGTTTTCCCATCCGATGCTTCGTTTGGGCGCTACAGACCAAAACGTCCCAAATTCTAACTCTGTCGTTTTTCGAAAAATGTTGAAAATTTTTTCTCGCCGATTGCCTTGAAACTCACCATACAGATAGAGAATTTCACGCTGATTCCAAATCTGAAATCCGTTTTCCCATCCGATGCTTCGTTTTGAAGCTACAGCCCAAAACGTCCCAAATTCTAACTCTGTCGTTTTTCGCCAATGTCCCAAAATCTTAAATGGCGTCTCACATCTAAACGAAGACAGATATGAACAAGCCGTTTGTTTCACTGAATTTGTCTCACTCTTAGCTTTCAAACGAGCTATGGCACGACAAAATCCGTCCACTGGAAGCCAAAATCGAAGCGAGCTCTCCCGAGGGGGGGGACGTCAGCGAAAATTTTTCTCTCCGATTGCGTTCAAATTCACCATACCGATGCAGAATTTCACGCTGAATCCGAATCTGGCCTCCGTTTTCCCATCCGATGCTTCGTTTGGGCGCTACAGACCAAAACGTCCCAAATTCTAACTCTGTCGTTTTTCGAAAAATGTTGAAAATTTTTTCTCGCCGATTGCCTTGAAACTCACCATACAGATAGAGAATTTCACGCTGATTCCAAATCTGAAATCCGTTTTCCCATCCGATGCTTCGTTTTGAAGCTACAGCCCAAAACGTCCCAAATTCTAACTCTGTCGTTTTTCGCCAATGTCCCAAAATCTTAAATGGCGTCTCACATCTAAACGAAGACAGATATGAACAAGCCGTTTGTTTCACTGAATTTGTCTCACTCTTAGCTTTCAAACGAGCTATGGCACGACAAAATCCGTCCACTGGAAGCCAAAATCGAAGCGAGCTCTCCCGAGGGGGGGGGACGTCAGCGAAAATTTTTCTCTCCGATTGCGTTCAAATTCACCATACCGATGCAGAATTTCACGCTGAATCCGAATCTGGCCTCCGTTTTCCCATCCGATGCTTCGTTTGGGCGCTACAGACCAAAACGTCCCAAATTCTAACTCTGTCGTTTTTCGAAAAATGTTGAAAATTTTTTCTCGCCGATTGCCTTGAAACTCACCATACAGATAGAGAATTTCACGCTGATTCCAAATCTGAAATCCGTTTTCCCATCCGATGCTTCGTTTTGAAGCTACAGCCCAAAACGTCCCAAATTCTAACTCTGTCGTTTTTCGCCAATGTCCCAAAATCTTAAATGGCGTCTCACATCTAAACGAAGACAGATATGAACAAGCCGTTTGTTTCACTGAATTTGTCTCACTCTTAGCTTTCAAACGAGCTATGGCACGACAAAATCCGTCCACTGGAAGCCAAAATCGAAGCGAGCTCTCCCGAGGGGGGGGACGTCAGCGAAAATTTTTCTCTCCGATTGCGTTCAAATTCACCATACCGATGCAGAATTTCACGCTGAATCCGAATCTGGCCTCCGTTTTCCCATCCGATGCTTCGTTTGGGCGCTACAGACCAAAACGTCCCAAATTCTAACTCTGTCGTTTTTCGAAAAATGTTGAAAATTTTTTCTCGCCGATTGCCTTGAAACTCACCATACAGATAGAGAATTTCACGCTGATTCCAAATCTGAAATCCGTTTTCCCATCCGATGCTTCGTTTTGAAGCTACAGCCCAAAACGTCCCAAATTCTAACTCTGTCGTTTTTCGCCAATGTCCCAAAATCTTAAATGGCGTCTCACATCTAAACGAAGACAGATATGAACAAGCCGTTTGTTTCACTGAATTTGTCTCACTCTTAGCTTTCAAACGAGCTATGGCACGACAAAATCCGTCCACTGGAAGCCAAAATCGAAGCGAGCTCTCCCGAGGGGGGGGACGTCAGCGAAAATTTTTCTCTCCGATTGCGTTCAAATTCACCATACCGATGCAGAATTTCACGCTGAATCCGAATCTGGCCTCCGTTTTCCCATCCGATGCTTCGTTTGGGCGCTACAGACCAAAACGTCCCAAATTCTAACTCTGTCGTTTTTCGAAAAATGTTGAAAATTTTTTCTCGCCGATTGCCTTGAAACTCACCATACAGATAGAGAATTTCACGCTGATTCCAAATCTGAAATCCGTTTTCCCATCCGATGCTTCGTTTTGAAGCTACAGCCCAAAACGTCCCAAATTCTAACTCTGTCGTTTTTCGCCAATGTCCCAAAATCTTAAATGGCGTCTCACATCTAAACGAAGACAGATATGAACAAGCCGTTTGTTTCACTGAATTTGTCTCACTCTTAGCTTTCAAACGAGCTATGGCACGACAAAATCCGTCCACTGGAAGCCAAAATCGAAGCGAGCTCTCCCGAGGGGGGGGACGTCAGCGAAAATTTTTCTCTCCGATTGCGTTCAAATTCACCATACCGATGCAGAATTTCACGCTGAATCCGAATCTGGCCTCCGTTTTCCCATCCGATGCTTCGTTTGGGCGCTACAGACCAAAACGTCCCAAATTCTAACTCTGTCGTTTTTCGAAAAATGTTGAAAATTTTTTCTCGCCGATTGCCTTGAAACTCACCATACAGATAGAGAATTTCACGCTGATTCCAAATCTGAAATCCGTTTTCCCATCCGATGCTTCGTTTTGAAGCTACAGCCCAAAACGTCCCAAATTCTAACTCTGTCGTTTTTCGCCAATGTCCCAAAATCTTAAATGGCGTCTCACATCTAAACGAAGACAGATATGAACAAGCCGTTTGTTTCACTGAATTTGTCTCACTCTTAGCTTTCAAACGAGCTATGGCACGACAAAATCCGTCCACTGGAAGCCAAAATCGAAGCGAGCTCTCCCGAGGGGGGGGACGTCAGCGAAAATTTTTCTCTCCGATTGCGTTCAAATTCACCATACCGATGCAGAATTTCACGCTGAATCCGAATCTGGCCTCCGTTTTCCCATCCGATGCTTCGTTTGGGCGCTACAGACCAAAACGTCCCAAATTCTAACTCTGTCGTTTTTCGAAAAATGTTGAAAATTTTTTCTCGCCGATTGCCTTGAAACTCACCATACAGATAGAGAATTTCACGCTGATTCCAAATCTGAAATCCGTTTTCCCATCCGATGCTTCGTTTTGAAGCTACAGCCCAAAACGTCCCAAATTCTAACTCTGTCGTTTTTCGCCAATGTCCCAAAATCTTAAATGGCGTCTCACATCTAAACGAAGACAGATATGAACAAGCCGTTTGTTTCACTGAATTTGTCTCACTCTTAGCTTTCAAACGAGCTATGGCACGACAAAATCCGTCCACTGGAAGCCAAAATCGAAGCGAGCTCTCCCGAGGGGGGGGGACGTCAGCGAAAATTTTTCTCTCCGATTGCGTTCAAATTCACCATACCGATGCAGAATTTCACGCTGAATCCGAATCTGGCCTCCGTTTTCCCATCCGATGCTTCGTTTGGGCGCTACAGACCAAAACGTCCCAAATTCTAACTCTGTCGTTTTTCGAAAAATGTTGAAAATTTTTTCTCGCCGATTGCCTTGAAACTCACCATACAGATAGAGAATTTCACGCTGATTCCAAATCTGAAATCCGTTTTCCCATCCGATGCTTCGTTTTGAAGCTACAGCCCAAAACGTCCCAAATTCTAACTCTGTCGTTTTTCGCCAATGTCCCAAAATCTTAAATGGCGTCTCACATCTAAACGAAGACAGATATGAACAAGCCGTTTGTTTCACTGAATTTGTCTCACTCTTAGCTTTCAAACGAGCTATGGCACGACAAAATCCGTCCACTGGAAGCCAAAATCGAAGCGAGCTCTCCCGAGGGGGGGGACGTCAGCGAAAATTTTTCTCTCCGATTGCGTTCAAATTCACCATACCGATGCAGAATTTCACGCTGAATCCGAATCTGGCCTCCGTTTTCCCATCCGATGCTTCGTTTGGGCGCTACAGACCAAAACGTCCCAAATTCTAACTCTGTCGTTTTTCGAAAAATGTTGAAAATTTTTTCTCGCCGATTGCCTTGAAACTCACCATACAGATAGAGAATTTCACGCTGATTCCAAATCTGAAATCCGTTTTCCCATCCGATGCTTCGTTTTGAAGCTACAGCCCAAAACGTCCCAAATTCTAACTCTGTCGTTTTTCGCCAATGTCCCAAAATCTTAAATGGCGTCTCACATCTAAACGAAGACAGATATGAACAAGCCGTTTGTTTCACTGAATTTGTCTCACTCTTAGCTTTCAAACGAGCTATGGCACGACAAAATCCGTCCACTGGAAGCCAAAATCGAAGCGAGCTCTCCCGAGGGGGGGGACGTCAGCGAAAATTTTTCTCTCCGATTGCGTTCAAATTCACCATACCGATGCAGAATTTCACGCTGAATCCGAATCTGGCCTCCGTTTTCCCATCCGATGCTTCGTTTGGGCGCTACAGACCAAAACGTCCCAAATTCTAACTCTGTCGTTTTTCGAAAAATGTTGAAAATTTTTTCTCGCCGATTGCCTTGAAACTCACCATACAGATAGAGAATTTCACGCTGATTCCAAATCTGAAATCCGTTTTCCCATCCGATGCTTCGTTTTGAAGCTACAGCCCAAAACGTCCCAAATTCTAACTCTGTCGTTTTTCGCCAATGTCCCAAAATCTTAAATGGCGTCTCACATCTAAACGAAGACAGATATGAACAAGCCGTTTGTTTCACTGAATTTGTCTCACTCTTAGCTTTCAAACGAGCTATGGCACGACAAAATCCGTCCACTGGAAGCCAAAATCGAAGCGAGCTCTCCCGAGGGGGGGGACGTCAGCGAAAATTTTTCTCTCCGATTGCGTTCAAATTCACCATACCGATGCAGAATTTCACGCTGAATCCGAATCTGGCCTCCGTTTTCCCATCCGATGCTTCGTTTGGGCGCTACAGACCAAAACGTCCCAAATTCTAACTCTGTCGTTTTTCGAAAAATGTTGAAAATTTTTTCTCGCCGATTGCCTTGAAACTCACCATACAGATAGAGAATTTCACGCTGATTCCAAATCTGAAATCCGTTTTCCCATCCGATGCTTCGTTTTGAAGCTACAGCCCAAAACGTCCCAAATTCTAACTCTGTCGTTTTTCGCCAATGTCCCAAAATCTTAAATGGCGTCTCACATCTAAACGAAGACAGATATGAACAAGCCGTTTGTTTCACTGAATTTGTCTCACTCTTAGCTTTCAAACGAGCTATGGCACGACAAAATCCGTCCACTGGAAGCCAAAATCGAAGCGAGCTCTCCCGAGGGGGGGGACGTCAGCGAAAATTTTTCTCTCCGATTGCGTTCAAATTCACCATACCGATGCAGAATTTCACGCTGAATCCGAATCTGGCCTCCGTTTTCCCATCCGATGCTTCGTTTGGGCGCTACAGACCAAAACGTCCCAAATTCTAACTCTGTCGTTTTTCGAAAAATGTTGAAAATTTTTTCTCGCCGATTGCCTTGAAACTCACCATACAGATAGAGAATTTCACGCTGATTCCAAATCTGAAATCCGTTTTCCCATCCGATGCTTCGTTTTGAAGCTACAGCCCAAAACGTCCCAAATTCTAACTCTGTCGTTTTTCGCCAATGTCCCAAAATCTTAAATGGCGTCTCACATCTAAACGAAGACAGATATGAACAAGCCGTTTGTTTCACTGAATTTGTCTCACTCTTAGCTTTCAAACGAGCTATGGCACGACAAAATCCGTCCACTGGAAGCCAAAATCGAAGCGAGCTCTCCCGAGGGGGGGGGACGTCAGCGAAAATTTTTCTCTCCGATTGCGTTCAAATTCACCATACCGATGCAGAATTTCACGCTGAATCCGAATCTGGCCTCCGTTTTCCCATCCGATGCTTCGTTTGGGCGCTACAGACCAAAACGTCCCAAATTCTAACTCTGTCGTTTTTCGAAAAATGTTGAAAATTTTTTCTCGCCGATTGCCTTGAAACTCACCATACAGATAGAGAATTTCACGCTGATTCCAAATCTGAAATCCGTTTTCCCATCCGATGCTTCGTTTTGAAGCTACAGCCCAAAACGTCCCAAATTCTAACTCTGTCGTTTTTCGCCAATGTCCCAAAATCTTAAATGGCGTCTCACATCTAAACGAAGACAGATATGAACAAGCCGTTTGTTTCACTGAATTTGTCTCACTCTTAGCTTTCAAACGAGCTATGGCACGACAAAATCCGTCCACTGGAAGCCAAAATCGAAGCGAGCTCTCCCGAGGGGGGGGGACGTCAGCGAAAATTTTTCTCTCCGATTGCGTTCAAATTCACCATACCGATGCAGAATTTCACGCTGAATCCGAATCTGGCCTCCGTTTTCCCATCCGATGCTTCGTTTGGGCGCTACAGACCAAAACGTCCCAAATTCTAACTCTGTCGTTTTTCGAAAAATGTTGAAAATTTTTTCTCGCCGATTGCCTTGAAACTCACCATACAGATAGAGAATTTCACGCTGATTCCAAATCTGAAATCCGTTTTCCCATCCGATGCTTCGTTTTGAAGCTACAGCCCAAAACGTCCCAAATTCTAACTCTGTCGTTTTTCGCCAATGTCCCAAAATCTTAAATGGCGTCTCACATCTAAACGAAGACAGATATGAACAAGCCGTTTGTTTCACTGAATTTGTCTCACTCTTAGCTTTCAAACGAGCTATGGCACGACAAAATCCGTCCACTGGAAGCCAAAATCGAAGCGAGCTCTCCCGAGGGGGGGGACGTCAGCGAAAATTTTTCTCTCCGATTGCGTTCAAATTCACCATACCGATGCAGAATTTCACGCTGAATCCGAATCTGGCCTCCGTTTTCCCATCCGATGCTTCGTTTGGGCGCTACAGACCAAAACGTCCCAAATTCTAACTCTGTCGTTTTTCGAAAAATGTTGAAAATTTTTTCTCGCCGATTGCCTTGAAACTCACCATACAGATAGAGAATTTCACGCTGATTCCAAATCTGAAATCCGTTTTCCCATCCGATGCTTCGTTTTGAAGCTACAGCCCAAAACGTCCCAAATTCTAACTCTGTCGTTTTTCGCCAATGTCCCAAAATCTTAAATGGCGTCTCACATCTAAACGAAGACAGATATGAACAAGCCGTTTGTTTCACTGAATTTGTCTCACTCTTAGCTTTCAAACGAGCTATGGCACGACAAAATCCGTCCACTGGAAGCCAAAATCGAAGCGAGCTCTCCCGAGGGGGGGGACGTCAGCGAAAATTTTTCTCTCCGATTGCGTTCAAATTCACCATACCGATGCAGAATTTCACGCTGAATCCGAATCTGGCCTCCGTTTTCCCATCCGATGCTTCGTTTGGGCGCTACAGACCAAAACGTCCCAAATTCTAACTCTGTCGTTTTTCGAAAAATGTTGAAAATTTTTTCTCGCCGATTGCCTTGAAACTCACCATACAGATAGAGAATTTCACGCTGATTCCAAATCTGAAATCCGTTTTCCCATCCGATGCTTCGTTTTGAAGCTACAGCCCAAAACGTCCCAAATTCTAACTCTGTCGTTTTTCGCCAATGTCCCAAAATCTTAAATGGCGTCTCACATCTAAACGAAGACAGATATGAACAAGCCGTTTGTTTCACTGAATTTGTCTCACTCTTAGCTTTCAAACGAGCTATGGCACGACAAAATCCGTCCACTGGAAGCCAAAATCGAAGCGAGCTCTCCCGAGGGGGGGGACGTCAGCGAAAATTTTTCTCTCCGATTGCGTTCAAATTCACCATACCGATGCAGAATTTCACGCTGAATCCGAATCTGGCCTCCGTTTTCCCATCCGATGCTTCGTTTGGGCGCTACAGACCAAAACGTCCCAAATTCTAACTCTGTCGTTTTTCGAAAAATGTTGAAAATTTTTTCTCGCCGATTGCCTTGAAACTCACCATACAGATAGAGAATTTCACGCTGATTCCAAATCTGAAATCCGTTTTCCCATCCGATGCTTCGTTTTGAAGCTACAGCCCAAAACGTCCCAAATTCTAACTCTGTCGTTTTTCGCCAATGTCCCAAAATCTTAAATGGCGTCTCACATCTAAACGAAGACAGATATGAACAAGCCGTTTGTTTCACTGAATTTGTCTCACTCTTAGCTTTCAAACGAGCTATGGCACGACAAAATCCGTCCACTGGAAGCCAAAATCGAAGCGAGCTCTCCCGAGGGGGGGGACGTCAGCGAAAATTTTTCTCTCCGATTGCGTTCAAATTCACCATACCGATGCAGAATTTCACGCTGAATCCGAATCTGGCCTCCGTTTTCCCATCCGATGCTTCGTTTGGGCGCTACAGACCAAAACGTCCCAAATTCTAACTCTGTCGTTTTTCGAAAAATGTTGAAAATTTTTTCTCGCCGATTGCCTTGAAACTCACCATACAGATAGAGAATTTCACGCTGATTCCAAATCTGAAATCCGTTTTCCCATCCGATGCTTCGTTTTGAAGCTACAGCCCAAAACGTCCCAAATTCTAACTCTGTCGTTTTTCGCCAATGTCCCAAAATCTTAAATGGCGTCTCACATCTAAACGAAGACAGATATGAACAAGCCGTTTGTTTCACTGAATTTGTCTCACTCTTAGCTTTCAAACGAGCTATGGCACGACAAAATCCGTCCACTGGAAGCCAAAATCGAAGCGAGCTCTCCCGAGGGGGGGGACGTCAGCGAAAATTTTTCTCTCCGATTGCGTTCAAATTCACCATACCGATGCAGAATTTCACGCTGAATCCGAATCTGGCCTCCGTTTTCCCATCCGATGCTTCGTTTGGGCGCTACAGACCAAAACGTCCCAAATTCTAACTCTGTCGTTTTTCGCCAATGTCCCAAAATCTTAAATGGCGTCTCACATCTAAACGAA
Organism: Prostheceraeus crozeri; assembly: GCA_907163375.1. Taxonomy (NCBI): domain Eukaryota; kingdom Metazoa; phylum Platyhelminthes; order Polycladida; family Euryleptidae; genus Prostheceraeus; species Prostheceraeus crozeri. The sequence continues at coordinate 8,001 of CAJQUW010001511.1, read as the reverse complement.
GACAGATATGAACAAGCCGTTTGTTTCACTGAATTTGTCTCACTCTTAGCTTTCAAACGAGCTATGGCACGACAAAATCCGTCCACTGGAAGCCAAAATCGAAGCGAGCTCTCCCGAGGGGGGGGACGTCAGCGAAAATTTTTCTCTCCGATTGCGTTCAAATTCACCATACCGATGCAGAATTTCACGCTGAATCCGAATCTGGCCTCCGTTTTCCCATCCGATGCTTCGTTTGGGCGCTACAGACCAAAACGTCCCAAATTCTAACTCTGTCGTTTTTCGAAAAATGTTGAAAATTTTTTCTCGCCGATTGCCTTGAAACTCACCATACAGATAGAGAATTTCACGCTGATTCCAAATCTGAAATCCGTTTTCCCATCCGATGCTTCGTTTTGAAGCTACAGCCCAAAACGTCCCAAATTCTAACTCTGTCGTTTTTCGCCAATGTCCCAAAATCTTAAATGGCGTCTCACATCTAAACGAAGACAGATATGAACAAGCCGTTTGTTTCACTGAATTTGTCTCACTCTTAGCTTTCAAACGAGCTATGGCACGACAAAATCCGTCCACTGGAAGCCAAAATCGAAGCGAGCTCTCCCGAGGGGGGGGACGTCAGCGAAAATTTTTCTCTCCGATTGCGTTCAAATTCACCATACCGATGCAGAATTTCACGCTGAATCCGAATCTGGCCTCCGTTTTCCCATCCGATGCTTCGTTTGGGCGCTACAGACCAAAACGTCCCAAATTCTAACTCTGTCGTTTTTCGAAAAATGTTGAAAATTTTTTCTCGCCGATTGCCTTGAAACTCACCATACAGATAGAGAATTTCACGCTGATTCCAAATCTGAAATCCGTTTTCCCATCCGATGCTTCGTTTTGAAGCTACAGCCCAAAACGTCCCAAATTCTAACTCTGTCGTTTTTCGCCAATGTCCCAAAATCTTAAATGGCGTCTCACATCTAAACGAAGACAGATATGAACAAGCCGTTTGTTTCACTGAATTTGTCTCACTCTTAGCTTTCAAACGAGCTATGGCACGACAAAATCCGTCCACTGGAAGCCAAAATCGAAGCGAGCTCTCCCGAGGGGGGGGGACGTCAGCGAAAATTTTTCTCTCCGATTGCGTTCAAATTCACCATACCGATGCAGAATTTCACGCTGAATCCGAATCTGGCCTCCGTTTTCCCATCCGATGCTTCGTTTGGGCGCTACAGACCAAAACGTCCCAAATTCTAACTCTGTCGTTTTTCGAAAAATGTTGAAAATTTTTTCTCGCCGATTGCCTTGAAACTCACCATACAGATAGAGAATTTCACGCTGATTCCAAATCTGAAATCCGTTTTCCCATCCGATGCTTCGTTTTGAAGCTACAGCCCAAAACGTCCCAAATTCTAACTCTGTCGTTTTTCGCCAATGTCCCAAAATCTTAAATGGCGTCTCACATCTAAACGAAGACAGATATGAACAAGCCGTTTGTTTCACTGAATTTGTCTCACTCTTAGCTTTCAAACGAGCTATGGCACGACAAAATCCGTCCACTGGAAGCCAAAATCGAAGCGAGCTCTCCCGAGGGGGGGGGACGTCAGCGAAAATTTTTCTCTCCGATTGCGTTCAAATTCACCATACCGATGCAGAATTTCACGCTGAATCCGAATCTGGCCTCCGTTTTCCCATCCGATGCTTCGTTTGGGCGCTACAGACCAAAACGTCCCAAATTCTAACTCTGTCGTTTTTCGAAAAATGTTGAAAATTTTTTCTCGCCGATTGCCTTGAAACTCACCATACAGATAGAGAATTTCACGCTGATTCCAAATCTGAAATCCGTTTTCCCATCCGATGCTTCGTTTTGAAGCTACAGCCCAAAACGTCCCAAATTCTAACTCTGTCGTTTTTCGCCAATGTCCCAAAATCTTAAATGGCGTCTCACATCTAAACGAAGACAGATATGAACAAGCCGTTTGTTTCACTGAATTTGTCTCACTCTTAGCTTTCAAACGAGCTATGGCACGACAAAATCCGTCCACTGGAAGCCAAAATCGAAGCGAGCTCTCCCGAGGGGGGGGGACGTCAGCGAAAATTTTTCTCTCCGATTGCGTTCAAATTCACCATACCGATGCAGAATTTCACGCTGAATCCGAATCTGGCCTCCGTTTTCCCATCCGATGCTTCGTTTGGGCGCTACAGACCAAAACGTCCCAAATTCTAACTCTGTCGTTTTTCGAAAAATGTTGAAAATTTTTTCTCGCCGATTGCCTTGAAACTCACCATACAGATAGAGAATTTCACGCTGATTCCAAATCTGAAATCCGTTTTCCCATCCGATGCTTCGTTTTGAAGCTACAGCCCAAAACGTCCCAAATTCTAACTCTGTCGTTTTTCGCCAATGTCCCAAAATCTTAAATGGCGTCTCACATCTAAACGAAGACAGATATGAACAAGCCGTTTGTTTCACTGAATTTGTCTCACTCTTAGCTTTCAAACGAGCTATGGCACGACAAAATCCGTCCACTGGAAGCCAAAATCGAAGCGAGCTCTCCCGAGGGGGGGGACGTCAGCGAAAATTTTTCTCTCCGATTGCGTTCAAATTCACCATACCGATGCAGAATTTCACGCTGAATCCGAATCTGGCCTCCGTTTTCCCATCCGATGCTTCGTTTGGGCGCTACAGACCAAAACGTCCCAAATTCTAACTCTGTCGTTTTTCGAAAAATGTTGAAAATTTTTTCTCGCCGATTGCCTTGAAACTCACCATACAGATAGAGAATTTCACGCTGATTCCAAATCTGAAATCCGTTTTCCCATCCGATGCTTCGTTTTGAAGCTACAGCCCAAAACGTCCCAAATTCTAACTCTGTCGTTTTTCGCCAATGTCCCAAAATCTTAAATGGCGTCTCACATCTAAACGAAGACAGATATGAACAAGCCGTTTGTTTCACTGAATTTGTCTCACTCTTAGCTTTCAAACGAGCTATGGCACGACAAAATCCGTCCACTGGAAGCCAAAATCGAAGCGAGCTCTCCCGAGGGGGGGGACGTCAGCGAAAATTTTTCTCTCCGATTGCGTTCAAATTCACCATACCGATGCAGAATTTCACGCTGAATCCGAATCTGGCCTCCGTTTTCCCATCCGATGCTTCGTTTGGGCGCTACAGACCAAAACGTCCCAAATTCTAACTCTGTCGTTTTTCGAAAAATGTTGAAAATTTTTTCTCGCCGATTGCCTTGAAACTCACCATACAGATAGAGAATTTCACGCTGATTCCAAATCTGAAATCCGTTTTCCCATCCGATGCTTCGTTTTGAAGCTACAGCCCAAAACGTCCCAAATTCTAACTCTGTCGTTTTTCGCCAATGTCCCAAAATCTTAAATGGCGTCTCACATCTAAACGAAGACAGATATGAACAAGCCGTTTGTTTCACTGAATTTGTCTCACTCTTAGCTTTCAAACGAGCTATGGCACGACAAAATCCGTCCACTGGAAGCCAAAATCGAAGCGAGCTCTCCCGAGGGGGGGGACGTCAGCGAAAATTTTTCTCTCCGATTGCGTTCAAATTCACCATACCGATGCAGAATTTCACGCTGAATCCGAATCTGGCCTCCGTTTTCCCATCCGATGCTTCGTTTGGGCGCTACAGACCAAAACGTCCCAAATTCTAACTCTGTCGTTTTTCGAAAAATGTTGAAAATTTTTTCTCGCCGATTGCCTTGAAACTCACCATACAGATAGAGAATTTCACGCTGATTCCAAATCTGAAATCCGTTTTCCCATCCGATGCTTCGTTTTGAAGCTACAGCCCAAAACGTCCCAAATTCTAACTCTGTCGTTTTTCGCCAATGTCCCAAAATCTTAAATGGCGTCTCACATCTAAACGAAGACAGATATGAACAAGCCGTTTGTTTCACTGAATTTGTCTCACTCTTAGCTTTCAAACGAGCTATGGCACGACAAAATCCGTCCACTGGAAGCCAAAATCGAAGCGAGCTCTCCCGAGGGGGGGGACGTCAGCGAAAATTTTTCTCTCCGATTGCGTTCAAATTCACCATACCGATGCAGAATTTCACGCTGAATCCGAATCTGGCCTCCGTTTTCCCATCCGATGCTTCGTTTGGGCGCTACAGACCAAAACGTCCCAAATTCTAACTCTGTCGTTTTTCGAAAAATGTTGAAAATTTTTTCTCGCCGATTGCCTTGAAACTCACCATACAGATAGAGAATTTCACGCTGATTCCAAATCTGAAATCCGTTTTCCCATCCGATGCTTCGTTTTGAAGCTACAGCCCAAAACGTCCCAAATTCTAACTCTGTCGTTTTTCGCCAATGTCCCAAAATCTTAAATGGCGTCTCACATCTAAACGAAGACAGATATGAACAAGCCGTTTGTTTCACTGAATTTGTCTCACTCTTAGCTTTCAAACGAGCTATGGCACGACAAAATCCGTCCACTGGAAGCCAAAATCGAAGCGAGCTCTCCCGAGGGGGGGGACGTCAGCGAAAATTTTTCTCTCCGATTGCGTTCAAATTCACCATACCGATGCAGAATTTCACGCTGAATCCGAATCTGGCCTCCGTTTTCCCATCCGATGCTTCGTTTGGGCGCTACAGACCAAAACGTCCCAAATTCTAACTCTGTCGTTTTTCGCCAATGTCCCAAAATCTTAAATGGCGTCTCACATCTAAACGAAGACAGATATGAACAAGCCGTTTGTTTCACTGAATTTGTCTCACTCTTAGCTTTCAAACGAGCTATGGCACGACAAAATCCGTCCACTGGAAGCCAAAATCGAAGCGAGCTCTCCCGAGGGGGGGGACGTCAGCGAAAATTTTTCTCTCCGATTGCGTTCAAATTCACCATACCGATGCAGAATTTCACGCTGAATCCGAATCTGGCCTCCGTTTTCCCATCCGATGCTTCGTTTGGGCGCTACAGACCAAAACGTCCCAAATTCTAACTCTGTCGTTTTTCGAAAAATGTTGAAAATTTTTTCTCGCCGATTGCCTTGAAACTCACCATACAGATAGAGAATTTCACGCTGATTCCAAATCTGAAATCCGTTTTCCCATCCGATGCTTCGTTTTGAAGCTACAGCCCAAAACGTCCCAAATTCTAACTCTGTCGTTTTTCGCCAATGTCCCAAAATCTTAAATGGCGTCTCACATCTAAACGAAGACAGATATGAACAAGCCGTTTGTTTCACTGAATTTGTCTCACTCTTAGCTTTCAAACGAGCTATGGCACGACAAAATCCGTCCACTGGAAGCCAAAATCGAAGCGAGCTCTCCCGAGGGGGGGGACGTCAGCGAAAATTTTTCTCTCCGATTGCGTTCAAATTCACCATACCGATGCAGAATTTCACGCTGAATCCGAATCTGGCCTCCGTTTTCCCATCCGATGCTTCGTTTGGGCGCTACAGACCAAAACGTCCCAAATTCTAACTCTGTCGTTTTTCGAAAAATGTTGAAAATTTTTTCTCGCCGATTGCCTTGAAACTCACCATACAGATAGAGAATTTCACGCTGATTCCAAATCTGAAATCCGTTTTCCCATCCGATGCTTCGTTTTGAAGCTACAGCCCAAAACGTCCCAAATTCTAACTCTGTCGTTTTTCGCCAATGTCCCAAAATCTTAAATGGCGTCTCACATCTAAACGAAGACAGATATGAACAAGCCGTTTGTTTCACTGAATTTGTCTCACTCTTAGCTTTCAAACGAGCTATGGCACGACAAAATCCGTCCACTGGAAGCCAAAATCGAAGCGAGCTCTCCCGAGGGGGGGGACGTCAGCGAAAATTTTTCTCTCCGATTGCGTTCAAATTCACCATACCGATGCAGAATTTCACGCTGAATCCGAATCTGGCCTCCGTTTTCCCATCCGATGCTTCGTTTGGGCGCTACAGACCAAAACGTCCCAAATTCTAACTCTGTCGTTTTTCGAAAAATGTTGAAAATTTTTTCTCGCCGATTGCCTTGAAACTCACCATACAGATAGAGAATTTCACGCTGATTCCAAATCTGAAATCCGTTTTCCCATCCGATGCTTCGTTTTGAAGCTACAGCCCAAAACGTCCCAAATTCTAACTCTGTCGTTTTTCGCCAATGTCCCAAAATCTTAAATGGCGTCTCACATCTAAACGAAGACAGATATGAACAAGCCGTTTGTTTCACTGAATTTGTCTCACTCTTAGCTTTCAAACGAGCTATGGCACGACAAAATCCGTCCACTGGAAGCCAAAATCGAAGCGAGCTCTCCCGAGGGGGGGGACGTCAGCGAAAATTTTTCTCTCCGATTGCGTTCAAATTCACCATACCGATGCAGAATTTCACGCTGAATCCGAATCTGGCCTCCGTTTTCCCATCCGATGCTTCGTTTGGGCGCTACAGACCAAAACGTCCCAAATTCTAACTCTGTCGTTTTTCGAAAAATGTTGAAAATTTTTTCTCGCCGATTGCCTTGAAACTCACCATACAGATAGAGAATTTCACGCTGATTCCAAATCTGAAATCCGTTTTCCCATCCGATGCTTCGTTTTGAAGCTACAGCCCAAAACGTCCCAAATTCTAACTCTGTCGTTTTTCGCCAATGTCCCAAAATCTTAAATGGCGTCTCACATCTAAACGAAGACAGATATGAACAAGCCGTTTGTTTCACTGAATTTGTCTCACTCTTAGCTTTCAAACGAGCTATGGCACGACAAAATCCGTCCACTGGAAGCCAAAATCGAAGCGAGCTCTCCCGAGGGGGGGGACGTCAGCGAAAATTTTTTCTCTCCGATTGCGTTCAAATTCACCATACCGATGCAGAATTTCACGCTGAATCCGAATCTGGCCTCCGTTTTCCCATCCGATGCTTCGTTTGGGCGCTACAGACCAAAACGTCCCAAATTCTAACTCTGTCGTTTTTCGAAAAATGTTGAAAATTTTTTCTCGCCGATTGCCTTGAAACTCACCATACAGATAGAGAATTTCACGCTGATTCCAAATCTGAAATCCGTTTTCCAATCCGATGCTTCGTTTTGAAGCTACAGCCCAAAACGTCCCAAATTCTAACTCTGTCGTTTTTCGCCAATGTCCCAAAATCTTAAATGGCGTCTCACATCTAAACGAAGACAGATATGAACAAGCCGTTTGTTTCACTGAATTTGTCTCACTCTTAGCTTTCAAACGAGCTATGGCACGACAAAATCCGTCCACTGGAAGCCAAAATCGAAGCGAGCTCTCCCGAGGGGGGGGACGTCAGCGAAAATTTTTCTCTCCGATTGCGTTCAAATTCACCATACCGATGCAGAATTTCACGCTGAATCCGAATCTGGCCTCCGTTTTCCCATCCGATGCTTCGTTTGGGCGCTACAGACCAAAACGTCCCAAATTCTAACTCTGTCGTTTTTCGCCAATGTCCCAAAATCTTAAATGGCGTCTCACATCTAAACGAAGACAGATATGAACAAGCCGTTTGTTTCAGTGAATTTGTCTCACTCTTAGCTTTCAAACGAGCTATGGCACGACAAAATCCGTCCACTGGAAGCCAAAATCGAAGCGAGCTCTCCCGAGGGGGGGACGTCAGCGAAAATTTTTCTCTCCGATTGCGTTCAAATTCACCATACCGATGCAGAATTTCACGCTGAATCCGAATCTGGCCTCCGTTTTCCCATCCGATGCTTCGTTTGGGCGCTACAGACCAAAACGTCCCAAATTCTAACTCTGTCGTTTTTCGAAAAATGTTGAAAATTTTTTCTCGCCGATTGCCTTGAAACTCACCATACAGATAGAGAATTTCACGCTGATTCCAAATCTGAAATCCGTTTTCCCATCCGATGCTTCGTTTTGAAGCTACAGCCCAAAACGTCCCAAATTCTAACTCTGTCGTTTTTCGCCAATGTCCCAAAATCTTAAATGGCGTCTCACATCTAAACGAAGACAGATATGAACAAGCCGTTTGTTTCACTGAATTTGTCTCACTCTTAGCTTTCAAACGAGCTATGGCACGACTAAATCCGTCCACTG
>CAJQUW010001510.1:0-23993 GCA_907163375.1 Prostheceraeus crozeri | reverse complement strand
TATGCGAAATCAACAACAACAACAGCTGTCTCAACGAATCACTTGAATAAGACCGTTTACAGAAAATTACGATAATTATGTAGCTATGTCATATAAATGTCATAGTGGATAGTCCATGCATTTCATTCAATCTCTCGTTTCATTATTTTCAGGTTTCGGTGCCGATAGGTATGGCAAAGTGAAAGCTGAAACAGAGTCAATTGTGCGCAAAAAGTTACATACTGAATCGGAATTACTGAAAAAACAAAATTTGTCCTGAATACACATAATAAATATCATGCGGAAATGCTGCACTTTTTCTTCAATTTAATTATCGTATTATTTTCGTGCTCGGGGAGTCTTAAATGTAACTACTTTTATCTAAGGAAATCGAAGGCTTTTTTAATTTGCCTATGAAATTTCTATAGCATAACTTTATGGGAATGCTATAAGGGATTTCTCCATGGGTTTGAAAGGGTTTTTGCACTGAGAAAAAAGGGATTTCTATGGGATATCATATGGGATTCATAAGGGATTTTAAGGGGATCCCGTAGAAAACCCATAGAAAATCATATGGGATTCGTAGGGGAACCCCATGGAAATCCCCTTTCAGTCCGATTAAAAAGGGTCCAAAATACCATAGAAAATTTTGTATGGAAATCCCATAGCGTCCTGTTACTATAACTAGGCAGGAGCAACGACGACATACAGCATAAAATTCACAATAAATCTAATCTGGTTAAATACCACTCTATCAAAAAGAAATATTCACAACTGGTATTACTGGAAAAAGTTATTTGACAGTAGTATGTAAAATATACATACTTTTTTGCTATGTGACTTGAAACTCTTAACACGAAGCGCATACTTATTTGCATCGGGTCTCGTATATAAAACATACCAACAACTCGTATTTCAGTGTAAAACAGCCAATCACAGATAGAATAGTTCGTATCGCTACATGCCAATCACATACGAAAGTAAGTGAGAATTCGTATGAAAAACATACCAGATCTCTGTAAACATACGAGAATCTCGGATCAGATGTTAATTTCAAATTGTATGTGATTTTGGTATATGTTTGTATGTAATTTTCGTATCCAGCGATTTACAGTGTACAGTCCAAAGATTCTTCTGATGTAGCCTGTGTGGTTCAAGTTTGCTTGTGGTATGTAGGCAGAATGAAAAATTGAGATTTTGATAAACTCAAGAAGATTTCGCAGAAAGAAAGCACTTAATATTCAATCAAGTGAATTACACCAAATTGTTCACTCGGTTTACAAATTGAAATTTGTTTTCATAACTTGATGTACGAAAAGTATATATAAAAGTAAAAGCAAAGCTCTTGAAAAGCAATAATTTCAAGAAAAAAACATGTCGATATTATAGTGAAATCAGTTATATTCAACAAAGAATTACAAGCACATCATCATGATGATCAATATCACAGCGTCAGCATGAAGAATGACGAGATTGATCAACTTCGATGGCATTGCTATTATCCCCAAAGAGGGATGGCAAGAGGTAGATCATTTCTAGTAATACCACAATCATAGTAGCCACGCTCGATTCTGAAATAACCTTTTTCTCCCCAATTAGGTCCCCATGAGTTCTTAACAAGCCAGTAATCTCTTCCATTTTCTGTGCCATATCCAACTGCGGTGACAGCGTGGTTTATGCTTCTCCCAACACATTCGTTTGTCCTAAAAATTCCTCCAGAGTACATTTGAAACTTCATTGCGGAATAGAGGCAAATGGCAACTGGACCTACAACAGAGAGCAACAGTTATGTGCAACATCTACAAAGAGAACATGAATCACATTCTGTGTGTTACAACATGGAGCACATTCTAATCGTTTATTTTGCCATTAATCCTATTAGTACTTTTTCGCATACAGTGCATCTTCAATTATCCGGATGGTCAAAGCCCAATAGGTCAGTGAAAGATCCGTATAAGCGAAACATCCGGCCGGATGAGTGTATTTTCGAATCACATTTTGAAAAAACCTAAGGACTCAGATCAAAGACATTTTATTACACACAAACCAGCCCCTGGAGTATAATCTACAAAAATTGTACATATTGTACATTGTATATAGACATTTACTGTCGTCACTATCAAAGTAGTACATGCGCATACAAATTTGGTACGTGAAATAAGTGGTATGAAAGTACAATTTTCACACGACTCACTTAGTTATTTGCTTATTGTTGGCTCTTAGAACAGATTTTGCCCGACATTTAAAAATAAATATTTTGGAAAGGCCCAAATGTTTTGATCGTGAAATAATGGATTATCGGTTGCGATATATTTCAGCTGCCACCAGCAGCTATCCTCATGTAAGTATTGAAGGAGTATCGAAACAAGTAATCAAAATTTGAAATTTAAATCGATTCATCTGTGGAACTGTTGGATAGGAAATAGAAAAGAGAAGATTGAGATAGCACGTGTAGAAGTGCAAGAGAGAGAAGACAAGAGCTATGAGGCAGACAGTATCAGGTTACATAGTGCGATAACAAATCTATGACCTGACGGAGGGAAGAGAGAAGAGAGTCTGAGGGAAGAGAAGACATATATGAAAACAGTAAACACAGTACAAAAAATGTAGAGTCAAAGTTAGATGGATAGTGGGTATTTAATAAAAAAATCACTGTAGCTGTTCAGTTCAAATCGATCGTTTATGTTAGGTTTTATTTTCTTGATGTAATACGCTTCAGAAAGTCTGAGATTTGTGACGATCTTGTCAGCCAATATTATTGAAGTCGTTGTTATTTTAGAAAATGTGCTTTGATTATTGCATAATTGCATATGTTTGCAGACAGATGAAGATGTGTTGGTACTGTTCACGAATACAGATGTGGAGTGTTATGATAATACTGCCTAAGTAGAATTTTTCGCAGTTATAGCATGTAATTTGGTCTACTACACTTTGTCGGTTACAAATAGTTGTGTCTGTTATAGGCCAATTTCGAAGATTGCACTGATATTGTGTGAGGTGGAGAAGGTTTTAGAAGATTCCGGATAGTCTTATTCTTTCTCGTTAATTAGTTGGACTGACAGATTCTCTCGATGGAATGTGCTTCGAATTTGCTTGTCAACTTTCTCTTAAAAAATGGGAAATATGTGAAGTCATCGTTTTTTCTCTCATGTTGATATTCTTTTGATTTTCTTCTCCTCTGCTTGTTGTTTTCCCACTTCATTATTTCGATTTATTTTTACAGAATAAGATAGACTACAAAAAGTGGCCATTCAGTCAATGCACATCTAAGGAACAAAAATTTAGGCATCGATAATAAATCAATTATGTTTGGTAGAAGCTTCCTGTGACTGATCGATGGACAAACTTGATTATTGCTTCTATACAATGATTGAGACGTGATATTTTGATTCCATTTTGACAATACAACTCTCAAAGCGTGGAGAACGACTGTGGGGCGAAGTGTTACAAATCGCAACATTTCTGTGGACAGTTTTATCCATATTTTGGGCTTTATCAGAGCTCACATGGTCTCTTGGAAAGTTGTCAGTCCATGCTAAACCATATTTCAGAAGATATGACGCAAATCTTACGCCAACTAGTTATTGAAAGTAGTGCAAAATAACATAGATTTGAGTAACACCATTTTCGAAGAACACAATTTGCCAATGGTGCAAGTCACTTTCTAATTTTCCCCACTGATAATCCGCATTTTCTCAACGATTGACAACACCGAAGATTTTGGAAGCATTTACATTTACATGTATGAGAGAAGACAAAAATAACACTGCAGTAATGCACAACTTCAAATCAAACATAGAAATATCCATTGTCTACTTATATTTCTAAATCCATGGTGCAATGATATAGGAATAATGACACTTTGTACATTTCTGCAGCAATGGCATTACCCTGCCGTCATTTTTCAATACTTTAACATAGAAGTTACGGATAAGATCATGGACTTCTAAATTGCAGAAGAATGTTCTGTTACACGAAATCTATGGATAGATGTAGATGTATATAAGTAGACAATGGAAATACCACATGAGAATTCTCGGTAAGTAATGGACAAAACGTCGGCCTCTAACACGGCCTCTAATTTGTACATTGAAATCTCATATGGTATTCTTACATTGTTACTGAGTAAAAAGTGTCAAGGTTATCTAGAATTGCAGACATCTAGACCTCCTTGGTAGGGTTGTCATCCATGGACTCCTAGATATATGACACCCGAACTCCATGGTCAGCTGATATATCACTTGTCATTTTTCTATGAAAGTCGTTTATATATCACTGATATCAGGCTTTAAACATTGTAGAAAGTCCGAGTCATAGATTTAATGTACGAGTCTCGTACATTAAGTCTATGTGTACGAGGACTTTCTGTGTGTAAGGCCTGATATCTGTGATATATCATAATTTAAATGCCGTAAGAGTACTTTATCGTTTAATGCACTGTTTTCAGGACTTTATCATTTAATATACTGTTTTTGAATTAGAGGAAGATATCCCGTTGATATGAAGCTATGTTGCATAATTGCTATACACTGTAAACCAGCACCTCCTAAAGCAAGCTGAATCACCTCCTAAAGCAAGACACTATTCGTAACTAATAAAAAAATCCTAAAGCATGCGCTTTTTAGAAGGCTAGCCTCTCACCTCCTAAAACATTTTTTCAATGCCATATTCTACTTTCCCTTATGACAATTCATACTACTACCTTTATTCAGCAATAGACGGGTTGCGCATTGAGATTTATTGCAGACAAAGCTCTCATTATATTTATTCAATATTTATCTCTTCCTTTACAAACAACCCTCTAAGGAAATAAGAACCCTTTCATCCATGTGGTACTGTTATGCAAGAGAACATGACATTAGTGTTGTACAATTCGAATACATAAAGCAAACGTTACTGAAATTCACTTGAAATTTGTAAAATTGGCACCCGGCACCAAAATGAATACAATCACAGGTCTATTGATGTAACAGATACAACGAAATCTCATGTATACATGTACAATGAAAATTTTGGCCTGACAACGCAATTTTCGGTGACAAAAATACAATCACTGTCGGGACAGTATAAAATGTCAGAATTTTTTATTACAGAATTATGTGGATAAAAGCATGTGTGAAATCGTAGATCAACAGTTGCAATAAAGATAAAGTAACAAATAGAGTCTCAAGATCAAGACAAAAACAATCAAGTACTAGATAAGGAATTTAATTTCAATTAAATTACGATCTAAACTCACAGAAATTGTAGCTCTAAAACATCATGGAAAAAATCAAGGAATTATTATAGAAAGACAGAAACTAAAGAATTCAAAGTAACTTATGGCAACAAAATAATTCTCAGATTTTTGCACTGATCTTGGTGAAGATGTGACGCACACGAAGAAGTCCTTCCAGCAGTTTCTACGGTGGCCAAGTACTGTCAATTGCGTTGGAGATTATACGTTGGAAACAAGACTTCATGTTCCATGATGGTAGATGCTCCATCCGTCAAAGCACATATTTAATTTTTGGACACCACATATTTCTATTCACTGATATTCAAGTCGAAATGATTGCTGAAAAGAAAAAGGAATTTTAGTTACGAACCATGCAGTGAAGGGAAAGGAATGATTAACTTTAAGAGACAAGAACGTCAGAACTTCATGTTACATGAAACAGGCTGAACAAATTATGATTTCTTCATAAATTCGAAGTTTTTTATTTGACAGATAATTGAAAGCAATAGAATTTCTTATAAACATGCATACACAGAGCATATCGTGTCATTTAATTATTTTTATTACGCTATTTATTTTGATATGCGCCTACATAATATAATTTATCAATGCTGAATTGAATACATGCACCTGTACTTTGATAAAATAATTGAAACCTCTTGTTGCGGAAAATTGGCTCCTTTCTTAGTTATTTGATGTTCTACAGATTTTGGAAATTCACGATTTTCATATCTCCAACAAATAGCAAATATTATGCTAATAATCCATATTCACAAGTACTAATTTTCGTTTGAAAGTTCTAATGCAATACTGCACATGTTTCTTATTGATTCTCCCACTTCAGACAGCATACACTGTCTTGTAAACTGCTATGTGTCGACAACAAGTAGCCGTACTTATTAATCAGGTGAAAACACTATGAGCGTCACAGGTCTCTACCAAACATGCATGAGCTAAGTTGACTTCAGAAATAATAACTGGCATGGCTTATATGGCCCAAGATCGTCGTTAGAAATTTAATAAAAATGAAAAAATGGAATATCTCCTTTTCTGCTGTGATTTAATGGCCATTGTGAAGGCGTCTGAAACTGTTCAGCGTTAGAGGTTTTGATTCTATATGTGGGTATAGTTCGTTTGAGGAAACCAGCATGATATGTGATGATTTTATGAGAAAGAATAAAAAAGTTCCACCCAATAGGCTCTGACTCAATTTTCTTGCTATCAGAAATACCTTATCATGTATTTTTACAGAATAATAAGTTAATCAATCTCTCTTTTTGCGATGATGACTGTTTGGTCTTTCCTATTTGTGCTAGAGTCTATTTTTTGCCTTGATATTATGCTACGTTGAGAACTTGATAATAATGGCTAATATGAATAGAGTATGTGAGAGACTTTCATTGCTAAAATGGATTTATTTTTAAAAGTAGCCAACAGGATGGACTTAATATTTATAGGAAGTCGAACACTTAACGCCGCACATTAAAAATACGTTGCATACAATAATGTCTGGACATTGTAGAAAGACCGCAGTTATTTCAATACTGACAAAAAGGATAATTATTGGCAGAAGATTCCATATAGAAGTATACACGATTTAATTTTTCAGTAGTCTGTCAGCCCTAGTTCGACATCCGGAATTTCATATATTTTGATTATTTATTCATTAAGCGAATTCGCAACTACATATGTGGCGGCAGAAATTTAACAAAATACAGGGTGACACAGCTAAAGGTTCAATTTTCATTCTCCTCCTATTCATGTGAAACAAGCAATACGGTGTCACTATTGCCTGTAATGTGATCATTAGAATATAGCATTTTGTAATTCATAACTTTTCTTCTCGTTCGTGCTCTATATCTATGATTTTTCCTCATAGCTTTAGAACTATCAAAATTGATAATTTTTGACAATTATTATTTAAGTTCCACATTCTAAATGTTTATGAAAGTCAATAGAAAGCTCAAAATAACTTCAGAAATTGCAATTTTTTGAAAGATAAAAAATCAGCATTCACAATGTCCTCCTTCCTGTTCGATGACGACGTGAAGACGACGACGATAATCGTCGAAACTGTTTGATAACATTTCTGATGTCACCAGGTGGAAAGCACTTATGATTCGATGCTTCAAATCGGCGATGTCTTGTAACGGCCTCTCATAAACTTTGGATTTGATAAATCCCCAGAGAAAAAAGTCACACGGGGTTAGATCTGGAGATCGAGGTGGCCATGGCTTCGTTGGAGATACGCGTCCCATCCAACGTTGTGGAAAATGCTGATCTAGCCAAGTGCGCACACAAAGACCCCAGTGAGGTGGAGCGCCATCATGCATGAAAACCATGGTCTTTTTCTCAGTTTTGCTCAGCGTTGGGTAGAATTCACTTTTCAGCATTTCAAGATAGCGATCGGAATTAATTGAATTATCAAAGATAAAAGGGTCGAAGACTTTGGATGTGGATATTGCGGCCCATACGGTTGTCCTTTCTGAGTGTAAAGGCTGCTCATGATACCAATGCGGATTGTCAGTTGACCAATAACGGCAGTTGTGTCGATTTACCGACCCGTCAAGGATGAAGTGGGCTTCGTCAGAGAATGTTAAATGCATCAAGTGGCTGGAGGAAGAAATTCTGTGAAGCTCTTCAGAAGCGAAGTTCAACCGACACGTCCTGTCTTCCTCACTCAGTGACTGAACAATTTCCATTTTATAGGGATGAAATCCCATGTTTTTCAAACATCGCCTGACGAATTCGCGGCTCACATCTAATTGTGAAGATGCGCGTCTTAAACTGGCATGAGGCTCAGATTCAAAAAGATTCCGGACCTCATCACATTTGTCTGGAGATGTTACAGTTTTTGATCTGTCTCTTGTTTGATCAAGAACACTGCCAGTCTCCATCAGGAGGACATGCCACTTCTTGATTGTGCTACTTGAGGGAGTGTCTACGTTTTTGCCAAATACTGCACGAAATTTTCGTTGCACAAGAGTAACACTCTCCATACACTCATACCAAGCCGCACATTTAGCTCGCTGTTTAATGGGATAAGCCATCAGAGACTGCTACTGTTACAAGAAAATTCGACATTTCATCAACACTAATCAATGGTTGTGAATGAAATCTCAATAACACTTGAACGTAAAAATCGAATAACTTCAATTTGAAAATTTCAAATAATCATAGCCTTCAGGTTGCTTGTTTGACATACGAGACAAGTGCAACTTTCTAGGAAATTAAAAAATCATAGGAAAAATTATCAATTTTGATAGTTCTAAAGCTATGAGGAAAAATCATAGATATAGAGCACGAACGAGAAGAAAAGTTATGAATTACAAAATGCTATATTCTAATGATCACATTACAGGCAATAGTGACACCGTATTGCTTGTTTCACATGAATAGGAGGAGAATGAAAATTGAACCTTTAGCTGTGTCACCCCGTTTAAAAGATTGAATGCGAAATTTTAAGCATAAGTTTACAAAAATATGTTTCTTCTTAAATGTCCGAATCAGGAAAGACTGACGACAATTATACTACTACATAGTGGAAACGAATGTCCTTCAGTGTCGTCAATTGCATTTTTTCGATGTCTATACAGCCATCTGACTATAGATTATCATGACAGGTGGTGATAAATGCTTACATTAGCAGGTTGAATCCGTAACTTGATATGCCAATTCAATTAACCCTTCACATGCGTGTATTTTTTTGCCTTCCTTCGGAAGCCTTATTGGACACACCACTAGTACTTTGAGCAGTTTCTATAATTACGCATTTGCTTCTCAGAGGCTTTACCGTGCACAGAAAACGCGAATGAATGCATAAATTTGACAAATATAATGTATGCCTACCTCAGTTACAGTTTTTCCAATTTATAATTTGCATTATCCGCAAAAAAATTAATTTAGTCCCGTTATAAAAAGTGGCATTTTAACTACAGGAGTCTTAAACTTGATTTACATTAAAGTGCTACATAGCATGCATGTATTACAACTCTTTCGAATAGGCTATCAGAGCAACAGGAAACTCACCTCATTTTTCAGAGCTGCCGTTAGTTGATGAACCAGATTGATTAGTATATCTGTCACGATTGACTGTCACGAGAAAATGTAGAATGCAGATTTTCGGCCATTTGGATTCAATCAAGTCTTACTATATTTCTTTTCCATTTATCCAGTATTTCGATCGACGTTGATGGGAAAGATGTAATCTCCTGGTATGACACCATGATATCCATATATTTGCAATTTACTACTGCACAACTTCACCAGATAATTTCAATAAACTATTTAATTGCAATATCACTGACGGAAAGTCAACTTGCCACTCGAAGTCAAAGTCAGCTACATAACCTCGGATAGATGAAGCGGAGAATGATTCACGTACATACAGCAACGTGAACTTATGATGTCCTCAATAGCAGCTATTGTTATCCGACAACGTTTTCTGCTGTCTGGCAAGCAGTGACTCACGCTCTCCTCTATGCAGATGCTTACGTCTAAGGGTTATTGTTCTCTTCAGTATGCCAGCCTACTAATTCAACTTAGCCTTCTGAAATTTTAGTGTGTGGCGCTTTAGGATGCAGATTTCTTCCGCTTTAGGAGGTGACAGATTACAGTGTATATTCAAACTGTAGCATTCTCTCTGTCTTTTATGGATAAGCAATTTGACGTAACAACGGAATGGAAGACCTTGAATTTGATGATTTTGATAAGGAACTTGATAACATGCTCTCAGTTGGTAAATTTGAATCTGACTTAACATGTATTGACAATCGATTTGGAACAACTTCTTCTGCATAAATTAATGATCACATTGCAGCATGTATTCCAACAAGTACTGAAATAAAAGAGCAATGGGCTGTAAAATTGTATTGGTAGGGATGTTTTAAAAGTCTACAAAGAAATAAATGAAATGACAAGCTCCAAATTGAACCATGCGATGAAATGTTTTATAGCTGACGTTCGCAAGAGAGATGGATCCAAGTATCCACCTCGTTTGTTAAAAGAAATCACAGCGATGATTCAGCGCTATTGCAACTATAAGTTAAACAGAAATTGGTCATTATTCAAAGACCAAGATTTCAAAGAATTCGTCAAAGTTCTAGACGCAGAAATGAAATGTTGCCAAAGAGGGAAATGTATCAGCTCCAAAACAAGCTGGGGTCATAACATTTGAGGACGAATATCAGTTATGGGTTAATGGAATCCTGGGATCTTCAAACCCCAAACAACTAATAAATACTTTGATTTATTTGTTGGGTACTCATTGCGCTATGAGAGCAGCTACTGAGCACAAAAACCTAGTTTATGGCGAAAAATCCCAATTAAAATTGATCACAGTAAACGGTGAGGAACTGTTGCAATATACAGAAGGCGTATCGAAACAAAGAAATTTCGGCATACAGCAAAGCCGAATGGAGCCTAAAGTGACTGTAATACATGAAAATCCTTCAGATAAGAATAGCTGTCCCATTCTTCTGTACAAGAAGTATATTCAACTGCGCGCAAATAATACTTGTGAATCATTCTATCTGACACCTCTCACATGTTTTGAAAATAAATGGTACCGAAATCAGCCTTATGGAATTCATCAGATTCAGAAAGTCACATCATCCATGATGAAGAAGAGTATTACACCAATACCAGAAACAGAAGAACCGCCAAGACTCGTTTGACAATCTCGGGTATACCTAGAGAAGTCAGTAAAAGGAAAACAGGGCATCTGTCGAATATTGATGAAGTGTACATCGACAAAAATGCCATGGACAAGCAAATGAGTTTGGCAATTTATGGACAAAAGAACACTCAGCTTACTGAAAAGAAAAACGATTAAAACTCCGAAAGAGAATAAACAAAAACAACTGAGGACGCTGGTAGGATTGTCGTTTTCTTAATAAATGGTGACAAACACGCAAAGATTCTCATTTAACAACATTCTGCTTTTTATTTTTTTCGTTGTTGGACCTGACCGAAATTCAGTTGATCGAGTTTTTCAAAGATTGAACTCCATGCATCCCAATTTGAGCCTCACATGTGAGTTAGAGAAGGACAATTGCCTCGCATTCCTCGATGTACATGTGAAACGTGATGTTGGCGGTACGTCCCTGTCTGTATACCGAAAGCCAACTTGGTCCGGGATATATACTCACTTCAAGAGTTTTGTGCCTATCTGTCGCAAGGTAGCGCTGGTCAAGACTTTGTTCACAAGGGCAAACAAGATTTGCTCCCCTAACACTTTACCAGATGAGCATGAGCTTTTAGTACGCACTCTGATCAGCAATGGATATCCGCGTGATTTCATTGAAAGACACTCCAACTGGTACAAAGCTGATCCCCTGTTCGGGCCTCAGAAAAAGGTTATCCTTTTACGTATTCCCTTCAAAGGAGATACTTTTCACGACCGGATTGCTCGTAAGCTCCGCCACGAAGTCTCCTCGGTTTACTCAACGGTGCAGCTTCGAGTGATGCCCATCACGAGACCTCAGTGGCACTGCAATTTGAAGAACAGTCGGGCTCCTGATACCGAATCAAAAATTATTTACGAATTCAACTGTACCTGCGGTAGCCGGTATATTGGTAGGACGGAGCGCCGGCTGTCTCAACGAATAGCAGAGCATGTCCCACGCTGGCTATTAAATGGAGATTCCCGCCGTAACTTTAAGGCACAGAGTGCTATTACAAGACATCTGATCGATTGTGTCCCAACGAAGCCTGCCAGATCCTGCTTTCGGATTCTTCGAAGGTGCAGAAATAAGGTGCACCTGAGTGTGTATGAGGCCATTTTAATAAAGCGTACTCAACCTGACTTATGTACTCAGAAAGAGACAGTTGTAAATTTAATTTTACCATGGTAATTATTTCTTATCTTACTCGATTTTCTTTTTCTCATCCTTAAATTTACTTTATTCACTGTATACTAGTATTTGGTCTTCCGTATTATTCTTGTGCTGAATTTTCTTTGACAGTTGTCCTGTAAGTGTGTATTGATCTATGCAACGATTGCGTTAATGATGTTCAAACAGTGTTGTAATTCTGTATCTAATTCATTCCGGTGTTGATCATGAATAGAACCGGCGAAAATATTCGATCATCATGACAAACTTGGTGCTGTTTTTCATCTACAGAATTCTGCTTTTTCACATTTTCTATTGTTGAAAAAATGTTGATAGAAAGTTCGTTGTTGTCAAGTACATGAATGCCTTTGGTATTTGTATACACTACTTGCACTTTTGTGATCTTTCTGCTGAAAAAAAGACATTATCAAAATAAACATAGCTATTTTTCAGTCTAATACATAGTTGCGGAAGACTATGAATTACATGGAATAGTTGCCAACGATGCAAGTCACTTTCTAATTTTCCCCACTGGTAATCCGCATTTTCTCAACGATTGACAACACCGAACATTTTGGAAGCATTTACATTTACATGTATTATACTAATTTTGAGGAAAGCCCAAAAGCGAGAGATGTTGACTTTCTTCGTTTATTGCAACAGCGAGGCCTTTCAGCCACCACCGGAGGCTATCTTCAGGCAACTGAGAATTACAAGCAATTCAACGTTCACAAATTGAATATTGTTCACTGATATCACACAGATAGCTAGATTCTATGTGTACTGAACTAACACGGAAAAACTTTCTAAAAGTTAAAAGATAGAAAAAGACATAATACTGATAACCAAGAAACAAGTAATCTCAAGAAAAGACAAAGTCAAGAGAAAGTCAGAAAAAGTTCCACTGGTTACTAACGCTATGCTTGACACGGTTGAAGGATCCACATTTCTCCGTCCACAGTGCTTCTTTGACCACACGCTTCTTCCATTTTGGCTCCCGCTCCAAAATCTCCATCGCGTCAATGTCAACTACGTAGTCACTTTCGAACGTGTGACGGGCAACCTCTGAGCGATCCACGTCCAGAGATCTGACAGCCCTCTTGTGGTCCTTCTTCCTTTCGTCTGTTGTCCTGCCTGTCTCACCCACGTAACTCCAGTTGCAATCTTCCTCAGAGCAAGGTATTCGGTAGACTAGCCCAAACTGCTTTGCCGGAGTCGGTCTCTTCGCACCAGTAGATTCACCAGCGTTGTCGATGGATTAATGTCGGAATGAAGCCATCGACAACGCTGGTGAATCTACTGGTGCGGAAGAGACCGACTCCGGCAAAGCAGTTTTTCATTCTATTTCATTCTATTGTTAATTGCATAAATGACATTGTCTAAGATGCTCTGGTGGACAATCGATCCCCAGCTACACTCCTAAATGTCAGAAGTCACAATTATGTCAAACATCTAACTCTATGTCATGTCTAACTCTCTCTCGATGGTGTGCGGTCGTGTTCTGGTGTGTCTCGTCAAGTGTCAGTGAATCCCTTCGTTTTCCAGTCTCCGGCCTCCGCTTCTGTGTGGAATCTTATATCAAAGTGTTCGTCGTCTTCTTGTGATTCGTGTGATACCCTTCGTTTTGTAGACGGATTTATCATTTCGACGTGGGAGCACTTTTTTCGAGTTAGTGGTTTTTGTGTCCTACTGCGCATGCGCAGATCAACGTCGTTGTGCGCGTTCGCTGACCCACTTTCTTGCTTCAAATTGGACACAAGGACTGGCTTGGAGCTACCTTCAAGCGAACGTTTACTGCTACGGTAGTCGAGTTGGTAAAGCGGAGACGAGAGATCTCGTGGTCGTCATTTTTTGTGTTGGTTCGAATCCTGCTGAATCCAATTTTCCATTTTGAACTTTCTGGCAATTATGTCTCCATCACCATCCACACGCTCTGGTAATTCTGTTGCTTCTCAAATTGAAGAACTCAAAATGCTGATCAAAGAATCTCGTGATTCGGTTATCACTGCTTTGAGGAGTGAACTGCAGCAGATGGAGACCAAAATGAATTTCCGTATTGAAGCAATTGAGGCATCAGTTGTGAAAATGCGATCGGAATGCGATGGTGTGGTCAAGGAGGTTAACTCCTTCAAGGAGAAATTCGAGGAATGCCTACCATCTTTCGCCGAGCAATGTATTTCTGAAGTGAATAACAGAATGGAGCGATTGAATAGTATAATCATACATGGCATCCCAGAAAAGACAGATGGTTCTGTGGAGGAGAGGTTGAGTTGGGATGAATTCGAAATCTCCAAAGTTTTTGAGAAGATTGGTGTCCCTTCAGTGGCAACATCCAGCATCAGAAGAATCGGAAAATCAAGAAATGACAAACCGAGACTTTTGAAAGTTCATGTCAATGACATATTCAAAAAGAAAGAGATTCTCAAGAAATGCAGATCTTTGAGAAATCACGCTGATTCAAAGCACGTCTTCATACACAGTGACCTAACGCCTATGCAACAAGAAAGCGAGAAGAAATTGAGAGAGACTCTAAAGCTACGGCGAGAACTAGGTGAAGACGCTGTTATTTATCGTGGGAAAGTAGTATTGCGATCATCCATACAAAATTTTCGGTAAAGAGTTTTACGCTACACAATCGTGCCACTGATCTTTCATTATTTCTTTGCAATTGTCGATCTGT
This sequence comes from Prostheceraeus crozeri, assembly GCA_907163375.1. NCBI lineage: Eukaryota > Metazoa > Platyhelminthes > Polycladida > Euryleptidae > Prostheceraeus > Prostheceraeus crozeri. The sequence continues at coordinate 9,283 of CAJQUW010001510.1, read as the reverse complement.
GTTACCTAAATTTGATGATCTTTGCTTATCGATTGAACATTTTAAACCTGGTGTTATAATGGTTACCGAGTCATGGTTGTCTAGTGACGTTTGTGACAGTATAATTAGCATCAAAGACTACAAGCTTTTTCGCTGTGATCGTAACGGTCGTATTGGAGGCGGAGTGTGCTTATGGATAAGTGATAATTTTGTGTCATGTTTGTGTTTGCCGTCCTGCACACCACCATCTTCATGTGAAATTATTTTTACGAAACTGTTATGCTTTTCAAGAGTTCTCATTTGTTGTTTAATTTATATTCCGCCTGGATTATGTAAGGATGTTCATTGCGAAATTTCTAATTTCCTTTTAAATGAATTTGACATTCTTCTTTCGTGTGACCCTAATTATAATATCATCATTGCTGGGGACTTCAACGACTTTTCGTGCACTGTGTTTGAAGAAGACCTAGGTCTCTTCAACAAAGTCAATACGGCTACTCGCGGAAATGCTATGTTTGACATGATTTTTATTGACAGTGACTTGATGTCATTTTATGACAACTTTGCTATTGCCGGCCCGCCGGTCTGTAATTCTGATCATAATTCAGTTTTCTTGAAATCTAAAAGTGTAGCATGTGAGGTTTCAGTGCGTCGAGTGCCGGTTTGGGACTTTCGTCATTCGAATGTTTGCGAGTTCATATCACAATTGTCGACTATTGATTTTTCTGATGTCGAATCTGCTGATTCTGTGAATGACATGTGTGATGTATTCTATGGTCATTTGTACGAATGTTTATCTTGTATTCCATATCACATGGTTGAAATGTCAACGAAGGACAAGCCTTGGCTAACTCCGCTTTTAAAGCACTTTATTAATTTGCGATGGAAATTTTACAGAGAACAAAATTGGACAATGTACGAGCATTACAAACTCAAGGTCAAGGAAGAAATTATCATTGCAAAGCGAAATTGGGCTGAGAAGCACAAACAGAATGTCAATGGCTTATGGAAAATTGTTAATAACATAAAAGGTGCTTTAACGTCAGATCCTTTCCATCAAATTATGCGTGATTCTGAAATTGACCTCGACCACTTGCTCAAGGCATTCACAGATCGTTTCAGGAAAAACTTTAATGAGTCTGCTGATGTGCCTCTGTATGAACTTACAGCTGAAAACTCTAAATGGATGTCCATCATAACAGAGAATGAAGTCTTGCAAGAGTTATTGCATTTGAGCCCGAACAAAGGCTGTGGTCCTGACATGGTGCCCTCGAGACTGCTGAAGGCTGGTGCTGACTTCCTATGCAAGCCTCTATGCATTATTTTCAATCGCTCCATCCAGTCGACAACATTCCCAGACTACTTCAAATGTGCATTCGTTCATCCGATCCCTAAGAAATCAAAGCCCACAATCGACGATTTTAGACCAATTTCCCTCTCTTCGTCTTTGTCTAAGATTTTGGAAAGACTTGTATTGAATCATCTGAAGGAGATCTTGCACAAGCTATATGGTTTTAATCAACACGCATACAGACCGTTCGGATCGACCACAAGTGCTCTGGTTGCCCTACAAGACCATGTGACATCATTCATGGATATGGAAGACACTATTGCTGTAGCATTACATGTATAGACATTTCGAAAGCTTTCGATTGTCTACAGTTTCATCGATTGTTGAATTTCCTATTCGAATCCAGCCTAAGTCACGATTTTCTCCGTTGGCTAAAGTCGGACCTTACAGACAGATGCTTCAAAGTTAGGATACACGGCTGTCTAGGACCTGTAATGCGGTCCACATCTGGTGTACCGCAAGGGTCGGTTCTCGGCCCATTCCTTTTTGCTGCATTTATGAGCACCATCAACTTTGATGACGAACTTATCAAGTGTGTTAAGTATGCTGACGATATGACGATTGTTGAGAGGCTTAGACATACCACTCAGAGTCCCTTGACACTGGAAAGCATTTGTGAATCGTTTCAAAGTCTCGGGTTCTCATTAAACTTATTGAAATGCAAGGAGATCATCGTTCAAAGATCAACATTACCGCGAAATAAAGTGACGGCTTCCATTTTCAACCGTGTTGAAACCGTTCGTATTCTCGGTGCGAAATTGTCAGAAACTCTTTCATGGAATCCACAAATCACAGATGTGTTAAAGCGGGCTGCTCAAAGGTTGTACATCATCAGATGCCTGAAGAAATTATTAACTGTCAAAGAGCAAACTACTGTTTATCATGCATTGATTACCTCCCTCCTCTTGTATGCATCTCCCATGTATGGCAACTTGTCCAGAACATTACAGGAAAAGCTTGATCGCTTTCAACCTCGAGGTCATCGATTGATTTGTGGACCGGGCTGTACGTGTATCAATTTTCCACCAATATCAAAGATGTTGAGAAGCCGCAGTTTGGACTATCTTCTCTGCTGTGAGCGTCATTCGCTACACCCTCTTCACCATTTCGTCCCTGAACGTCTGAGAAATAGTGGTCACTTTTTGTTACCCTCTGTTAGAACAGTTAGAAGACAGAATTCTTTTTTCCCGTGGTCGTGTGCTCTTTCAAATGGTATTCGAAATTAAACTGCATGGAATCAACGATCTTTCTTGAATGTGATTTTTATTCATTTTTACTTGATGACTTAGTGAATTTTTATATTAAATTACGTGTAGTTAACTTTGTGAATATCATGCATGTGTGCACCATCTGATTATCTGTTTTTCTTGCTTACGATGTCGATGTTATCATATGATAAAGTTGTGATTTTCATTCATTCTAAATATACGTTTCTCTCTCTCTCTCTCTCTCTCTCTCTCTCTATGACGAGATATCTATTCACTGATCATAATTGCTATGACAACGAATGTGTGGTGGTAAGGGTTTGATTCTCCCAATTGACAAAGTCGCATGCATGTGGCTGGTAGCTCGGTTGGTAGAGCACAGGTGGAGTAAAAATGCGTTGAATCCTACCAGCCGCACATCTTTTGCATGGCAATTTGATCTACCGTTCAATGTTACTTGTATATACATTTTATGTGGATGGGACATAATTTTACGTGAGCATCATCACTCACTTCAAGATTGTGTCCCATCCTTAGAAGTTACAATATCATATATCTGAAGCTGCTCTCACTTGAAGGTTTACTAACCATGACACTGAGACTGACCGACTGCTGGGGAGGTCCCACCGCTCTCACTTGAAGGTTTACTAACCATGACACTGTGAGACTGACCGACTGCTGGGGAGGTCCCACCGCTCTCACTTGAAGGTTTACTAACCATGACACTGTGAGACTGACCGCCAGCTGCGGAGGTCTTACCGCTCTCACTTGAAGGTTTACTAACCATGACACTGTGAGACTGACCGACTGCTGGGGAGGTCCCACCGCTCTCACTTGAAGGTTTACTAACCATGACACTGTGAGACTGACCGACTGCTGGGGAGGTCCCACCGCTCTCACTTGAAGGTTTACTAACCATGACACTGTGAGACTGACCGACTGCTGGGGAGGTCCCACCGCTCTCACTTGAAGGTTTACTAACCATGACACTGTGAGACTGACCGACTGCTGGGGAGGTCTTACCGCTCTCACTTGAAGGTTTACTAACCATGACACTGTGAGACTGACCGACTGCTGGGGAAGGGGTCCCAAGGAACCGCTCTCACTTGAAGGTTTACTAACCATGACACTGTGAGACTGACCGCCAGCTGCGGAGGTCCCACCGCTCTCACTTGAAGGTTTACTAACCATGACACTGTGAGACTGACCGACTGCTGGGGAGGTCCCACCGCTCTCACTTGAAGGTTTACTAACCATGACACTGTGAGACTGACCGACTGCTGGGGAGGTCTTACCGCTCTCACTTGAAGGTTTATTAACCATGACACTGTGAGACTGACCGCCAGCTGCGGAGGTCTTACCGCTCTCACTTGAAGGTTTACTAACCATGACACTGTGAGACTGACCGACTGCTGGGGAGGTCCCACCGCTCTCACTTGAAGGTTTACTAACCATGACACTGTGAGACTGACCGCCAACTGCGGAGGTCCCACCGCTCTCACTTGAAGGTTTACTAACCATGACACTGTGAGACTGACCGCCCTCTGGGTAACTACCACAGTTTTATTTGAGGACTGACCGACCATCATTGCAAATGACATGCGCTTTCTTTGTACTGAAAAAAGAAATTTTTTTTATATTTCTATATATTTTCATCAGTCTACTCGCACCATGTTCTTGTCATATAAAAAAATTCATTTTAGTACCGCCAGCTGGGGAGGTCCCACCGTTCTCTCTTGAAGGTTTACTAACCATGACACTGTGAGACTGACCGCCCTCTGGGTAACTACCACAGTTTTATTTGAGGACTGACCGACCATCATTGCAAATGACATGCGCTTTCTTTGTACTGAAAAAAGAAATTTTTTTTATATTTCTATATATTTTCATCAGTCTACTCGCACCATGTTCTTGTCATATAAAAAATTCATTTTAATACCGGCAGCCGGGGAGGTCCCACCTTTCTCTCTTGAAGGTTTACTAACCATGACACTGTGAGACTGACCGCCTGCTCGGGAGGTACCAGCAGTACCCGCAGCAGGTTCTACCCTCAGGTTCCGTTTGTTCTGACAATACCATACACTGAAAACTCTAGGGCACAAAATTTCGCTTGAATTAGACACGAAATTTTGGTATCAATTCTAACCAACACAAGGCACGAAGTTCATTGTGCCGAGCTCGTGCTCAGGGATTTCTCCTTCGATTTCATTGGATAAACAAGTATATGGTTTGTGCCTATTAGTGCCTATTGGCGCCTACTACTTACTACCTATCGGTGCCTCGAGGCACCAGAAAGTCACTACATAGGCGCTAACTGACACAAAATTTCGGCTTTGTTCCTAAGCTAGTGTCCTACAGTTAACAGTGAATATGCATATATTGTGGGAAGCTAACCAAATTGACCAATGCGGAGCGTTGACAAGCGACTTGGATGGTAAAAGCGGTAACGTCTTGCAGAGAAGTACGCAGTCAGTTTGGAGATCACACAATGCCACTCCATTTCTCCATGCCGGAAACTCAGATCAAGTGGAAGAGGTCAGTCTCTGCTGTTGCTGCTCAGTGCAGTGCCTGGGGGCACATACGGACATGTACCTGGGGGCGGCACACTCTAAAAAAATCGGTGCTCCCAAAAACCAAATTTGGTTTTTCAGCTTGTCCACAGAGGGGAACCGATTTCGGTTTTCCGGAAAACCAAAATAAATTGGTTTCCAAACATCCAAATCAAGTTGGTTGTCCAGAAAACCAAAACATGACTGAAAAACCAAAAATGGTTTCTCAACTCAAAGCGGCATACCTCATTGAAGAACCCAATTCGGTTTTTCAGGAAATCTAAATTGGTTGCCCATATTTCATTACTCTACCTCATTGAAGAACCTAATTTGGTTTTTCAGAAAATCTTGTTTGGTTTCCCATCTTTTCCATTATACGATTGAACCCAATTCGGTTATTCAAAAACCTAGCTACATTGATTTTCTATCCCAGTCTAGTATACCGCGCGTTAATTAAGAGTATATTTCGTCTATCAAATAATATTGATAACAGTTTTCAATAAACATTTTGCTGAATTGTATTAGCTTTCTCATGCAATCGTACATCTTTATCTGTTTTAGTTATCCCGATGGCTGATGAAAATTACGCGTACACGTATTTGCTGAGACATTACACTATTTAATTTGCTTTTCAGATTTTTAAAAAATATCTAAGCTTAAAGCTTTTACCTACACATAAGGTTAGTAAGTTACGCATTATGAGTGAATGAAAAAGTCATTTCTAAGCAATATCGACAGCATTATTGTTAACAGAATGCTAGAACACAATCATTGTCTTAAGATGATAAAAAAAACATTTCAGCAATTTACAATAGTGTGCAGCTCAATACAAATTTAGGAAATGGGATAATTTTACAGTTGCAGGGGAAAATTTGGTTTGGCGAATGACAAAATTTTCCAGGAGGCTTAAGAGATTGTTTAGTTTTTTGGGGTAACAGATGTCAAATATGAAGTGAGCGGCTACTATCAGAGATACGCCGCTTGACAGGTCACCATGCCATCCACGTAGAGCTTTAGCTGCTGAGGAGGGAGGAGATCCTAATATTGAAATTGTTGGAGTCGGGTTTTGTCGGTATCTGAAAGATGTAAAAATAATGTTACGGTAGGAGTACACAGTACATGGTATTGATGTCAAAATATTGATTTTGTACTACCTACTTGTAAAAAAACGAAGATGTTGCTTTCTTTTATAATAAACGACTATTGTATTATGATTGGGAACGCCTGTTCTATTATTGTTTTAGCGTGTTGTATAGGAATAGTGTTGTAGTTGTGTCTTTAAATGATATTCTACAAGTTGTCATTGAAGGAATGTGTAAACATACTCCGCACGATTATCACCAGTTATCTCCGAATCAATCGTTGATATAAGTCCAAAACTTCACATTTATAATCGCATGTGTCAGTTTATCTTACCTATTAAACGAACATGAGATCCACTGACTCAATTAAATATAAGTGGAAGCATTATCAATCTGATGTTTCGCTTCATATCTGAAAAAAATGATTTATTGTTAGTACGAGCGACAAGGACATGGTTAGGGCCAAAATATTGATTGGAGAGCTTTTGAAAAGGCAACATCCTCTAAAATAATTAAAGTATGCTTCAAGAAAATTAGAAATGCGAGGACGAGAAAAATATGACAGTACCTTTAGTAACGGCTTTAATAAAATCGAATGGCTAACAGTATTTACACGACAAACGTTTCGCGAGGCAGTCGCCGCCTCAATGCACTAAAAAGAAGGTAACAGCAGCCAGAGCGAGTGGTTTATATATCAGGGTGATAATGCCGCAGACAGAGTATGTCTCAGCCAACCAGCTCGCCCTTGCGGTTCAACTGTGGTCTCATATCTCTGTTGTAGCGAGCTTCAGTCAGACGATTTTCAAGAGGCGAACTATGCCTGGCAAATGATATTGATTGTGAAATCGAAAATGTCAAGGTTACTGTCGTGGTCATTTCACAATCAATATCATACAGGATACTCATGCGAACTCGGCGATTTGCAGTATACGGTCTAACCCCCATTTACAATAAATATGCATAAGAAAATGTGTCTGATAAATTTCGAACCCTCGTTATAGGGACCCTTCTAGACCCATGATACTGCCGAACAGTGTATTATAATGGTCAGAAATTTCAAAAAAAATCGAACATGAAATATTTTTGTCAAAGCTCCGCTTGACTTTAAAATGCGCAATTTACAGCACATTTTATTTAAACCGATGACGTACTAGCATATGTGGCCTGATAATATGTCAAGAAACGATGATAAAACGTATGCTAATATAGAGACATTCAATCTAATTTACATTTAATCAATCAAAAATGTAAGTCGTACATGTAGAAAACTCGCAGTCTAAACATATAACGAATACATGTCTAAACGGTAAACAAACACAGTTAATGTATACAGCTTCTCACTCGCTGGCGAAATAGAATGCATTGACTATGCTTTGCTCCCATGATGATGCATTGTGCCCACAGATACTGAACAGTGACATGATTTCCAAAGCTGAACGTCTGACTGTCATGACTTTTTCCTATTCAACTGTAAAAACTAACATAGCTTGAGTTGACATACATAACTTGTATAAATATTCTTATACAGTTCTACACTATCTGCAATATTCCCTTTCTTAAAATTCTTTATATTATGCTACCTACAAAGTCTGACAATTCAAATCTAAAACTTTACCCCAAAGCAAACTCCAATCTTTGTCCCAGGTCGATGCGGTTGAAAAATCAGATAGCAGGGTTACGCATGGGAAATTGAGTATTATGCTTCCTAATTAGACATGAATTTAGTATAATACATGTAAGCAATTGATGGAAAATTCCTTTTATAAGCTAAAATATCTTCTACGAAAAAACCCAAAATTTACCAAAAGCAAAAGAGAGCAGTATTGACAGTTAGAGGCCGTAATATTTGCAACATGTTTCAGTAGGCAAGCTGCCATCATCTGTGACAACGATCAATGAAAAATGATGACATATAATACAAGAATTCATGACGTGAAAAATCAATACAGGAAAAGTGGCTGTGACTGGTTGCGGTTATTCATGAGACAATGTGAATGAAGAAATGACTTTATGTTCAACGATTCAGCTATGTTTTGTGTATGGAGCAAAATAAGTATTTAAGGGAAGTATGTAATCAAAGGTTGATTTGTGGCGACAGCTATGATATTACTTTTTCGCCAGCTCTCATAAGCAGTTTTAGTTGATATCGCAATTGACAACAGAATAGTATTGAAATATTAAATGGAAGTGACAGAATAGCTATGTCAAAACTATGAAACAGTGAAAAATTACATAGTTATCTGTAGACATCTGGAAGACAAAAACATGAGATGAAGATCCATTTGTATGGCTAGAATCCTAGATTTGATTTGGCATAGCAATTAATTGATTATTAGGGAACTTAATAGACGACTGCAAACCACTCTACACGATTTAAAGGGGAACATATGATTTAATTCATGTATTGTATATGAACGTGTTCACAAACTTTTGCCCACTGAACATCTCAAAATCTTTATATCGAATCTAGAAATACTTCATTTTCTTATTGATAACCAGTTGTACATACGGTACATTCATTGATCAGTTTTAGATTTCCATTCATGAATGAATGTTGGAAATATGATGGACCCTACACTGTAAATCTTAAAGGTCTTATCTGGGACTTAATGTAGGTCTTCATGTATGCCTGAAAAGGGTCTTCGTTGTTGTACAAATGGAGATATTTAAGGGCCTAAAAGGGTCTAGGCGTAGGACTCCTAGACCCTTTGAAAAGATCTTAAGAGGGTCTTACGGGGTCTTACAAAGGTCCGAAATAAGACCTTTTAACTTCTTTTAGAAGTCTACAAATGGTTTAGACAAGTAACCTGGCAATTTATAAATTTTATCAATAAATTTTATCGCTGGTTCAAACCTACCCACGACTGATGAGGCCCAACAGGCCGAAACATGTCTCGTGGTGGTTACATCTGTTGAGATTTGATAAAATCTACAAATGGTCTTACAAAATATCTCAATGTATACCTTTAGAGGTCTCCGGAAGGGTCTACAAGCCAAATTTCTGAGGGTCTTTATGAGTGTACAAATAGAGATACTTGAAGGTCTAAGAAGGTCTAGACATATGACATGAAGACCTCTTATGGTAAAAAGCTAGGTACTTCACATAATGGAAATCGT
>CAJQUW010001509.1:0-199766 GCA_907163375.1 Prostheceraeus crozeri | reverse complement strand
TAAGTCTAAGGCAGCTTTGAGGGGTTAGATCCCAGCTACTGATCACTACCGTTGACTCGGCGTTCCTGTTACCACTTCGGGGCAGTGACAATGATGTCTTCAGCTGTAAAGAGCGGGTATCGGGAAGATCTCTCACTTCCCTAGTGATCAGTACAAGGCCTTCGGGCTGTCGACGGGATCGAGTGCCACTCACTACACTCAAATCTATCATTCCTCACTAAGTGTAAATTACTGACTATACATTTGTCCTGCTATCAGGTTGTTTTGACTTGGTATCTAGTTGAATAGTCTCTTGCTATCAAGAGATTCACTTCTGCTCATAAAGCACATCATCGCTGTAATACCTCCTTTGCTCGAGCGTTCCTTCGGGACGGCGGGTACTGCCGTAGAGGGATTGTGTTGCACGGGTTGTTCGTCGTTTGTTAGACCGAAAAAACTGAGACGTTGCTCATGTTGGGCGTTCGACTTCATACTCAACGTGACGTTTTCTCTCGCCAGGTCAGAGTACTTCAGCCATTCGACAAAGGTTAGTCTTTATGATATGGAGTAGAGTGAAATGTAATTCATTAGATGCCCCTTCAATGATTGCTCCCATGATAAACGTTGATGAGACAAATGAAATGATTCTCATCTTCCTTTTTCAGTGATTGAAATCTACTAACACACTACCGTATAATCGTCCACTATGGGACAAGACATGATAGAGCCTCCACGCGCTTTGCCCTGGGCAGTCTTCGGACTGGCGAATACTATCATTAAGTTGAATCTGCTATCAGTCAACTTGAACGTTGCGTCGCGTTAGAGGGGTATATAAACCACTGCCTCTCATTTCATTTCATTTCAATCATGCAGACGCCGAACAGTCAAGTCAGCTCTCCTCGCGGACCGCAGTTAAGGCCGCGAAATTTATTTGAGGAGTTTGTCAGGCTAGAGGAGCAAGACAGAGTTTTTAATAATCTTGCTCGGATTGGCAATCCGATGACAGCAACTGCTGTCAATCCAACGGAATGGCGCTACATTCCACTTTTTAGCCATGTGCCAGCTAGTGTGGAAGTCGACAGTGCTACCAAAGAGAGAGTCAAAGACTCTCTCAGCAGAATTGGTAGGGTGTAAGATGACGTTACTCCCGAGAACGAACCATCGGCTCTCTTAAGGGCCACCATGGGGCAAGACATGATAGAACCTCCTCGCGGTTTGCCCTGGGCAGTCTTCGGACTGGCGAATACTATCATTAAGTTGAATCTGCTATCAGTCAACTTGAACGTTGCAAATGAAGTTCGGTGTAATACTTCCTTTCGACGGGCGTTCCTGTAAAGGGCGGCGGTGAAACCCGTAGCTATGTATACCGCAAGGGACATTCGGCAATGGTCAATCTTGTTAAACCTCTCTGCGTCATGTTTGCAAGTGATTGCCTCTGTCTCAACGTAGTATGCATTCGCGCCAGGGCGACATTTAGCCAACTGTCGAAGGTTGCCTAAAACTTTCCATTGCATACGTTATGAGAACCATGAGTTCTACCTGTCTCTATCAATGAGACGAATTGATGAATGGAATGAAATGGGAGGACACTCACGCGCCACACGCAACATAACACACTTCTCTCTTCCGTAGTCTAACAAGCTCTTTACACATGGATCGCAGTCGATTGCTATTCCTGTATCAGAAGTGTAAGCTATCTTAATTTATTTGACACTATTTCATCTATTATCATCATCGTCCATATGAAATGTTTTAAGATTTACAAGTTAGACTAAGCGTTCTACTATTTGTAAATGAAAGATATAGTTTCAACAGTTTACAGATTGAAAATAAAGTTTCAATAGTGTGTGTGTGTGTATGTTAAGAATAAAGTTTTATCTGTTTGTATGTTAGAAATAGAATGAAGTTTCACCAGTTTACAAGTTAAGAATAAAGTTCTATCTGTTTATATGTTAGAAATAAAATAAAGTTTCAATAGTTTGCAAGTTAAAAATAAAGTTTCAATAGTTTACAAGTTTTAAAATAAAGTTTAAATAGTGTACACGTTGGAAATAAAGTTTTAATAGTTTATGTGCTTCAAAATAGAGTTATAACAGTTTATATGTTAGAAATAAAATGAAGTTTCATCAGTTTACAAGTTAAGAATAAAGTTCTATCTGTTTGTATGTTAGAAATAAAACAAAGTTTCAACCGTTTACAAGTTAAAATAAAGTTTTAAGAGTTTACAAGTTAAAATTAAAGCTTCAACAATTACAAGTTAAAAATAAAACTTCAAAAGTTTACCAGTTAGAAATAAAGTTTCATCAGTTTACAAGTCAAAATAAAGTTTCAACAGATTATAAGTTAAAAGAAAAGTTCCAATAGTATGTGCATTAGAAATAACGTTTCAGCTGTTTGTATGTTAGAAATAAGATAAAGTTTCAACCGTTAACAAGTTAAAAATAAAGTTTTAAGAGTTACAAGTTAAAACTAATGTTTCAATAGTGTGTGTATGTTAAGAATAAAGTTTTATCTGTTTGTATGTTAGAAATAGAATGAAGTTTCACCAGTTTACAAGTTAAGAATAAAGTTCTATCTGTTTATATGTTAGAAATAAAATAAAGTTTCAATAGTTTGCAAGTTAAAAATAAAGTTTCAATAGTTTACAAGTTTTAAAATAAAGTTTAAATAGTGTGCAAGATAAAAAATAAAGTTTGAACAGTTTACAAGCTGAAATAAAGTTTTAATAGTGTACACGTTGGAAATAAAGTTTTAATAGTTTATGTGCTTCAAAATAGAGTTATAACAGTTTATATGTTAGAAATAAAATGAAGTTTCATCAGTTTACAAGTTAAGAATAAAGTTCTATCTGTTTGTATGATAGAAATAAAACAAAGTTTCAACCGTTTACAAGTTAAAATAAAGTTTCAACAGTTTACAAGTTAAAATTAAAGCTTCAACAATTACAAGTTAAAAATAAAACTTCAAAAGTTTACCAGTTAGAAATAAAGTTTCATCAGTTTACAAGTCAAAATAAAGTTTCAACAGATTATAAGTTAAAAGAAAAGTTCCAATAGTTTGTGCATTAGAAATAACGTTTCAGCTGTTTGTATGTTAGAAATAAGATAAAGTTTCAATTGTGTGTACGTTAGAAATAAAGTTCTATCTGTTTCTATGATAGAAATAAAACAAAGTTTCAACCGTTAACAAGTTAAAAATAAAGTTTTAAGAGTTCACAAGTTAAAACTAATGTTTCAATAGTGTATGTATGTTAAGAATAAAGTTAGAACATTTTACAAGCTGAAATAAAGTTTTAATAGTGTACACGTTGGAAATAAAGTTTTAATAGTTTATGTGCTTCAAATAGAGTTATAACAGTTTATATGTTAGAAATAAAATGAAGTTTCATCAGTTTACAAGTTAAGAATAAAGTTCTATCTGTTTGTATGTTAGAAATAAAACAAAGTTTCAACCGTTAACAAGTTAAAAATAAAGTTTTAAGAGTTTACAAGTTAAACTAATGTTTCAATAGTGTGTGTATGTTAAGAATAAAGTTTTATCTGTTTGTATGTTAGAAATAGAATGAAGTTTCACCAGTTTACAAATTAAGAATAAAGTTCTATCTGTTTATATGTTAGAAATAAAATAAAGTTTCAACAGTCTACAAGTTAAAAATGAAATTATAACTGTTTCAAGAGTTTACAAGTTAGAAATTAAGTTTCAATGGTGTATGCGTTAGAAATAAAGTTTTAGCTGTTTGTATATCAAAATAAAGTTTCAAGAGTTTACAAGTTAGAAATAAAATGAAGGTTCATCAGTTTACAAGTTAAGAATAAAGTTTTATCTGTTTGTATGTTAGAAATAAAACAAAGTTTCAACCGTTAACAAGTTAAAAATAAAGTTTTAAGAGTTTACAAGTTAAACTAATGTTTCAATAGTGTGTGTATGTTAAGAATAAAGTTTTATCTGTTTGTATGTTAGAAATAGAATGAAGTTTCACCAATTTACAAGTTACGAATAAAGTTCTATCTCTTTAAGTTTATAAGTTAAGAATAAAGTTCTATCTGTTTATATGTTAGAAATAGAATGAAGTTTCACCAGTTTACGAGTTAAGAATAAAGTTCTATCTGTTTATATGTTAGAAATAAAATAAAGTTTCAACAGTCTACAAGTTAAAAATAAAATTATAACTGTTTCAAGAGTTTACAAGTTAGAAATTAAGTTTCAATGGTGTATGCGTTAGAAATAAAGTTTTAGCTGTTTGTATATCAAAATAAAGTTTCAAGAGTTTACAAGTTAGAAATAAAATGAAGGTTCACTAGTTTACAAGTTAAGAATGAAGTTCTATCTGTTTGTATGTTAGAAATAAAACAAAGTTTCAACCGTTAACAAGTTAAAAATAAAGTTTTAAGAGTTACAAGTTAAAACTAATGTTTCAATAGTGTGTGTATGTTAAGAATAAAGTTTTATCTGTTTGTATGTTAGAAATAGAATGAAGTTTCACCAGTTTACAAGTTAAGAATAAAGTTCTATCTGTTTATATGTTAGAAATAAAATAAAGTTTCAATAGTTTGCAAGTTAAAAATAAAGTTTCAATAGTTTACAAGTTTTAAAATAAAGTTTAAATAGTGTGCAAGATAAAAAATAAAGTTTGAACAGTTTACAAGCTGAAATAAAGTTTTAATAGTGTACACGTTGGAAATAAAGTTTTAATAGTTTATGTGCTTCAAAATAGAGTTATAACAGTTTATATGTTAGAAATAAAATGAAGTTTCATCAGTTTACAAGTTAAGAATGAAGTTCTATCTGTTTGTATGATAGAAATAAAACAAAGTTTCAACCGTTTACAAGTTAAAATAAAGTTTCACCAGTGTACAAGTTAGAAATAAAGTTTCAATAGTGTATATGTTAGAAATAAAGTTTTAGCTGTTTGTATATGAAAAACTAAGTTTCAAGAGTTTACAAGTTAAAAAATAAAGTTTCAATGGTGTATACGTTAGAAATAAAGTTTTAGCTGTTTGTATATCAAAATAAAGTTTCAAGAGTTTACAAGTTAGAAATTAAGTTTCAATGGTGTATGCGTTAGAAATAAAGTTTTAGCTGTTTGTATATCAAAATAAAGTTTCAAGAGTTTACAAGTTAGAAATAAAATGAAGGTTCATCAGTTTACAAGTTAAGAATAAAGTTTTATATGTTTGTATGTTAGAAATAAAATAAAGTTTCGACCGTTAACAAGTTAAAAATAAAGTTTCAGATTAAAATAAAGTTTCAATAGTGTGTATGATGGAAATAAAGTTTAAGCGCTTTGTGCGTCAGAAATAAAGTTTCAACCGTTTACAAGTTAAAAATAAAGTTTCAACAGTGTGTACGTTAAGAATAAAGTTCTATCTGTTTATATGTTAGAAATAAAAATAAAGGTTCACCAGTTTACAGGTTAAGAATAAAGTTTTATCTGCTTGTATGTCAGAAATGAAATAAAGTTTCACCAGTTTAAAAGTTAAGAATAAAGTTTCAATAGTGTGTATGTTAGAAATAAAGTTTCAATAGTGTGTATGTTAAGAATAAAGTTCTATCTGTTTATATGTTAGAAATAAAAATGAAGGTTCACCAGTTTGCAAGTTAAGAATAAAGTTTTATCTGCTTGCATGTCAGAAATGAAATAAAGTTTCACCAGTTTAAAAGTTAAGAATAAAGTTTCACCAGTTTAAAAGTTAAGAATAAAGTTTCAATAGTGTGTATGTTAAGAATAAAGTTCTATCTGTTTATATGTTAGAAATAAAATGAAGTTTCAATAGTGTGTATGTTAAGAATAAAGTTCTATCTGTTTATATGTTAGAAATAAAATGAAGGTTCACCAGTTTACAAGTTAAGAATAAATTTTATCTGCTTGTATGTTAGAAATAAAATAAAGTTTCACCGATTTACAAGTTAAAAAATAAAGTTTCAATAGTTAACACGTTAAAAATAAAGTTTCAATAGTGTGTATGTTAAGAATAAAGTTCTATCTGTTTGTATATTAGAAAGAAAATGAAGGTTCATCAGTTTACAAGTTAATAATAAAGTTTTATCTGTTTGTATGTTAGAAATAAAACATAGTTTCAACCGTTGACAAGTTAAAAATAAAGTTTCAATAGTTTGCGAGTTAAAACTAATGTTTCAATAGTGCGTATGTTAAGAATAAAGTTTTATCTGTTTGTATGTTAGAAATAAAATGAAGCTTCGCCAGTTTACAAGTTTAGAATAAAGTTTTATCAGCTTGTATGTTAGAAATAAAATGAAGTTTCACCAGTTTACAAATTAAAAATAAAGCTTCAATAGTGTGTACGTTAGAAATAAAGTTTCAACCGTTTACAAGTTAAAATAAAGTTTCAACAGTGTCTACGTTAGAAATAAAGTTTTATCTGTTTGTAAAGTTCGATCGTAGGATTTACTAGTTTGCAAGTTAGACTCAGCATTCTACTAGTTGTAAATGAAAATAACGTTTCAACAGTTTACAGATTAAAATAAAGTTTCAATAGTGTGTATGATGGAAATAAAGTTTAAGCGCTTTGTGCGTTAGAAATAAAGTTTCAGCCGTTGACAAGTTAAAAATAAAGTTTCAACAGTGTGTACGTTAGAAATAAAGTTTCAACAGTTTACAAGTTGAAAAACGCGTTTGTCAAGTTCATTTGATTCTATCATGTCAGGACTACACACACTTGATTTACAAAACATGTTTTGAATACTCATACGATGAAGTTCTTACTTTCATTTATTTCTAACGTACACACTGTTGAAACTTTATTTTTCAACTTGTAAACTGTGAAACTTTATTTTGTTTCTAACATATAAACAGCTAAAACTTTATTTCTAACGTACACACTGTTGAAACTTTATCTTTAACTTGTAAACGGCTGAAACTTTATTTCTAACGCGATTCTATCATGTCAGGACTACACACATTTGATTTACAAAACATGCTTTGAATACTCATACGATGAAGTTCTTACTTTCATTTATTTCTAACGTACACACTGTTGAAACTTTATTTTTCAACTTGTAAACTGTTGAAACTTTATTTCTAACGTACACACTGTTGAAACTTTATTTTTAACTTGTCAACGGCTGAAACTTTATTTCTAACGCACAAAGCGCTTAAACTTTATTTCCATCATACACACTATTGAAACTTTATTTTAATCTGTAAACTGTTGAAACGTTATTTTCATTTACAACTAGTAGAATGCTGAGTCTAACTTGCAAACTAGTAAATCCTACGATCGAACTTTACAAACAGATAAAACTTTATTTCTAACGTAGACACTGTTGAAACTTTATTTTAACTTGTAAACGGTTGAAACTTTATTTCTAACGTACACACTATTGAAACTTTATTTTTAATTTGTAAACTGGTGAAACTTCATTTTATTTCTAACATACAAGCTGATAAAACTTTATTCTAAACTTGTAAACTGGCGAAGCTTCATTTTATTTCTAACATACAAACAGATAAAACTTTATTCTTAACATACGCACTATTGAAAGATTAGTTTTAACTCGCAAACTATTGAAATTTTATTTTTAACTTGTCAACGGTTGAAACTATGTTTTATTTCTAACATACAAACAGATAAAACTTTATTATTAACTTGTAAACTGATGAACCTTCATTTTCTTTCTAATATACAAACAGATAGAACTTTATTCTTAACATACACACTATTGAAACTTTATTTTTAACGTGTTAACTATTGAAACTTTATTTTTTAACTTGTAAATCGGTGAAACTTTATTTTATTTCTAACATACAAGCAGATAAAATTTATTCTTAACTTGTAAACTGGTGAACCTTCATTTTATTTCTAACATATAAACAGATAGAACTTTATTCTTAACATACACACTATTGAAACTTCATTTTATTTCTAACATATAAACAGATAGAACTTTATTCTTAACATACACACTATTGAAACTTTATTCTTAACTTTTAAACTGGTGAAACTTTATTCTTAACTTTTAAACTGGTGAAACTTTATTTCATTTCTGACATGCAAGCAGATAAAACTTTATTCTTAACTTGCAAACTGGTGAACCTTCATTTTTATTTCTAACATATAAACAGATAGAACTTTATTCTTAACATACACACTATTGAAACTTTATTTCTAACATACACACTATTAAAACTTTATTCTTAAATTTTAAACTGGTGAAACTTTATTTCATTTCTGACATACAAGCAGATAAAACTTTATTCTTAACCTGTAAACTGGTGAACCTTTATTTTTATTTCTAACATATAAACAGATAGAACTTTATTCTTAACGTACACACTGTTGAAACTTTATTTTTAACTTGTAAACGGTTGAAACTTTATTTCTGACGCACAAAGCGCTTAAACTTTATTTCCATCATACACACTATTGAAACTTTATTTTAATCTGAAACTTTATTTTTAACTTGTTAACGGTCGAAACTTTATTTTATTTCTAACATACAAACAGATAAAACTTTATTCTTAACTTGTAAACTGATGAACCTTCATTTTTATTTCTAACATATAAACAGATAGAACTTTATTCTTAACATACACACTATTGAAACTTTATTCTTAACGTGCACACTGTTGAAACTTTATTTCTAACTTGTAAACTCTTGAAACTTTATTTTGATATACAAACAGCTAAAACTTTATTTCTAACGTATACACCATTGAAACTTTATTTTTTAACTTGTAAACTCTTGAAACTTAGTTTTTCATATACAAACAGCTAAAACTTTATTTCTAACATATACACTATTGAAACTTTATTTCTAACTTGTACACTGGTGAAACTTTATTTTAACTTGTAAACGGTTGAAACTTTGTTTTATTTCTATCATACAAACAGATAGAACTTTATTCTTAACTTGTAAACTGATGAAACTTCATTTTATTTCTAACATATAAACTGTTATAACTCTATTTTGAAGCACATAAACTATTAAAACTTTATTTCCAACGTGTACACTATTAAAACTTTATTTCAGCTTGTAAACTGTTCAAACTTTATTTTTTATCTTGCACACTATTTAAACTTTATTTTAAAACTTGTAAACTATTGAAACTTTATTTTTAACTTGCAAACTATTGAAACTTTATTTTATTTCTAACATATAAACAGATAGAACTTTATTCTTAACTTGTAAACTGGTGAAACTTCATTCTATTTCTAACATACAAACAGATAAAACTTTATTCTTAACATACACACACTATTGAAACATTAGTTTTAACTTGTAACTCTTAAAACTTTATTTTTAACTTGTTAACGGTTGAAACTTTGTTTTATTTCTAACATACAAACAGATAGAACTTCATTCTTAACTTGTAAACTAGTGAACCTTCATTTTATTTCTAACTTGTAAACTCTTGAAACTTTATTTTGATATACAAACAGCTAAAACTTTATTTCTAACGCATACACCATTGAAACTTAATTTCTAACTTGTAAACTCTTGAAACAGTTATAATTTTATTTTTAACTTGTAGACTGTTGAAACTTTATTTTATTTCTAACATATAAACAGATAGAACTTTATTCTTAACTTGTAAACTGGTGAAACTTCATTCTATTTCTAACATATAAACAGATAGAACTTTATTCTTAACTTATAAACTTAAAGAGATAGAACTTTATTCGTAACTTGTAAACTGGTGAAACTTCATTCTATTTCTAACATACAAACAGATAAAACTTTATTCTTAACATACACACACTATTGAAACATTAGTTTAACTTGTAAACTCTTAAAACTTTATTTTTAACTTGTTAACGGTTGAAACTTTGTTTTATTTCTAACATACAAACAGATAGAACTTTATTCTTAACTTGTAAACTGATGAACCTTCATTTTATTTCTAACTTGTAAACTCTTGAAACTTTATTTTGATATACAAACAGCTAAAACTTTATTTCTAACGCATACACCATTGAAACTTAATTTCTAACTTGTAAACTCTTGAAACAGTTATAATTTTATTTTTAACTTGTAGACTGTTGAAACTTTATTTTATTTCTAACATATAAACAGATAGAACTTTATTCTTAACTTGTAAACTGGTGAAACTTCATTCTATTTCTAACATATAAACAGATAGAACTTTATTCTTAACTTATAAACTTAAAGAGATAGAACTTTATTCGTAACTTGTAAACTGGTGAAACTTCATTCTATTTCTAACATACAAACAGATAAAACTTTATTCTTAACATACACACACTATTGAAACATTAGTTTAACTTGTAAACTCTTAAAACTTTATTTTTAACTTGTTAACGGTTGTAACTTTGTTTTATTTCTAACATACAAACAGATAGAACTTTATTCTTAACTTGTAAACTGATGAAACTTCATTTTATTTCTAACATATAAACTGTTATAACTCTATTTTGAAGCACATAAACTATTAAAACTTTATTTCCAACGTGTACACTATTAAAACTTTATTTCAGCTTGTAAACTGTTCAAACTTTATTTTTTATCTTGCACACTATTTAAACTTTATTTTAAAACTTGTAAACTATTGAAACTTTATTTTTAACTTGCAAACTATTGAAACTTTATTTTATTTCTAACATATAAACAGATAGAACTTTATTCTTAACTTGTAAACTGGTGAAACTTCATTCTATTTCTAACATACAAACAGATAAAACTTTATTCTTAACATACACACACACACACTATTGAAACTTTATTTTCAATCTGTAAACTGTTGAAACTATATCTTTCATTTACAAATAGTAGAACGCTTAGTCTAACTTGTAAATCTTAAAACATTTCATATGGACGATGATGATAATAGATGAAATAGTGTCAAATAAATTAAGATAGCTTACACTTCTGATACAGGGATAGCAATCGACTGCGATCCATGTGTAAAGAGCTTGTTAGACTACGGAAGAGAGAAGTGTGTTATGTTGCGTGTGGCGCGTGAGTGTCCTCCCATTTCATTCCATTCATCAATTCGTCTCATTGATAGAGACAGGTAGAACTCATGGTTCTCATAACGTATGCAATGGAAAGTTTTAGGCAACCTTCGACAGTTGGCTAAATGTCGCCCTGGCGCGAATGCATACTACGTTGAGACAGAGGCAATCACTTGCAAACATGACGCAGAGAGGTTTAACAAGATTGACCATTGCCGAATGTCCCTTGCGTATACATAGCTACGGGTTTCACCGCCGCCCTTTACAGGAACGCCCGTCGAAAGGAAGTATTACACCGAACTTCATTTGCAACGTTCAAGTTGACTGATAGCAGATTCAACTTAATGATAGTATTCGCCAGTCCGAAGACTGCCCAGGGCAAACCGCGAGGAGGTTCTATCATGTCTTGCCCCATGGTGGCCCTTAAGAGAGCCGATGGTTCGTTCTCGGGAGTAACGTCATCTTACACCCTACCAATTCTGCTGAGAGAGTCTTTGACTCTCTCTTTGGTAGCACTGTCGACTTCCACACTAGCTGGCACATGGCTAAAAAGTGGAATGTAGCGCCATTCCGTTGGATTGACAGCAGTTGCTGTCATCGGATTGCCAATCCGAGCAAGATTATTAAAAACTCTGTCTTGCTCCTCTAGCCTGACAAACTCCTCAAATAAATTTCGCGGCCTTAACTGCGGTCCGCGAGGAGAGCTGACTTGACTGTTCGGCGTCTGCATGATTGAAATGAAATGAAATGAGAGGCAGTGGTTTATATACCCCTCTAACGCGACGCAACGTTCAAGTTGACTGATAGCAGATTCAACTTAATGATAGTATTCGCCAGTCCGAAGACTGCCCAGGGCAAAGCGCGTGGAGGCTCTATCATGTCTTGTCCCATAGTGGACGATTATACGGTAGTGTGTTAGTAGATTTCAATCACTGAAAAAGGAAGATGAGAATCATTTCATTTGTCTCATCAACGTTTATCATGGGAGCAATCATTGAAGGGGCATCTAATGAATTACATTTCACTCTACTCCATATCATAAAGACTAACCTTTGTCGAATGGCTGAAGTACTCTGACCTGGCGAGAGAAAACGTCACGTTGAGTATGAAGTCGAACGCCCAACATGAGCAACGGCTCAGAGGTTTCGGTCTAACAAACGACGAACAACCCGTGCAACACAATCCCTCTACGGCAGTACCCGCCGTCCCGAAGGAACGCTCGAGCAAAGGAGGTATTACAGCGATGATGTGCTTTATGAGCAGAAGTGAATCTCTTGATAGCAAGAGACTATTCAACTAGATACCAAGTCAAAACAACCTGATAGCAGGACAAATGTATAGTCAGTAATTTACACTTAGTGAGGAATGATAGATTTGAGTGTAGTGAGTGGCACTCGATCCCGTCGACAGCCCGAAGGCCTTGTACTGATCACTAGGGAAGTGAGAGATCTTCCCCGATACCCGCTCTTTACAGCTGAAGACATCATTGTCACTGCCCCGAAGTGGTAACAGGAACGCCGAGTCAAAGGTAGTGATCAGTAGCTGGGATCTAACCCCTCAAAGCTGCCTTAGACTTAGCTAAATTTGAAATCTGATAGCAGATTTGAACTCAGCATACTTGAAAACCTTGAGGAAACATCCCAAGTTATTGCTTTGATCAGCTTGATAGCAAGCCGTAGAGAGCTTGATTCACCAGCGTTTTGCAATGGAGATGTTTAGAGGCCACCCATGACAAGATAGCTAAGACTCAACCGATTGGCGTTCAAAGTGCTACGTTGAGAGCTGTGTCAAATGCCCAACATGAGTTGCCCCAGCGGTTACGGTCTCAAATATGACACATTCCCTTGCCACACTTATCACTACGGCATCGTCCGCCGTCCCGAAGGAACACCCTGTCAGTGGAATATTACAGCAAAACTCTCCGTGTCTTGCTCGCTTTCAGTGAAAAGCCGCTTATAGCATGAGAAGACTGGCTCAGACATCATTAAAAATGCTTTCATTGACTTCAGCAGGGTCGAAAACCCCAGAAAACCTCCAAAAATAGTGAATTTAAAATTTTCAACTTTTTAGCACTACTTATGAAATTTTATAAGTAGTCCATCACTTAGGGCAGGTCAATAGCGACCGAACCTTTTTTGAATCAAGTCAAACGGACTTGTAGAAGCAAAGTTACAAGCCTTTAAAGTTTTGGAGTCTTTTATGGCCTGGAGACGAAGGCCATCTCCTGGCGAACCTCGAAGTCTGACGCCTTAGCTGATATCAGCAATGAAATTTTCTAAGTCGGTTTCTTACAGAAACTCGGGATTTGGAATGTCCGAAGCTATCATCGGAGCTCAGAGAGACGACCTACCTCTGACAATCGTTCTCCTCTAAATGAAAAGTCTCCGTCGGTTCCCAGCTTATATAGTGTGTGGCGATCAGCTGATGACGTAATACCCATCATCCAAACACTAAAAATCCCGTCTATCTCCGGTTCTAGTGCTCCGATTGAGCTGGAAATACACCATTTCCATGTAGAATTTGACGCTGAATCCGAATCTGGCCTCCGTTTTCCCATCCGATGCTTCGTTTTGGCTCTACAGTAGGCAGCCATCGCAAAAATTCTAACTCTGTCGTTTTTCCGAAAAATGTTGAACATTTTTCTCGCCGATTGACTTGAAACTCTCCGATTGACTTGAAACTCACCATACAGATAAAGAATTTCACGCTGATTCCAAATCTGAAATCCGTTTTCCAATCCGATGCTTCGTTTTGAAGCTAGAGCCCAAAACGTCCCAAATTCTAACTCTGTCGTTTTTCGCCAATGTCCCAAAATCTTAAATGGCGTCTCACATCTAAACGAAGACAGATAGGAACAAGCCGATTCTTTCAGTGAATTTGTCTTACTCTTAGCTTTCAAACGAGCTATCGCACGACAAAATCCGTCCACTAGAAGCCAAAATCGAAGCAAGCTGTCCAGAGGGGGGGGGACTTCAGTGAAAATTTTTTCTCTCCGATTTCGCTGGAAACATCCTTCCTAACCCAAAATTTCACGTAGATTCCGAATCTGGCCTCCGTTTTCTCATCCGATGCTTCGTTTGGGCGCTACACACCAAAACGTCCCAAATTCTAACTCTGTCGTTTTTTCGAAAAATGTTGAAAATTTTTTCTCTCCGATTGACTTGAAACTCACCATACAGATAAAGAATTTCACGCTGATTCCAAATCTGAAATCCGTTTTCCAATCCGATGCTTCGTTTTGAAGCTAGAGCCCAAAACGTCCCAAATTCTAACTCTGTCGTTTTTCGCCAATGTCCCAAAATCTTAAATGGCGTCTCACATCTAAACGAAGACAGATAGGAACAAGCCGATTCTTTCACTGAATTTGTCTTACTCTTAGCTTTCAAACGAGCTATCGCACGACAAAATCCGTCCACTGGAAGCCAAAATCGAAGCAAGCTGTCCAGAGGGGGGGGACTTCAGTGAAAATTTTTTCTCTCCGATTTCGCTGGAAACATCCTTCCTAACCCAAAATTTCACGTAGATTCCGAATCTGGCCTCCGTTTTCTCATCCGATGCTTCGTTTGGGCGCTACACACCAAAACGTCCCAAATTCTAACTCTGTCGTTTTTTCGAAAAATGTTGAAAATTTTTTCTCTCCGATTGACTTGAAACTCACCATACAGATAAAGAATTTCACGCTGATTCCAAATCTGAAATCCGTTTTCCAATCCGATGCTTCGTTTTGAAGCTAGAGCCCAAAACGTCCCAAATTCTAACTCTGTCGTTTTTCGCCAATGTCCCAAAATCTTAAATGGCGTCTCACATCTAAACGAAGACAGATAGGAACAAGCCGATTCTTTCACTGAATTTGTCTCACTCTTAGCTTTCAAACGAGCTATCGCACGACAAAATCCGTCCACTAGAAGCCAAAATCGAAGCAAGCTGTCCAGAGGGGGGGGGACGTCAGTGAAAATTTTTTCTCTCCGATTTCGCTGGAAACATCCTTCCTAACCCAAAATTTCACGTAGATTCCGAATCTGGCCTCCGTTTTCTCATCCGATGCTTCGTTTGGGCGCTACACACCAAAACGTCCCAAATTCTAACTCTGTCGTTTTTTCGAAAAATGTTGAAAATTTTTTCTCTCCGATTGACTTGAAACTCACCATACAGATAAAGAATTTCACGCTGATTCCAAATCTGAAATCCGTTTTCCAATCCGATGCTTCGTTTTGAAGCTAGAGCCCAAAACGTCCCAAATTCTAACTCTGTCGTTTTTCGCCAATGTCCCAAAATCTTAAATGGCGTCTCACATCTAAACGAAGACAGATAGGAACAAGCCGATTCTTTCAGTGAATTTGTCTCACTCTTAGCTTTCAAACGAGCTATCGCACGACAAAATCCGTCCACTAGAAGCCAAAATCGAAGCAAGCTGTCCAGAGGGGGGGGGACGTCAGTGAAAATTTTTTCTCTCCGATTTCGCTGGAAACATCCTTCCTAACCCAAAATTTCACGTAGATTCCGAATCTGGCCTCCGTTTTCTCATCCGATGCTTCGTTTGGGCGCTACACACCAAAACGTCCCAAATTCTAACTCTGTCGTTTTTTTCAAAAAATGTTGAAAATTTTTTCTCTCCGATTGACTTGAAACTCACCATACAGATAAAGAATTTCACGCTGATTCCAAATCTGAAATCCGTTTTCCAATCCGATGCTTCGTTTTGAAGCTAGAGCCCAAAACGTCCCAAATTCTAACTCTGTCGTTTTTCGCCAATGTCCCAAAATCTTAAATGGCGTCTCACATCTAAACGAAGACAGATAGGAACAAGCCGATTCTTTCACTGAATTTGTCTCACTCTTAGCTTTCAAACGAGCTATCGCACGACAAAATCCGTCCACTAGAAGCCAAAATCGAAGCAAGCTGTCCAGAGGGGGGGACGTCAGTGAAAATTTTTTCTCTCCGATTTCGCTGGAAACATCCTTCCTAACCCAAAATTTCACGTAGATTCCGAATCTGGCCTCCGTTTTCTCATCCGATGCTTCGTTTGGGCGCTACACACCAAAACGTTCCAAATTCTAACTCTGTCGTTTTTCGCCAATGTCCCAAAATCTTAAATGGCGTCTCACATCTAAACGAAGACAGATAGGAACAAGCCGATTCTTTCACTGAATTTGTCTCACTCTTAGCTTTCAAACGAGCTATCGCACGACAAAATCCGTCCACTAGAAGCCAAAATCGAAGCAAGCTGTCCAGAGGGAGGGGGGGACGTCAGTGAAAATTTTTTCTCTCCGATTTCGCTGGAAACATCCTTCCTAACCCAAAATTTCACGTAGATTCCGAATCTGGCCTCCGTTTTCTCATCCGATGCTTCGTTTGGGCGCTACACACCAAAACGTCCCAAATTCTAACTCTGTCGTTTTTTCGAAAAATGTTGAAAATTTTTTCTCTCCGATTGACTTGAAACTCACCATACAGATAAAGAATTTCACGCTGATTCCAAATCTGAAATCCGTTTTCCAATCCGATGCTTCGTTTTGAAGCTAGAGCCCAAAACGTCCCAAATTCTAACTCTGTCGTTTTTCGCCAATGTCCCAAAATCTTAAATGGCGTCTCACATCTAAACGAAGACAGATAGGAACAAGCCGATTCTTTCACTGAATTTGTCTCACTCTTAGCTTTCAAACGAGCTATCGCACGACAAAATCCGTCCACTAGAAGCCAAAATCGAAGCAAGCTGTCCAGAGGGGGGGGACGTCAGTGAAAATTTTTTCTCTCCGATTTCGCTGGAAACATCCTTCCTAACCCAAAATTTCACGTAGATTCCGAATCTGGCCTCCGTTTTCTCATCCGATGCTTCGTTTGGGCGCTACACACCAAAACGTCCCAAATTCTAACTCTGTCGTTTTTTCGAAAAATGTTGAAAATTTTTTCTCTCCGATTGACTTGAAACTCACCATACAGATAAAGAATTTCACGCTGATTCCAAATCTGAAATCCGTTTTCCAATCCGATGCTTCGTTTTGAAGCTAGAGCCCAAAACGTCCCAAATTCTAACTCTGTCGTTTTTCGCCAATGTCCCAAAATCTTAAATGGCGTCTCACATCTAAACGAAGACAGATAGGAACAAGCCGATTCTTTCACTGAATTTGTCTCACTCTTAGCTTTCAAACGAGCTATCGCACGACAAAATCCGTCCACTAGAAGCCAAAATCGAAGCAAGCTGTCCAGAGGGGGGGACGTCAGTGAAAATTTTTTCTCTCCGATTTCGCTGGAAACATCCTTCCTAACCCAAAATTTCACGTAGATTCCGAATCTGGCCTCCGTTTTCTCATCCGATGCTTCGTTTGGGCGCTACACACCAAAACGTCCCAAATTCTAACTCTGTCGTTTTTTCGAAAAATGTTGAAAATTTTTTCTCTCCGATTGACTTGAAACTCACCATACAGATAAAGAATTTCACGCTGATTCCAAATCTGAAATCCGTTTTCCAATCCGATGCTTCGTTTTGAAGCTAGAGCCCAAAACGTCCCAAATTCTAACTCTGTCGTTTTTCGCCAATGTCCCAAAATCTTAAATGGCGTCTCACATCTAAACGAAGACAGATAGGAACAAGCCGATTCTTTCACTGAATTTGTCTCACTCTTAGCTTTCAAACGAGCTATCGCACGACAAAATCCGTCCACTAGAAGCCAAAATCGAAGCAAGCTGTCCAGAGGGGGGGGACGTCAATGAAAATTTTTTCTCTCCGATTTCGCTGGAAACATCCTTCCTAACCCAAAATTTCACGTAGATTCCGAATCTGGCCTCCGTTTTCTCATCCGATGCTTCGTTTGGGCGCTACACACCAAAACGTTCCAAATTCTAACTCTGTCGTTTTTTCGAAAAATGTTGAAAATTTTTTCTCTCCGATTGACTTGAAACTCACCATACAGATAAAGAATTTCACGCTGATTCCAAATCTGAAATCCGTTTTCCAATCCGATGCTTCGTTTTGAAGCTAGAGCCCAAAACGTCCCAAATTCTAACTCTGTCGTTTTTCGCCAATGTCCCAAAATCTTAAATGGCGTCTCACATCTAAACGAAGACAGATAGGAACAAGCCGATTCTTTCACTGAATTTGTCTCACTCTTAGCTTTCAAACGAGCTATCGCACGACAAAATCCGTCCACTAGAAGCCAAAATCGAAGCAAGCTGTCCAGAGGGGGGGACGTCAGTGAAAATTTTTTCTCTCCGATTTCGCTGGAAACATCCTTCCTAACCCAAAATTTCACGTAGATTCCGAATCTGGCCTCCGTTTTCTCATCCGATGCTTCGTTTGGGCGCTACACACCAAAACGTCCCAAATTCTAACTCTGTCGTTTTTTCGAAAAATGTTGAAAATTTTTTCTCTCCGATTGACTTGAAACTCACCATACAGATAAAGAATTTCACGCTGATTCCAAATCTGAAATCCGTTTTCCAATCCGATGCTTCGTTTTGAAGCTAGAGCCCAAAACGTCCCAAATTCTAACTCTGTCGTTTTTCGCCAATGTCCCAAAATCTTAAATGGCGTCTCACATCTAAACGAAGACAGATAGGAACAAGCCGATTCTTTCACTGAATTTGTCTCACTCTTAGCTTTCAAACGAGCTATCGCACGACAAAATCCGTCCACTAGAAGCCAAAATCGAAGCAAGCTGTCCAGAGGGGGGGACGTCAGTGAAAATTTTTTCTCTCCGATTTCGCTGGAAACATCCTTCCTAACCCAAAATTTCACGTAGATTCCGAATCTGGCCTCCGTTTTCTCATCCGATGCTTCGTTTGGGCGCTACACACCAAAACGTCCCAAATTCTAACTCTGTCGTTTTTTCGAAAAATGTTGAAAATTTTTTCTCTCCGATTGACTTGAAACTCACCATACAGATAAAGAATTTCACGCTGATTCCAAATCTGAAATCCGTTTTCCAATCCGATGCTTCGTTTTGAAGCTAGAGCCCAAAACGTCCCAAATTCTAACTCTGTCGTTTTTCGCCAATGTCCCAAAATCTTAAATGGCGTCTCACATCTAAACGAAGACAGATAGGAACAAGCCGATTCTTTCACTGAATTTGTCTCACTCTTAGCTTTCAAACGAGCTATCGCACGACAAAATCCGTCCACTAGAAGCCAAAATCGAAGCAAGCTGTCCAGAGGGGGGGGGACGTCAGTGAAAATTTTTTCTCTCCGATTTCGCTGGAAACATCCTTCCTAACCCAAAATTTCACGTAGATTCCGAATCTGGCCTCCGTTTTCTCATCCGATGCTTCGTTTGGGCGCTACACACCAAAACGTCCCAAATTCTAACTCTGTCGTTTTTTCGAAAAATGTTGAAAATTTTTTCTCTCCGATTGACTTGAAACTCACCATACAGATAAAGAATTTCACGCTGATTCCAAATCTGAAATCCGTTTTCCAATCCGATGCTTCGTTTTGAAGCTAGAGCCCAAAACGTCCCAAATTCTAACTCTGTCGTTTTTCGCCAATGTCCCAAAATCTTAAATGGCGTCTCACATCTAAACGAAGACAGATAGGAACAAGCCGATTCTTTCACTGAATTTGTCTCACTCTTAGCTTTCAAACGAGCTATCGCACGACAAAATCCGTCCACTGGAAGCCAAAATCGAAGCAAGCTGTCCAGAGAGGGGGGGACGTCAGTGAAAATTTTTTCTCTCCGATTTCGCTGGAAACATCCTTCCTAACCCAAAATTTCACGTAGATTCCGAATCTGGCCTCCGTTTTCTCATCCGATGCTTCGTTTGGGCGCTACACACCAAAACGTCCCAAATTCTAACTCTGTCGTTTTTTCGAAAAATGTTGAAAATTTTTTCTCTCCGATTGACTTGAAACTCACCATACAGATAAAGAATTTCACGCTGATTCCAAATCTGAAATCCGTTTTCCAATCCGATGCTTCGTTTTGAAGCTAGAGCCCAAAACGTCCCAAATTCTAACTCTGTCGTTTTTCGCCAATGTCCCAAAATCTTAAATGGCGTCTCACATCTAAACGAAGACAGATAGGAACAAGCCGATTCTTTCAGTGAATTTGTCTCACTCTTAGCTTTCAAACGAGCTATCGCACGACAAAATCCGTCCACTAGAAGCCAAAATCGAAGCAAGCTGTCCAGAGGGGGGGGGACGTCAGTGAAAATTTTTTCTCTCCGATTTCGCTGGAAACATCCTTCCTAACCCAAAATTTCACGTAGATTCCGAATCTGGCCTCCGTTTTCTCATCCGATGCTTCGTTTGGGCGCTACACACCAAAACGTCCCAAATTCTAACTCTGTCGTTTTTTCGAAAAATGTTGAAAATTTTTTCTCTCCGATTGACTTGAAACTCACCATACAGATAAAGAATTTCACGCTGATTCCAAATCTGAAATCCGTTTTCCAATCCGATGCTTCGTTTTGAAGCTAGAGCCCAAAACGTCCCAAATTCTAACTCTGTCGTTTTTCGCCAATGTCCCAAAATCTTGAATGGCGTCTCACATCTAAACGAAGACAGATAGGAACAAGCCGATTCTTTCACTGAATTTGTCTCACTCTTAGCTTTCAAACGAGCTATCGCACGACAAAATCCGTCCACTAGAAGCCAAAATCGAAGCAAGCTGTCCAGAGGGGGGGGACGTCAGTGAAAATTTTTTCTCTCCGATTTCGCTGGAAACATCCTTCCTAACCCAAAATTTCACGTAGATTCCGAATATGGCCTCCGTTTTCTCATCCGATGCTTCGTTTGGGCGCTACACACCAAAACGTCCCAAATTCTAACTCTGTCGTTTTTTCGAAAAATGTTGAAAATTTTTTCTCTCCGATTGACTTGAAACTCACCATACAGATAAAGAATTTCACGCTGATTCCAAATCTGAAATCCGTTTTCCAATCCGATGCTTCGTTTTGAAGCTAGAGCCCAAAACGTCCCAAATTCTAACTCTGTCGTTTTTCGCCAATGTCCCAAAATCTTAAATGGCGTCTCACATCTAAACGAAGACAGATAGGAACAAGCCGATTCTTTCACTGAATTTGTCTCACTCTTAGCTTTCAAACGAGCTATCGCACGACAAAATCCGTCCACTAGAAGCCAAAATCGAAGCAAGCTGTCCAGAGAGGGGGGGACGTCAGTGAAAATTTTTTCTCTCCGATTTCGCTGGAAACATCCTTCCTAACCCAAAATTTCACGTAGATTCCGAATCTGGCCTCCGTTTTCTCATCCGATGCTTCGTTTGGGCGCTACACACCAAAACGTCCCAAATTCTAACTCTGTCGTTTTTTCGAAAAATGTTGAAAATTTTTTCTCTCCGATTGACTTGAAACTCACCATACAGATAAAGAATTTCACGCTGATTCCAAATCTGAAATCCGTTTTCCAATCCGATGCTTCGTTTTGAAGCTAGAGCCCAAAACGTCCCAAATTCTAACTCTGTCGTTTTTCGCCAATGTCCCAAAATCTTAAATGGCGTCTCACATCTAAACGAAGACAGATAGGAACAAGCCGATTCTTTCACTGAATTTGTCTCACTCTTAGCTTTCAAACGAGCTATCGCACGACAAAATCCGTCCACTAGAAGCCAAAATCGAAGCAAGCTGTCCAGAGGGGGGGGGGACGTCAGTGAAAATTTTTTCTCTCCGATTTCGCTGGAAACATCCTTCCTAACCCAAAATTTCACGTAGATTCCGAATCTGGCCTCCGTTTTCTCATCCGATGCTTCGTTTGGGCGCTACACACCAAAACGTCCCAAATTCTAACTCTGTCGTTTTTTCGAAAAATGTTGAAAATTTTTTCTCTCCGATTGACTTGAAACTCACCATACAGATAAAGAATTTCACGCTGATTCCAAATCTGAAATCCGTTTTCCAATCCGATGCTTCGTTTTGAAGCTAGAGCCCAAAACGTCCCAAATTCTAACTCTGTCGTTTTTCGCCAATGTCCCAAAATCTTGAATGGCGTCTCACATCTAAACGAAGACAGATAGGAACAAGCCGATTCTTTCACTGAATTTGTCTCACTCTTAGCTTTCAAACGAGCTATCGCACGACAAAATCCGTCCACTAGAAGCCAAAATCGAAGCAAGCTGTCCAGAGGGGGGGGGACGTCAGTGAAAATTTTTTATTTTCCCCGATTTCGCTGGAAACATCCTTCCTAACCCAAAATTTCACGTAGATTCCGAATATGGCCTCCGTTTTCTCATCCGATGCTTCGTTTGGGCGCTACACACCAAAACGTCCCAAATTCTAACTCTGTCGTTTTTTCGAAAAATGTTGAAAATTTTTTCTCTCCGATTGACTTGAAACTCACCATACAGATAAAGAATTTCACGCTGATTCCAAATCTGAAATCCGTTTTCCAATCCGATGCTTCGTTTTGAAGCTAGAGCCCAAAACGTCCCAAATTCTAACTCTGTCGTTTTTCGCCAATGTCCCAAAATCTTAAATGGCGTCTCACATCTAAACGAAGACAGATAGGAACAAGCCGATTCTTTCACTGAATTTGTCTCACTCTTAGCTTTCAAACGAGCTATCGCACGACAAAATCCGTCCACTAGAAGCCAAAATCGAAGCAAGCTGTCCAGAGGGGGGGGGACGTCAGTGAAAATTTTTTCTCTCCGATTTCGCTGGAAACATCCTTCCTAACCCAAAATTTCACGTAGATTCTGAATCTGGCCTCCGTTTTCTCATCCGATGCTTCGTTTGGGCGCTACACACCAAAACGTCCCAAATTCTAACTCTGTCGTTTTTTCGAAAAATGTTGAAAATTTTTTCTCTCCGATTGACTTGAAACTCACCATACAGATAAAGAATTTCACGCTGATTCCAAATCTGAAATCCGTTTTCCAATCCGATGCTTCGTTTTGAAGCTAGAGCCCAAAACGTCCCAAATTCTAACTCTGTCGTTTTTCGCCAATGTCCCAAAATCTTAAATGGCGTCTCACATCTAAACGAAGACAGATAGGAACAAGCCGATTCTTTCACTGAATTTGTCTCACTCTTAGCTTTCAAACGAGCTATCGCACGACAAAATCCGTCCACTAGAAGCCAAAATCGAAGCAAGCTGTCCAGAGGGGGGGGACGTCAGTGAAAATTTTTTCTCTCCGATTTCGCTGGAAACATCCTTCCTAACCCAAAATTTCACGTAGATTCCGAATCTGGCCTCCGTTTTCTCATCCGATGCTTCGTTTGGGCGCTACACACCAAAACGTCCCAAATTCTAACTCTGTCGTTTTTTCGAAAAATGTTGAAAATTTTTTCTCTCCGATTGACTTGAAACTCACCATACAGATAAAGAATTTCACGCTGATTCCAAATCTGAAATCCGTTTTCCAATCCGATGCTTCGTTTTGAAGCTAGAGCCCAAAACGTCCCAAATTCTAACTCTGTCGTTTTTCGCCAATGTCCCAAAATCTTAAATGGCGTCTCACATCTAAACGAAGACAGATAGGAACAAGCCGATTCTTTCACTGAATTTGTCTCACTCTTAGCTTTCAAACGAGCTATCGCACGACAAAATCCGTCCACTAGAAGCCAAAATCGAAGCAAGCTGTCCAGAGGGGGGGGGGACGTCAGTGAAAATTTTTTCTCTCCGATTTCGCTGGAAACATCCTTCCTAACCCAAAATTTCACGTAGATTCCGAATCTGGCCTCCGTTTTCTCATCCGATGCTTCGTTTGGGCGCTACACACCAAAACGTCCCAAATTCTAACTCTGTCGTTTTTTCGAAAAATGTTGAAAATTTTTTCTCTCCGATTGACTTGAAACTCACCATACAGATAAAGAATTTCACGCTGATTCCAAATCTGAAATCCGTTTTCCAATCCGATGCTTCGTTTTGAAGCTAGAGCCCAAAACGTCCCAAATTCTAACTCTGTCGTTTTTCGCCAATGTCCCAAAATCTTAAATGGCGTCTCACATCTAAACGAAGACAGATAGGAACAAGCCGATTCTTTCAGTGAATTTGTCTCACTCTTAGCTTTCAAACGAGCTATCGCACGACAAAATCCGTCAACTAGAAGCCAAAATCGAAGCAAGCTGTCCAGAGAAAATTTTCCTAACCTTTTCTAACTTCCTAACTTCCTAACCGAAAATTTCACGTAGATTCCGAATCTGGCCTCCGTTTTCTCATCCGATGCTTCGTTTGGGCGCTACACACCAAAACGTCCCAAATTCTAACTCTGTCGTTTTTTCGAAAAATGTTGAAAATTTTTTCTCTCCGATTGACTTGAAACTCACCATACAGATAAAGAATTTCACGCTGATTCCAAATCTGAAATCCGTTTTCCAATCCGATGCTTCGTTTTGAAGCTAGAGCCCAAAACGTCCCAAATTCTAACTCTGTCGTTTTTCGCCAATGTCCCAAAATCTTAAATGGCGTCTCACATCTAAACGAAGACAGATAGGAACAAGCCGATTCTTTCAGTGAATTTGTCTCACTCTTAGCTTTCAAACGAGCTATCGCACGACAAAATCCGTCAACTAGAAGCCAAAATCGAAGCAAGCTGTCCAGAGAAAATTTTCCTAACCTTTTCTAACTTCCTTCCTAACCCAAAATTTCACGTAGATTCCGAATCTGGCCTCCGTTTTCTCATCCGATGCTTCGTTTGGGCGCTACACACCAAAACGTCCCAAATTCTAACTCTGTTAAAATTTTGAAGGAAAATTTTTTCTCGCCAATTGCCTTGAAACTCACCCTACCGATGCAGAATTTTACGCTGAATCCGAATCTGGCAGCCATTTCACCATCCACGACAACCTAGACGGTCGCCCACGTCAACCTAGACGGTCGCCCACGTCAACCTAGGCGGTCGGCCACGTCAACCTAGGCGGTCGGCCACGTCAACCCATACGAGACCAACACATCCGAGTCTCACACTCTGTCGTTTTCGAGGGGGGGGGAGTCAGCGAACATGTTGTGAACGGGAACCCACCTGGCCGGCACACCACGACAGACCACAACCTCTGTCGTTCCAGAGGGGGGGGGACTCAGACCCGAAGCACCACGGCGGCCGACCACGACACTCTGCCGTTCCAGAGGGGGGGGGGCGCCGGTCGAGTGTTTGTCACTTGCTTACTACTGTCAGAGAATTCGAAATTCATACCCTGTCCTCAAACCAATTCCAATTTTCAGGACGAATAATCTCGCACCTGCAGCTGTGAAGGACACAATTCCACCTAGCCGAAAACCGAAAATTATATACGAGTTTCTCTGTCCTTGCGGAGCAATGTACATCGGCAAAACTACAAGGTGTCTCGATATTCGTCGTACTGAGCACATTCCCAGATGGGTGCAGAATTCAAACTCCAGACCGAAATCGACCAAGGCTGTCCAATCTGCAGTAACACGACACTTGACCGAGTGTGATAGGAAGACCGACATTTTATCACAAGCTGAGCAAGGATTCAAAGTGGTGAGGAGCCTCAAAACGAAGTTTCAACTTTCGGTGGCTGAAAGTGTCACCATCAAAGAGCAACAGCCGATATTGTGTGCGCAGAAAGACCGACTTCATGTCTTAAAACTGACTTAAAATTTGTTTCTGTATCATTATTTATTGGTAATGTTGTTTAATGCTACCCATTGCTTCATTTCAGTAGTGAGTGTACATAGCTTTTCTATGATTTCTGACATGTTAGAATGTACTAGTAACTGACGTCATCATTCTTGTGTCTTGCGTAGTTTTAACTTTACTCACTAGCTCCTGTTATTATCTCCTGTCAACGTTTTAGCATTTTATCTTGTTGTAGTTCACTTGAGAGAACAAGCGTGGCCATGAACCAGCAAACAGTGTTTTGGTTTTTTAAATTGATAAATAATTTGTCTCTTATTTCTATTGAACGTCTTCGTTTGAATAATTGTGATATTGATGAATGCATTGATGTTTTTGCTAAATGCAAGGCGCGCAGAGTTCAGATTTAGCCTTATCTTACTGTGCGTTGGTCTACGTAATGATTATACTGTTTTCTCTCGAATATATTCTCTGGTAATATTCTGATTTTGCTTTTCATATTAGTACATGTACTTTACCAGTTTCATAATTAGGCTAATGTCACAGCGAGTGATTAAGAGGTTGTTCATTTTACATTTTAATGATCTAAATCTCAAAATATGAATGTTTATGAATTAATTTATAAGCTTAAATATAGTAGACACACGTTCCCCTAAGAAGGAAAGAATCGGTGTAGCTAAATCTTCATAATTTTATTAGAATTGACTGGGAATGGGGTTCATTGGGGAGGGGGCACTGATAAATGACCCGCCCCGGGCACGAAACGTCCTCGCGCCGCTACTGATCATTAGCACATGCACTTTCATCACTACTACAGAAATTTAAAAATTAATGGCATTAATTTTATTCATCCACCAAGTTTCTTGCGAAATCCTCAAAATGCATGAATTTTGTGGCCTAAATTTTCCGATAACAGCCATTAAACTGAACTGTTTTTTCAGGCAAGGTAATGAAACCATTTTTCCATTTAGATATCAACCTTAAAATAGTTTTAAGTTCATCGATATTGGTTTGGAAAGAACTAAATCTGGGTCCATAAAACCCCCATCAAATGATTTGTGAAATTGTTGGCAAGGCCTATGATTACTTATGTAGCGCTTTTGGTGGGGAATTGTTTGAAGAATAATTACAGACAAACGTCATATATTACAGGTGATCATTGAGTCTGTTGATTACTGATGTGCAAGGCCCCACTCGAACAGGTCTGAGCGTTCGTTCAGGAATTAGGGGCCGAAACGCGAATCCTGGTCGAGTTCCTGCTGATGAACTCATTACTATCAACTTAAATCATTTTTAGTACTGGTTCTGGAACAAGTTCCCAAATAAATGAATCGGCAAAGCGCGCATTTGAATTCCATCAATACCTGATCAAATTAGCAAGGGCTAACCTTAGGCGAAACACAATTAATAATGAATTAAATCGCAAATCGAACTATTCTGTAAGTAAAACCAAAGTGAAAAATAAGAATTAAACATAAATGTAAATGTTGAAAATATTCAAATGGTAGGTAATGAAAAAAAAGTACTGTGTAAATATAAAAATTATTCAAAAATGTGGTTATTAAAAAATAAACAGCTGTTATGGAGAAATTCACTTGTGTAATGGGAAACAGAAATTTCTCTGTTGGCCAAGAACTTAATATGTGCGTGAAGGTACATTTCTGAATGCTAGGTCGATCCAACACATTCAGAAATGTCATTGTATGGATTAACATCGCATGTTGCTTTCTTGAGTGCATCACGGTCACAACGTGTTGTGGTGGCGTCCGGCAGTTCCGCATCGAAAAACTGCGAAAAATGATGAACGATTCTATTAATCAACTCAACCTGACACCTTTTTTGTTTGCAGGTAATACTGGTAATTTTCGTGAAGCAGTCGAGATACATTAATTGCTTATTTTAATTACAATTTTCATTTGCTTATTTTTATTGCTTCATTAGTTGCTTCACAGGTGACACAGATGGCCGCCCTGGTCTGTTGTCACATTTAATGACCCCATTTCTTGCTTCTACTGCGTGTGCTCTGCCGTTTAAGAATTGACACGAAAGTATGATTTGACGTCATCTTCAATATAGAAACGAACAGTTTCCTCATCATTTCTATTTCATTCTGAATCATTTCTACTTGATTCATTTTTATCTGATCACATGTTTACTGTTGCTATAGAAACTCAGTGCACTCAGGCTTTGTTCTGCTTCTAAGGCAGAACAGGAAATCAGCTGTTTTTCAGAACGACCTGAACGACCTGAATTTGATGCTGTTCTGAAAACAGAACACAGTAAATGAATCGGGTTTCGTCAAATTGATGTCGTTCTGGAATCAGAACATACTTAATGAATTGGCTAATAGTAGTAAGTAAAACTCCACTTCTGGACCGCGCAAGAAGGCCGCCGTCAGTGACGTCCCCCCCCTCTGGAACGGCAGAGTGTCGTGGTCGGCCGCCGTGGTGCTTTGAGTCTGACGTCCCCCCCCCCTCTGGTACGACAGAGTGTCGTGGTGTGCCGGCCACGTGCGTCCGTCAGGTTCGCTGACGTCCCCCCCTTCTGGCCGACCGTCGTATAGCGCGCGGTGATGTGGTGTCTAGGTTGGCGTGGTGTGCCGGCCAGGTTGGCGTGGTGTGCCAGCCAGGTTGGGAGGGTGGACTGTCGTAGCTCACCTGAAAAAATCCTAAGTGTCAGAGTGGCTTTGTATGGGTAAAATTTTGAAAATTTTCCAAAGTGTGGAATTTCGACCTGGGACCGTCACCAAAACATTTTTCATCAAATTTCACTGACCTCCCCCCCCCCTCGGGAGAGCTCGCTTCGATCTTGGCTTCTAGTGGACGGATTTTGTCGTGCAATAGCTCGTTTGAAAGCTAAGAGTGAGACAAATTCACTGAAAGATACGGCTTGTTCATATCTGTCTTCGTTTAGATGTGAGACGCCATTTAAGATTTTGGGAGATTGACGAAAAACGACAGAGTTAGAATTTCCCAAGAAACAGCTCCAGCGGGCGAATGAAGGCTCGGATTGGTAAACGGAGGCCAGATTTGGAATCAGCTTGATGTTATTGTCCAATGAGGATCATCATCCAATGAGAATCAAGCATTTCTATATAAATAGCCAGCCTTCCACAGTGAGAATCATTCCATCGTTGAATCGCACGAGTGACGGACGCACATTTTCTCTCTCTCTCTAGTTCCCTGTTCTATTATCCAACTAAAATGGTAAGTCGCTACTTTCCTCCCTCCCCTCCCTTGAACGTAAACTTAATACAATCTTTTCCATTTTCAGGCATCTACTCCATCTGCTGCGCTAGTAGGACAAAATGGCGGTCAAACGTTACAAGGTTCGCTACGATCAGATCATCTACAACTGAGGCCAGTGGAAGAAACAACCAAGGTACATAATCCTACACCGCTACAGCGTAAATTTAAACAAGTCTTGCGTTATGACGATCATGGCGTAATATTCCAAACGGGAATGCTCCCTTCCACGGATGTCAAGATAATGCACAATCAGTATGGGGACTACATACTGATCCCCGTGAGTCCGTACATTCGCCGCCAACTTGATATTATTGAGGAGTACGTGACATTAAATATGGACATTCCTACTCCTCTTGCTCAAGAGTGGAAGGCGAGAGATGACAAGGATACTCCCTATAGAAAGATTTGGGATGGTAATCAAATTTGCCTACCGGTATCACATTGGTGCACTTACTATAAGAAGGAGGGAGATCATTCAATACCCATCAGATGTGATGAGCTCGGAAAAGGTACTTGGGATATCCTTTTCAAAGTGAATGGGTTATATTATGGTCGGCATAAGGATAATAAAATAGCCTCTCTCTCCATGCATATGGAATCCATCCTATATATTCCAAAACCACCCAACGTGGATGACATAATTGATCAAATCCTTAACAGCAGTGGTACGAAGCGCAAGTCGGAGAAGAATGCTGCATCAAAACGCAAATCAAAGAAGGAGAATTACTAGTCCTTTCCTAACTCTACCCTATGACAATTCGCTTATGTGCTTTGAGTGTCGTAGACGTGGTCTTATTAGATACATTTTACTTCTTCGTTGCCATCATATCATTTGTGTATTTTGTTGTGAAAAGCATCGATGTAATTCTTCATGTTGTAATATGTTATAGATCGTTTCCTTAGATGTGTAAATTTCCGTTTTAGGCTTCTATCATCATTTTTATGGATTGTGAGGGTGAACCTGTACAGGAGCTCAGTGCTATTGCTATGAACAATTGGACATATCAGATTGTCAGTGTCTATCATCAACATGCCAACTGCAATCCCAATGTTGATCAATGGGCGAGAAAACCTGTATGGTTATCATTGCTCGCTGTATGATAGTTACCAGCTGTATCTATTTTATCTCTTTCAAACCATTGATTTATAATGCATGCTTGTTACTATTATTCAATAAATGTTACTATGAGAAGAGTTGTTGTTTTCACGCAATGGATGGGTTAGATAAAGGGCGATCATGTCTTTCTCAAACGACTGCGGAACATTACATTTTCATAGACAAAGTTTAAAAGGAGCTGTTCAAGATTATGTGATAAATTTTCATAAAGATGAGACCGACATCGAAGCAGTGGTTGATGATGCTAGCACTCTATTTCTAGAGTTAATGAATACATTCTCTGATAGCATTATCATGGCGCGATTAGTTGCGAAAATTAAGTTTAGTCATTTTGGAAAGGAAGAGGTGGAAAGTCGCTCTTTCCATTTTGCTTCTTATTCAATGGAAGTGGTAGATCACCCCCAAGAATTTTTTAAAAGACATATGATAAAAATTGCTGAACGTCTTAACGCATTTAACCATCATGGTAGCAGTCTAGTGATTGAAGCGATTTCAGATATTCACATTCAACTTTCCATAAAGAAAAATTGAAAATGCAGTGGTACTTGATTGTAGCACAACTGGTTTTCGAGCTATGTCTGCTCACTCTCGAAGTATATTCCTTCTGTACATGTGTCTATTATTTAGAAAAGGCTAGCAAATTCATATCTTCAAAAAGACTTGCTATAGACATCAGTAACGGTGAAACTATGTGTTGTGATGTATGTAAGCGAAAGGATGGAAATGAAAAGCGCATCTTCAAGAGATGTAGGCACGCTTTTTGTCAACGCTGTTTCATACGTAATTGCATTCAACTTTGCAAATGTAACCACTGTGACATTGCTCATTTCGAGTGTCACTTATGTCGCAATAGTTAGTACCTATGCAAATGTGGTAAAGATAGGTTTTAGCAAAGACTAATACGGAAAATGGCGAAACGTAAAATGGTGAAACGTAAAAAGTCTTCAAAGTTTTCTTCAGCCATTCAAGCTCTCCGACGAATGAAAGCAAATCAGCGATACAATGCTATACGACATGCCAACGATAAATTCATTTGTGAAATTATTTCTCATGTCAGAAAGTTGAGGACGAAGAAATTAGCGCCAAAACAACGAAAGTTACTTAAGCGATATGCCACAAAATTGCGTTTCATCTCCAATCCTAAAGTCACCCTTCAAAGAAAGAGGAAAACTCTAACACAAAAGGGCGGTTTCCTTTCAGCAATACTTCCAATGATAGCTCCTGCCTTGGGCAACCTACTGGGTAATATCTTTGGCTCTAAGCGTTAATTATGCAAATGTTGAGTCTCAAAGTAATAAAATGGACTTCAGACTTCAATGTGATAAAGTTCTGACTGTATCAGGTCCATCGCATGCAGGTAAAACTGTTTTCACGCTGAATTTATTGGATAAAAGAAGGGAGTTGTTTAAGGAACCTATCAATCGAGTGATTTGGTGTTATGGTATTTATCAACCGTCGTTGTTTCAGGAATTGCAAAGTCGCAACTTTATTCGACATGAAGGAATTATTGCAGTGGATAAACTACAGTCTAATGATGTTGTTGTATTGGATGATTTATTAAAAGAAAGTAAGAATTCAAAAGATGTTACAGATATGTTCACTCGCGCAGCACATCATAAAAGGTGCTTTATCATCTATATCACACAAAATTTGTTTCCTGATGGAAAAGAAGCTCGTACACGAAACCTGAATACACACTATTATGCTATTTTCAAGAATCCGCGAGATAAAAGTCAATTTGAAATTTCAGCGCGACAAGTTGCACCCAGAGGATCAAAAGCCTTAATTGAAATTCTTCAAGCAGCTACTGAAAAACCATACGGTTACTTATTCATTGACTTTACGCAAGAGTGTCCGGAAGAATTTAGATTTCGAAGTGATATTTTGAAAACTCCCATGATTATCTACAAACTATGAGTTCTTATTCTCGCATGATTGTTATTCCTCAGGATGAATATGTACAATTGGCCGACATGCAGCAAGTAAAGCAACCTCTTTCAAATCAAATGTATAGGAAAGAAATAGATTATCAGCAAAATGTTCACATCAAAGATCCACATCGTGCTGTATTATTACAATCGGAAACTGTTGAGCAATTGAAAAACTTGAAGAATAAGATGCGTGACTCTGTATCGACTGCTACACCTTTAGCATCTCGCGCACATGCCATATCTCTTTTCAACAGTATTGAACCCCATCTCAATGTAAATGATAGAGGAGAAATCATTACAGATGAAAATAAAGTGATTGATGCTTCACGTTATGAAGACTTGATTCAGTATGCGACACGTAGAAAGCGCCGTCAGGGCTATGTTCCACCTGGTTGGTCATACTTTCTTAAACTATTGAAAAAGCATAATGTACCAAAATTTGCTTTGAATAATGAGACATTGAAAGAACTTGATTCAACAGTGGCTACTGCTCCAATGCTTCAGACGATGAAAATGCCAACAAATTGGTT
The DNA here is from genome assembly GCA_907163375.1 of Prostheceraeus crozeri. Lineage (NCBI taxonomy): Eukaryota > Metazoa > Platyhelminthes > Polycladida > Euryleptidae > Prostheceraeus > Prostheceraeus crozeri. The sequence continues at coordinate 167,542 of CAJQUW010001509.1, read as the reverse complement.
TAAGACGTCACCTGCTACATCCCCTCCCACACTCACTAAGCAAACAAGAGGAGGAACTCGACGTAGATCTACATCGCCATTAAAACTAGTAAAAGGAAAACGTAAAACAGCTCCTCCCAGGAAATACATGTTCTCAGACTATTAATATGAAGCAGATGTGTTGCTTGCCATGTAATGAGCCGCCAGAGGTGAATGTCGTTGTCACTTGCACTTGCTGCGCCAGCTCTCACAATGAAACCCCTAAGCAATGTGAACACGATCGCAAAACCGCTAAAGCTAAATGCTGCAGTTGTTGTAAATGTAGAAAGGCAAGAAAACAAAAAGATGAGAAGGAGGAAAAAGAGTCAGTCGTCATCGACTAAACATTTGAAGTCAATCTATTATGATGTACAACATCCGGCAGGATTTGCATCTATCAAGAAATTATCAAAAGCGAGTGGTCTTCCACAATCACAAGTGAAACGATGGTTAAAGGGTCAGGCTACCTATACACTCCACAAACAAGCGAAAAAGAAGTACCGCACCCGCCATTATATTGTTCATGACATCGATGAACAGTGGCAAGCAGATTTGTGTGATTTCAAAACATAACTCGGGCAATAATTTTATTTTAACCGTCATTGATATTTTCTCGCGTTTAACCTTTAAAAACTAAAGAAGGGAAAGGAGTAGCAAAAGCATTCCAAACAATTTTTCGAGAAGGTCGCATTCCAAAAAGAATTCAGAGTGATCAAGGAAAAGACTTTGAAAATCAGCATGTGAGAAGATTATTTGAGAGGCATGACATTGAGTTGTTTAGTGTAAAGAGTGCTTATAAAGCTGCACTCGTTGAACGTTTTAATCGCACATTAAAAAATTGCTTGTGGCGACATTTTACTGCCAACTTGACACAAAATTGGACAAAGGTTCTAGAAGATACACTCCATGCCTACAATCACTCTATCCATCGTTCTATTGGACTCAGACCAGTAGATGTAAATGCTGACAATGTAGATAAAGTGCGCGAATCATTCCAACGTAAACGCACTCATGTGAAAAGTGATGTGAAAATTGGCGATAAAGTTCGTATCTCAAAAGTGAAAAGTGTTTTTGCTAAAGGGTACCTCCCGAATTGGACAGAGGAGGTATTTACAGTATCAAGGATTAATCAAAAAGACTCTCCGACCACCTACAAGTTGAAAGATTACGATAATGAAGAAATTGAGGGTAGCTTTCACCGCGATGAGATTGAGGTAGTCACTGAAAGTGAAACATATTTGGTAGAGAAAATCATTCGATGTAAAAAACGGCAAGGTGAAGAATGGTGTCTTGTTAAATGGACTGGTTATCCTTCAAGTATGAACTCTTGGATGCGTCGTGCCGACATCTTTCATCAAAGTGATCGACAGTGATTCATGCAAAGTTGTAACTAACAATGTTTAGGGTTTGAGCTATGAATCCAACTGCCTCATTTTATTCACGACCCTCCTATGTAAGTGGTGGAGGACAAATTTACATCGGCGCTTGCCGCCAACGTGGAGGTAGCATACTTGGTGCACTGAAATCTGTTGTAGCACCTCTCATATCCAATGTGGGTAGATCTTTAAAACGAAATGTTTTAAGTAATGCCGTTGGCTTTGCTGGTGATGTTGCTAGTGATCTTTCCAGAGGTAGAAGTTTTAAGAGCAGTTTGTTGAATCGTGGGAAGGAACGCGGTTTAAAAACATTGAAGCAGACCATTGCTGGTGTTACTCAAGGAAAGAAATCACCTAAACGAATGAAAAAAGGAAGGAGGAAACATCGCGGAGCTGGTAAGGTGCGATCTTCAGTCAAAAGGCATTCACGCAAACGTCGTAGAGGCTCTAATCATTCATCAGGCGCTAAACGACGACGCTGCTATAACTTCTAATCATGGAGTGTAAAACTTCCGGTTTTTGTTTGTTCGATCAACAAGCCATACAGACAGATATTCTTAGTTCAAGTATTGTAGATTATCATCCTCGAACAGCTGAGAATGCTGGCCCCATTGAATTTGTTATTCCTGGTGGTAGTGATGACTACATAGATTTGAGTTATGCGATGCTTGATTTGGGGTTTAGAATTCAGCAAGCAGATGGAACTGCTATTGACGATGCACATAAAGTTGGACTGAACAATTTACCATTGACTACATTACTTCGCGATGTTTCTCTAACGATTGGAGAGCAGCAGGTGGAAGGTGGTCAAAGCGATTATCCCTATAAATCATATTTCAATCATGTATCACAGTTTCATCCAGCAGCACAAAAAAGTCATATGGAAGCCATGGGATGGTACAGAGATGAAGCAGGAAAATGTGATGTTGAAACAAACATTGGCTTTGTAAAGCGATCTGCTATAATTAAAGATAGTAAAGTATGTCAGCTATATGGTCCGCTGAATTTAGACTTCTTTAGACAGTCAAAGTTTTTACTCTGTAATACCAGCATGCGACTCAAGCTGACATTGAATAAGCCTGAATTTGCGCTGAATGCATTTGCTAAAGTTGACAATTTTAGAATTCATGTGGAAGATATTGCACTTTACATTCGTCGAGTAGTACCGAATCCAAGTGTCATTAGAGTACATGCTGAAGGCCTTAACCGCCAAAATGCCATTTACCCCGTTCAGCATACAAAGCTTCTCACCTTTACAATTCCGAAAGATCAAAAGAGTTTCATGAAAGATGGCCTCTTTCCATCGGAAGCACCGAAGCTCCTCATGGTGGCAATGGTTGAAAATGATGCATTTAATGGTAATATAAAGAAGAATCCTTTCAATTTTAAACACAATCAGTTAAGTGAAATTGCTTTACGTGTAAATGGTGTGAGTCATCCTGGTCCACCCTACAAACCAGATTTTGCTGCGGATCAATTTATGCGCAGTTATGTTGATTTTATGGATGTCTTTGGCTTTTACAATACGGATGACACCAACGGACTGACTATGAAAGAGTTTAAGAGTGGATATACTATTTATGCATTTGATTTGACTGCTGACAGCGATATTAGTGCCCCCTATCGTCAAGCGAACGTGCCTCATAATATTCGTTTGGATTTGACGTTCAAAAGAACACTACCTGAGACGATCAATGCATTAATTTATGCAGTCTTCGATTCAAATATTGAAATTACAAAGTATCGTGACGTGATTCTTCAGTATAATCGTTAATGAGTTGGTTGACTGCTGACGATATTAAGACTAAAGTGCAGCGTAATGCAGACGAAGCGACGTTGAAAGCTTTCGATAATGTCTATTCACTCGATACCTTACCACCTGCAGTAAATCACTATCCCATCTTTATTGTGCTAAACACTCATTCGCAGAATTTAGGCGGTGAGCATTGGAAAGCGATCTTTATTGGAGAAGACCGACGTGGTGAACTATTTGACTCTCTTGCTCAACCTCCAAATATACCAACACAGCAGTGGTTGAGAAAACATACGCGTCAATATCAGCGAAATGAACGCATACTACAACATCCACTTTCATCAACGTGTGGTGCTTTTGTACTGTACTTCATCTTTAAACGTTTACATGTATCTCGATTTGCATCTATTATTCAAAACTTTTCATGTAATCCATCCTCTAATGAAAAAATGATTTGTAAGTTCTATCATGATTTGAAATAAAAACATCATGTTGGAAAAATTGTTTTTTATTTTACAATCCGCTGGGTACGTACATACTCGATGAGATAGTCTAGGATCACATTTGCTTGTACATGAGATTTTAGTCCAGTAATGATCACTTTACTATTATGAAAGATTGCCACATGCACAGGTAACCAACAACTAATGAGAGCTGCAGGAAAAAGTTCGGGTTCATAACACAAATTGTAACTGCTGGTACGAATCTTCAAAAATGATACACTTTCACTCAATTGAGTAGAGATCACCATATTGCCCACAGTCAGATTCGACATCACACACCTCTCCCTCTTCCATATCCGACGTAGTAGTCTTTGTAGCTCTAAGCGCATTGACTGCGCCGATGAATGAGAAAGGGCGCCGAGAATCTGTACAGTCCCATTTGGGAAGAGTTGAAGATTCCGTGAATTGTTCATCTTCACCACTAACATTTGAGGTCGGCCCGGGTAATACTTGCTGTTTGGAAGGTGTTGGTGCAATGTTGTGAGATCGATTTTGGTGTAGAGTCTGAAGCGACGGAGAATGTTGACGATGATGTAGCGATGGCGCTTCATGATGAAAGAATGAGTAAATTGAGCGATGCACCTTCCTTTTATACTTCTCCCAACTACCTTGATGAAATGTGAAGTTAGTATGAAGTTGGGAATGATAGAGTTGAATTCGCCGATTGTTGACGCGCAACCAGATGCGATTTCCAATACGTGAATGTCTTTTCATATAGAAGTATTTCAAATCCTTCATGATATGATGTAGAGATTGAAAATGACGATATGATAAAGCAAACTCTCTTCTCACATTTCCAGTTGAATCTTTGAAATAGACGTTTCGATCATGATCCGTTTCAATACGTTGTAGGGAATCTAATTTCCAACTCATGGTGCGTGGTAGTCATGTCTGATTAAGATTTGCATAGTAGGGCGATGAACTCACGACGAATAAATGTCATGATGGAGCGATGTATGTATCTTCTATACTTCTCCGAATTGTATTTGCGAAATGAGAAACAGTTTGCGGAATGAGAATGGCAGATTTGAATTTCATTTCTGTAATGTTGAAGCCAAACTTGATCACCCAAGGAGATGAATCTTAATGTTTCAAAATATTCCAAATCCCTCATGATATCATTGAGGTTGACAAATTGTCGCCATGTTAATGTAATACCTCTTGATGAATGACCATGAGAATTTTTGAAATGTACGTTTCCATTACGATCAACTCTGATATATTGTAGAGAGTCCAAAATCCAAGTCTTCATGATGTTATGCAAAGCCGCAGATCAGCAATATAAAAATGTCGTTTTATCATATTTTGCTTAGCAATGCGGCTACAAAGAGATTTGCTAGTAATCGAGCCGCACTCTTTTCTACTCCCATTGATCATGCACAACAGCTAAATGGAAATTGGGAAGTGGGTGTCACTCAACTTGTTTATAGCAACTGTGTCTATACTTTTGATCATGAGGTGATGACTATTAATATGAGACGTACAGCTGCTTACCAATGTGAAAAGGGCTGCCGAGTATACATTCCACAGTGGCCAAAGAAAGATCTCTTATCATGTAAAAAGTTTATATATGATTTCTTGAATAAAGCGTGTAAACATATTGTCCAATTTACTCCGCACAATGATGATCATAATTATGTACATCATGTAGTTGAGAAAGATTGGATTGTTGGTTTAAGTCCAAGTTTAAGAAATGATTTAGGTTACCTCGCTAGTGCCTTAACAAGCTATGATAAATTTAACGTTAATTACCACATAAGTGGTCATAAACAGTTAATATATTGAGAGGAAGCTTATTATGTAGATCTTATTCCAAAAAATGAGAAGACGTTGGTGAAGAAGATTGTGATTAAGCCAAGAAAGACAAACATGACTCCTGAAACATTATTGAAGAAATTTAATTATCTCCTTCGAGTTGATGGTAAACAAGTGGCAACATTGACTTATATCAAATCATCTAATCATATTGCAATAAGTAAGTTAAATGATGATGATCTAGTATTAGCTTGTTCAAAAGATTTTCATCAGTTCTTACGACATCATTCTGCAGCTGTTCATGGAAAATTTGATATGCAACATTTACCATGTGAAAGGTCGAATCAATTTGATACAGAATGGAGCGTATCTTTATACAGAAAGTATGTAGAGCCTTTATGTGGTATCTTACATGAAACAAGAGTGTTGATGCCTCGCATTATTACTTCGGTTAAATTGGTTGTAGATTATTTAAATGAAGTGATTAATGAGCAACATATTTCATTTTCTGAAAAAGAAGGTACTTTGTCTCTCACTATAAGTGGAAAAGGTATTGAACTAATTATGGATAAAACTCTAATGGACATTTTGGGTTTTGATCAAAATATCTTTAAAAGTGGTACTGTAACCAAAGCTAGCGCAGACATGTCGCTATCGCGTCGTATTAACTATTTTCAGATATATTCCAATATTGGTGAAGATGTACGTGTGGGAGATGTTGAAGCTCCATTGCTAGCAATGATACCATACCAGCCAAAAAGCTGCAGTATTTTATCTGAGCATACTTTCAAGAAAGTGCATTATACAAAGCTGAAATCAAGCTACATCCCACAAATTGATATTGCAATTTATGACGATGCTGGTGCGTTGATTCCTTTTCATAAAGATGCTGTGACAAGTATCACACTCCATTTCCGAATGAAGAGTTAATGCAAAAGTATGCTAATATATTTTCTTTTCCAATGTGAATAATATGGAAAGTGAAAATAAGGACTCGTTTCTAATCTACTTGCCCAGTAATGCTTCTATGAATAAATTTCCCAATAATAAACCATCAGACTATCGAGTAGAATTAAATCGCCCACTGCATTTAGAAGGTGAATGGGAGGTTGGCGTTTCTAGTATTTGCTATGATAGCAATATTCAGAATGTGAATGATTTGGAAGAAATGATATTGACTCCTCGCACCCATGATGGAATAACGATGAATAATGCATTCCAGTTCCCATACAATTTAACATCAGATGGAAAGTGGAACTATGAATGGATTCAGATAAAATCAGATTATTATGAACCATTTGGGAATGAGAAAATTATTAAGGCGTTCAATAGTGGTAATACTTCCATCATGAAGAATAAGGATCAGAAAGTTTTTGAGTTTACTATCTATCATTGGAGTGGGAGACAGTTCCTTCGCTTTCATTCTTTTACTAAAGGTCTTACACTGAGGTTGGATAATGAATTCTATCCGCATCTCAGTTTTGGCCATGGACTACATCTAACGTCAATTGCTACTGCAAATGTTAAAAAAGTTTATTCAAATCGAATCAACAAATTTCATTATAGATTTAAAATATTTGATGAAGATGTTGTAGAATGCGAAGAACGCATCATTTTGAAAAAGCGTGGTGTTCAACCTTTATCACTTATTGAGTTAGTAAAACGATGGGATGAGACTGTGGGTAAGAAGTATGGAGAGAAAATTATGGCGGACAAAAATAAGTTGGTCATTCAGAAATATAATGACAAACTTACAGTTTATTTCTCTCCAACCTTGCGTCATTTTGTAAGACATTATACACCTATTATTGGAAGCGGTGTGGTGTATGCTTCTCATGAATATCACACTAAAGCTGATTCAGTTAATGATGAATGGTGGGTGGACATCTATGGTGATCGCATCAAGAAAATTTACCAGTCTTATGAAGAATCTAAAGTTGCTATCAATATAATGCCGCGTCTATATCATACAGTTGAAAGCTTCATTCATGTAGTAAATCCTTATATACAACAGAAGTTGAAGCATGTGATGAAAAGTAAATATGATGTAAAGACACACCACATTTCGTTTTCAATTGAAAATCAACGCGTTGTTCTGAGACTGGGTGATGACATTCAATGTCAATTGAGTAAAAATTTGAAAAAACTCTGGTTTTTCAATGCTACAAACTGTGTTTACTGCTGCGCATACGATTGGTATAGAAACACCAATGACACTTGATAAACATGAACAGCACCTTTACATTCAAAGTGATTTGATTCTACCTATTTCTGTTGGTGAGAAAAAAGAATACATTTTACGTGATTTCATTCATGATAAAGACGCTTCATATGGAATAGTCGAGAAGATGTTTGAATCTATTTTCTATCATCCCGTCGTCAAACAAACTATACCCTCTATTGCTATCAAAATTACCAATGGTTTACAAGAGTGCATCCATGTGAAAGATACTAAATCCCTCGTAACTTTAGTGTTTCGGAAAACAAAGTGAAGTCATTGTGATATGTTTATTGAAATAAAAATATGTATATGAAAAAGTCTTTTCACATATATAGGGGAATGAGCTGACTGTAGGCATATATTCACAAGGAAGAAACGATCTAAAGCGATACATAAAACAGCAGTGTTTATCTACAGAAATCAACATGAAAATACTAAGTTAAGGATGATTATGCTAAGACGTCTCCTGAATGTGGTAGCGTGAGTTTAATTCTTTTGGGTGGTGGTATGCCTGTATCAGGATGTCCATGTGGAAGAGATATGTTATGTTCTAACCAGCACCTCTTATCCTCCCATGCTGAAAGCGCCCGTTTTTCAAATGTATGAGTTTTGATCTAATGCGACTTAGATTTTAAGATTGTCATATTGACAAACGTTATATTTTTATTTCTATAGGCTTTCCTGAAATTTTTATGTTTCATGTTAGAGACCAATGATCTTGATATGCCTTTAGCACGCTTAATACTATCGTCGCTATCCTTAAATTTCATACTGTACATTTTTGGACGGAGGAGAATCATTTCATCTATTTCCTTCCCTGCTGTCTCATCCTTAAAGCAGCCAAGTTTTGCCTTATTTTTGATGGAGTAGAGTGGGTTATCAGTAGGATAATTTGATGTATCAAAATATCTTTCTAAAGATTTTCCTACTTCATTGAAATTTAAATCTTTTTGAGTGGTGATACCTAAGAAGAAACTATCTGTATCACAACCCAACAAACGAACCTCTTTTACGAGAGGACATGGTTTTAGTATTTTATAAAAGAGTTGGTACATTTCAAGCTTAGAGTAATCTAGTACAGCTTGACCAATATAGATGGGCTTGCACAACTCAACTTCAGATTTTATCATTTTAACACCTATAAGGTCCTCATCGATAATGTCTCTATCGATGAATAGAGGTGATGAGACAAATTTCTTAAATTTTGTAACATCATTGACTAGCTTATAGTTTACACGTTTTCTAACATCCTCCATCGTCTTACCAAATAGACTATTATTCTTATACTTATAAAAATCTTTTTCAAAATTATTTTGGGCTAGTGCACGTTTCTGGCTGTTGCTATCAATATATGGTTTGAGGAAGGCTTTCTGTCTAAATTTAATAATGCGGTGAACTCTTTTTAAAATCATGCCCATTTCTAAATAAAATTTTAAGATGCTAAAGTGAACTAGATAGTCTTTCTTATCATACTGGGTGAGTAAAAGTTTGCGGCAAGGCTTATAGTTGGGTTGACCGCATGATTCTAAATCTTTATGAAATTGTTTCATAAAGTCGGAAAACATATCTTTGGTCACTTCACCTGATTCGGGTGCGAATGGAAAATCTACGGTTTTATGTTTAATATTATTTGGATAGATTAGATCTATCTCAAAATAATATCCCCAATCACCTTCATCTGGAATTGCTAGTATGTTAGAAGGGTTGGAGAGATGCTGAATTTCACTATCATCTAACCAGCTAAACTCAGAGTGAGGGAGTGGTTTGGATAGTGAACTACCATATAAATTATTTTGGTCATAATACTTAAGATGAGTCTGATCATCGCCTACTAATTTTGATTTTAACCTATGTTTATTTACAAATGTGAGACCACCGCGAATTCCTCGCTCAAATAAATTAAACATCTCTGGATCTTGTAAGAGATGAATGGTCTCACCAGTCATTTTAAAAGCAGACTTAAATGACATGGCTGGCAGACTGACAAAGTGGATGGAATCTAACTTATCTTCTTCTAATGCCACTCGTCGAAACTCCTGAAATACATCAGCCAGCAAATTACATCTAACTTAAGGTAGGCAATCATATATTCGCCAAATGTATGGCAGTCAAATTTTATCCATGCATCTTGTGCATGATCTTAATCTTCGGTCTTACATTCTGCGCCGCTCAAATCATTTTTAAATTTATCTATGGGCGGAAGAGAAGTCTCGCCGAGTTTACTAATCGCATCAAAATATGCATATGGAAAGACTCCTTTCCGTGTGATGACTTCATCGGTTAGATTTGGATATTGTCTCTTAAGATTTTGTGTTAGTGGAAGAGACTTTAGATTTTGTACGAGAGAGGCCAGTGATGCAGTCATAAATTGGTAGGAATCTAAAAATTTTATATCAAAATAGTCCGTCTTATTTTCTTTAGTTTATCGACAGGCACTTTTGCTGTCATGGCCATAAACTTCTCTCTCGTTTGTGCTATTACATCAAGCTTCCACTCTTTCATTTGACCTAAACCTCCTTTTATTATCATATGGCTGTCGTAGCCCATGAAATTATGGAAAATAACGGGTAATGTACGCCGTTTCATCCGAAGTGAAAAATTGCATTTTGAACATAGTGCGTTTCTAAATTTACCAGTGATGTGATCATGGTCGCGCACTTTCTTAATCTTATCATCATCAAATGTTTTCCTACATTTGAGGCAAACGTTGCAAGTATCAAATTTTGCTTGATCATCTGCTGTCATATGCAATGATCTGCGATAGAGTTCACCATCATACTTTTGTTGAAATTTTACAGCCTGTTCGAGGAATTGTAGGAATTGGTAAATACAATCCTCACCTTGCCAGACGTGCATTTTATTTTTTCTATTTTGGAAATGGTCATGCCATACTTCATAGCAGGAAATGGCTGCTGCTCGATGGGTGTTATCATCGATATAGCATTCGATGTCAGCATAGATGACACGAAGAGGACTTAGTTCATCGCCATTCTCTCTATATGAAAACTCCTTATCTTTGGGCATGCGCTCCATTTGTAGTTTACCTCGCTTACACAATTCGTAATGAGTTTCAAATTTATTTTTACTCCTAAAGTTGCGAATGCATCTGTCACAGTAATAAATCTCTGATGAGCTAGAATTTCTTAGGTGGTGGTATAAGCGAGAAATTTTGGGAATACCGCAGTAGTGCCATTCCTCACTATCATCCTGTCTTACTAATAAAAGGTTGACAACGTGGTCATAACAACTCGAACGCGAGTTGTAGCGGACACCCTTCAATCCCTTTTCCCAAACATGGAGAACTATTTTGATGTTGTTCAATTTTTCAAATTTTTCTATATCTTTAATTTTCATATCTTCACTATTGCAGTCATCAAACTTTAATTCATTCTCCCACTGTTGATACTTACTCTTGCGGTATCGGCTATTCTGTACATCATTATAGTGGAGAATGGAGAGGACGGCATACTTAAAACAGTGCGATTCGCAATCTATAGAAATGACTGCTGTTTTATTTTTTAAACTTTTCGGAAGTTTAAAAGAGCCTCGTCCAGAGTAGTTCTCTAATAAAGTGATGTTAATCATGGCGGTCTCAATACCATCAAAAACGAGTCCACTATCACGCTCGTTGAATTTATCTATGTTTAATTTTAACCCTTGGATATGAAAATTTATCCAAGACTCGCAGTCTACAACTTCGGTTGCAGGAGAGGAGGGTATGTGAAACTTCAACCTCTCTACTATTTGACCAGTATGGTGGTCGATTTTTGCATATTTTATTTTGAGATAGATGAGCGCCTTCATTCTAAAATTGGCTAAATTGTTAAAGAGTGCACCAATCAAAGATGAATTTTGATGAAACCATTCTTCAAAGTCAGTAATGGTTTCTGAGGATTCCATCTGGTAGTTCCTCACTTATTTATCGACACTTCAGAGAGTCGGATAGAGGAGGTGCTGTTAGTATAACTATCGTCACTGTGTGTATGTCGAAGTCTATGTGAAGATAGTTCAAAATGTGACTCAAAAGACTGAATGCATAAATCGCAAGAAAAGGAGACATCGTAAACAGAATCATCCCCACCTTCGGAGATTGATGCTGACTTAGGTCTACAAACACCTCGCTTGATGTGTCGGGCGAGATCACGCTTCCTCGTGAAGATGTGTCCACAGTCAGCACATTCCCGATCGTTGCATTCTCGCAACGATGTTGACATGGAGTCGCTGTTGTCATCCAACTCGCTCGAGATGGGACTGGTATCACCTGAAAGAGAAATCATTCTTTCATCTCTGTTCAAGTCTCAGTGTATTGTTACAACCTACCTTGACTCAACAACTCTAAACTTTCCTCGAGAAGGGAGGGCGTTGGTGATGAAGTTGATGCCTGAAATTGAGGAAGATGCTATTAGCCACACGTTTGAGGGAGATGAGAGAGGAAATCTTCAACTTACCATTTCAACGAAATCAAGTTTAAGGTTGGTACTTCAACAAGATAGAGACTTCACTCAAATTTGGAATTCACGAGAAAGCAGTTCACTTGTACGCCTCAAATATAGAATTCGCCAGAGAACACTTCACTTATATGTCACAAAGACAGAGTAAAATGACACGAATGTCACTTTACATATATACTTTCGTATTCATCATTCATTGGCTGTTCATTCTGATTGGTTGCTTGTTGATACTTAAGAATTAGAAAACATTTCAAAGTTATTATTCACAGTCAACATGACAAGCCCTCCAACAACACCAAACACAAAATTCTCTTCTCCATCCTCAACACCAAAGGCGCTCGTTGCACCAAACGCTCCAACGAAGGGGAAGGTAGAGAAGGTGTACCGACTGGACAATATCAGAAAGTTGTCATTACCAGCGGACAACGAAGAGAGTGTATGTGAGAAGGAGTGTCCCGACTTAACAGGCGTGAGGTGGAAGTATCTCCAGTACGATACTGACGATGTGATGGAGATCACCAGCACAAAATTCCTCCACCAATTATGGGAGTGGTACACCCCTAACTCCCAGCCACGAACTATGACGGAGTGGGAGTATATTGACAAAGTGAGACTCGCAGTGGAAGAACGATTGAAACAAGTGAACTGTTTTTGTGATCTATGTGAAGCCAGACTCTGGGACGATATTGACGATGAAGACCTTTTAAAATACATGCCATAATAAATTTTTATTTCATATTATCTTTGCTTTCATACTGACTTACTTGACTGGGGCTTCAGTGGATGATTTAACCATGTATACATTTTCATTTGGAAATAGTAACACGCTTAGTCTAACTTGTAAATCTTAAAACATTTCATATGGGCGATGATGGTAGATGAAATAGTGTTAAATAAAATTAAGATCGCTTACACTTCTGATGCAGGGATAGCAATCGACTGCGATCCATGTGTAAAGAGCTTGTTAGACTATGGAAGAGAGAAGTGTGTTATGTTGCGTGTGGCGCGTGAGTGTCCTCCCATTTCATTCCATTCATCAATTCGTCTCATTGATAGAGACAGGTAGAACTCATGGTTCTCATAACGTATGCAATGGAAAGTTTTAGGCAACCTTCGACAGTTGGCTAAATGTCGCCCTGGCGCGAATGCATACTACGTTGAGACAGAGGCAATCACTTGCAAACATGACGCAGAGAGGTTAAACAAGATTGACCATTGCCGAATGTCCCTTGCGGTATACATAGCTACGGGTTTCACCGCCGCCCTTTACAGGAACGCCCGTCGAAAGGAAGTATTACACCGAACTTCATTTGCAACGTTCAAGTTGACTGATAGCAGATTCAACTTAATGATAGTATTCGCCAGTCCGAAGACTGCCCAGGGCAAACCGCGTGGAGGTTCTATCATGTCTTGCCCCATGGTGGCCCTTAAGAGAGCCGGTGGTTCGTTCTCGGGGTGTGTGGTAGGGACTCAGGCTTGCTGTTTCGACTTCGGCTCCGGCAACGGGGCGGGTGGTCGCTTCTCTTGGATGTCTGTAAAGAAAGAAGTAGTGAGTTATCATCTTACATTTTAATTTAGTCATTTTTTCTTACAGATCTTTTCGGACGCTTCCTCATAAAGGAAATTCGAGATCGGATCACGATGATCGAAGGTGATGTGTAGACACTCCACCCCTTTCTTCACCCGAGAGTAGCATTTCTCCCCTCTTCCACGCTCGTACAAGAGAGGAGTTTCTGCTACTCTCCCCTTTCTAATAGGGATGTGCAGACGGCTGGAACGCACCCTTCGATCGCGATCCAGCAGCTGCGCCTAACGGTGCAGCTCGTGGTTCGTCTCGACCACCTTAGCCATCTGCACACGGAGTCTCTCCACTTCCTCCTTCAACCTTCGTATCCCCTTCACCCTACTTTCCCTCTCTGCTAGCAAAGCCTCTTCTCTGGCTTTCCCCTCGAGAGTCTTGAGCCTCTCCAGCTCCAACTCGCCATCCCGCTCGCTTAATCTCTCCTTCACCTTCTTCATCTCTCCGGCCACGTTCTTTAGGTCCTCATTCTTTGACTTGTATGAGAAGGCCTCCTCCTTCAACTTCTCCACATCTTTCTTTAGTCTATCCCGTTCTGCGATCACCGGCGGGCGCTTGGCAAAATTGTGACATTGTGTTGCAATTCCACTCGAAGTCACGGCTGTAGGGGTCTCGCGATCGAGGTCGACGTCCTCGATAGGTTGCGACTGTAGCTCTACCTCCTCCTCCTCCTCACTATCGCTGCTGGACAGCGAGCTCTCGCTACTAAGCGAGGATACAGCGGCAATCGCTTCAATTGCGGATTGTAGCTCAGTGGCCTCAGTGGTGAAGAGTGAACTCCGTTCTTGCTCCTTGGCAGATTGTAGCTCCAAAGAACGGAGCTCAGTGGCGAAGAGTGAACTCCGTTCTTCTTCGCCTACTTCGCCTGTTTGACACTCGCTGTGTTGTGAGTGCCAATCCTCCAGCCGCTCACTTAAGCGACTGACTTTGTGTGCTCCGCAATAGTAGCGAGCGACCCCTATCTGTTTCTTGTTAGTGCAAGCGTGTTTCTTGTAGGCGTCAGCCCGGAATACCTTCCGGTTTTGACACAGTTTGAAACTTGTCTTCATATTATTGTATTTCGGCATTTCTGAAGCGAAAAACTGAAAACAATGATTTTACACTTAGTGAGGAATGATAGATTTGAGTATAGTGAGTGGCACTCGATCCCGTCGACAGCCCGAAGGCCTTGTACTGATCACTAGGGAAGTGAGAGATCTTCCCCGATACCCGCTATTTACAGCTGAAGACATCATTGTCACTGCCCCGAAGTGGTAACCGCAACGCCGAGTCAAAGGTAGTGAACAGTAGCTGGGATCTAACCCCTCAAAGCTGCCTTAGACTGAGTTAAATTTCAAATCTGATAGCACTTTTGAACTTAGCATACTTGAAAACCTTGAGGAAACATCCCAAGTTATTGGTTTGATCAGCTTGATAGCAAGCCGTAGAGAGCTTGATTCACCAGCGTTTTGCAATGGAGATGTTTAGAGGCTACCCATGACAAGATAGCTAAGACTCAACCGATTGGCGTTCAAAGTGCTACGTTGAGAACTGTGTCAAATGCCCAACATGAGACATGAGATGTCCCAGCGGTTACGGTCTAAACTATGACACACTCCCTTGCCACACTTATCACTACGGCATCGTCCGCCGTCCCGAAGGAACACCCTGTCAGTGGAATATTACAGCAAAACTCTCCGTGTCTTGCTCGCTTTCAGTGAAAAGCCGCTTATACCATGAGAAGACTGGCTCAGACATCATTAAAAATGCTTTCATTGACTTCAGCAGGGTCGAAAACCCCAGAAAACCTCCAAAAATAGTGAATTTAAATTTTTCAACTTTTTAGCACTACTTATGAAATTTTATAAGTAGTCTATCACTTAGGGCAGGTCAATAGCGACCGAACCTTTTTTGAATCAAGTCAAACGGACTTGTAGAAGCAAAGTTACAAGCCTTTAAAGTTTTGGAGTCTTTTATGGCCTGGAGACGAAGGCCATCTCCTGGCGAACCTCTAAGTCTGACGCCTTAGCTGATATCAGCAATGAAATTTTCTAAGTCGGATTCTTTCAGAAACCCGGAATTTGGAATGTCCGAAGCTATCATCGGAGCTCAGAGAGACGACCTACCTCTGACAATCGCTCTCGTCTTAATGACAAGTCTCTCTCGGTTCCCAGCTTATATAGTGTGTGGCGATCAGCTGATGACGTAATATCCATCATCCAAACACTTAAAACGCTTCTATCGCCGATTCTAGAGGTCCGATTGAGCTGGAAATACACCATTTTACTGTAGAATTTGATGCTGAATCCAAATCTGGCCTCCGTTTTCCCATCCGATGCTTCGTTTTGGCTCTACAGTAGGCAGCCATCGCAAAAATTCTAACTCAGTCGTTTTTCCGAAAAATGTTGAACATTTTTCTCGCCGATTGACTTGAAACTCTCCGATTGCCTTGAAACTCGCCATACAGATAGAGAATTTCATGCTGATTCCAAATCTGAAATCCGTTTTCCAATCCGATGCTTCGTTTTGAAGCTACAGCCCAAAACGTCCCAAATTCTAACTCTGTCGTTTTTCGCCAATGTCCCAAAATTTTAAATGGCGTCTCACATCTAAACGAAGACAGATATGAACAAGCCGTTTCTTTCACTGAATTTGTCTCACTCTTAGCTTTCAAACGAGCTATGGCACGACAAAATCCGTCCACTGGAAGCCAAAATCGAAGCTAGCTCTCCCGAGGGGGGGGGACGTCAACGAAAATTTTTTCTCTCCGATTGCGTTCAAATTCACCATACCGATGCAGAATTTTACGCTGAATCCGAATCTGGCCTCCGTTTTCCCATCCGATGCTTCGTTTTGGGCGCTACAGACCAATTTCGCTACAGACCAGACATTTCTTCATCGGCAGTGTCGTCAAACTGTTGCTTGCGTCTTCTCTTCTTCGTTGGAGTATATATATCATTGTCCTCTGCAACACTCTCTGCGTTCGAAATTGCATTGGTGATGAGGAAATCGCGTTTGTCGCTGAGATATTCACTTAAGCTTGACAACTTCGCTACTGCTTCATCAAGAGTGAGAGTGCTGCGTTGGAGTTAAAGCTGGACTACATTGATTTCCGTCAAAATTGGAGACCACAAATTCATATAGCAGACGAAAGGAAAAGTTGACATAGAATTAAACAATATACCGGCGTCACCATCGGTTGAAGATAGATCCTCCAGACAGTCACAAATACCAGAATAGTTGATCTTAAAGACGTCAATTGCTTCGTGGTAAGAACTCCAGCGGGTATCCACAACACGCTTCACAACCCGAGGCAAAACTTGCTTCATTTCTTCCCATCGTTTTGTGGAATTGGCAAAGAATGTATATACTTTCTGAATTGTTGCAAAGAAGGTTACTGAGTTGGGAGTTACCTGAGCAGCATGAACTTCAACCAAGTTCAAACAGTGAGTGGCAGGGGCGTCGGAACGATTTTTTAATAGGGGTAACAAATTTTTATTCATGGACAACCCTTCGATTTTTAGTAGGCCTATATTCAAGCACCATCGCCCGAATATTTCAGATTTAGTGAGGCTAACAAGACTAATTTTATTCACATGGGCGCACAGTAGACTTGTACATAATTCTCATGCATGCATATGTACTACACGTATCATTTGTGGGATGATGTAACTCAAAAGTCAAAAGTAAGAAATCAAAGAGTATATTTCACTCAAACTCTTAAAAACTACACGCATGCACGTGTGTAGGCTGCATGTACTGCAATCAATGTAACAAATTTATAAACGAGTATGTATGGTGAGTATGGCAATGAATCGTCTGAACGACAATATTACGATAAAAACTGTTTCCAAAAGTGTTAGATGCGCTGAAATTCAATGATTAATCCAGCTATACTGACATTTCTATCTAAACTTCATTTTGTGAAGGTAGGTCTACTACGGCAACATTTGATGAAAATAATTCTGAGCATTCAAAGAACTACTAAGTACCCAGCCGCCACTATACTGCATAGCATTTAGTAATGTCAACCTATACGATATAAACAATGTCAGCCTATTAAATACAAATGTGTCTCAAAATTTTCCCATTCATAAAAATTGTAAACCTATTTTTGAGAGACGTCACAAAGCTGCTTGACTACTTACAAATATCCGATGGTTCGGTTTTGACGTGACATGTAGGTACAATTTATGGCAACTGCTACTTCACTTTCTGCTGGTCAATGCAAAACCAGGTCGACACATCGATACACTTCGGCCCGACATGTAATTTTTGATTCTAAAATCTAGCATCATGTAAATGAAGATTATACATGTACATCTTTAGTTCATTACATCTCACCACACACCGTTGCCAAATCGAGCTTTTCTCTCGGGAGTACGGGAAGCAAACTCTCTCATAATAGAGGAAATGCTCAATTCCATGGTCTGATGTTTAAATACATGAAGAAGAATCAAGTGAGTTAGGCGTGATTGAGTCATAGTACATCGGTACTCAGACTTTAGGCGGCGCAAGGCACTGAATGTCCTTTCAGCAGATGAGGCTGATGCTGGTATGGTGATGATTATCTGAATGAGTTTAATTACCTCCGAAAGCAAAATCCTAACGGCTTTCGGCTGTTTGGCTAAATGCTTCAGCAACGCTGAAGCTTGTGTTGTATCATCCACATTTTCCGTCTTCAAGAAAGACGACAGCATTCGTAGCTGTGCAGCTAAAGACTCTAGATTGAAGTCAGTGTGGTGAACAGGCAAAATTGATTTCAACTCATTGACACTTTTGTCTCTTCTATGAAGAACACTTTCGAAATTAGTTAATGCTTCAAAATCTGGCTGATGGAATCGTCTTTTCAGTTCTGCTGTTACCAGATCTATGGCTTCGAAATAAGATACTTTCAGATTCTTATCCGATGAGTCAGTTCTTCGATGTCCGTAAGCTTCGACAGTGTATGTGTATCTCGAAGGTAGTTTTGATGATCGTGTAGTCTCTGATGTAACTGCGTTGATGCTTGAATCTTTGTTGGTCTTCATCGTCATCATAGCACTTTCTTCAATTTCATTGAACTTGTCGTCACTCCTCATCCCTTCAAGCTCTGTAATCAATATCTCAACAATGCTCTTCACATCAGAGGCTGGAAGTCCTGCCGTCTGGAGCGTCACAGCAACCTCTTCGCATGGCTTCAGGATAGCTACAGCCATTTGAATTCCCACTAGGAATTTTTTCTTCTCCATTTTCCGGACGTGTCCCCGTAAAGTCGACCGAACTTCTGGTCTGGTGCTCCCCTTTGAGGCTATTAGTTCATTAACAGTTGCTTTCACTCTATCAGTGCTCCGATTCATTCCCGAATTCGGGAATTTCCCGAAAATTTTAAGTTACTCCCGAATTTGGGAATTTTTCCCGAATTCCCGAAAATATGGACCCGAAATTCCTGAAAATTTCCTTTATGCAGTATCTCTAACAAATGATTTTTGGCATTGGGTCCTGTTGAAGTTAAACATCTTCAATAAATATCAACATTCCCGAGTAATCATACGAGCGTATGATAGAAATTTATCTAAAATATCAATTTCAAACCTCTCGACTCCTTTATCAATCCTCATTCCTTTATTCCATGAATTTTTCGGTAAAATATAGTTAATTCTATTAAACAACGACGTATATGTACATGTACTTCTCAATCCCATGGTCTCGTGAATCGAAGAAGGCTACCGTAGCATTTTGTAAACATCGAACTGGTAGCAAGTATGCGCTTTAAAGTTTATGAAAGCTATGCTATCAGTGCTGACGCAGAATTCGCCATTTTATACTCCCGAGCGAATCGACCATTGAGTTCTGGTCAACAATGGAAAAAGTCAAAAGTTGCCTATGCTCTGCAGTCTGCAGACTGGTGAAAGCCGTCATTGTTATCCCACATGGGAACAGCGAAATTGAAAGGCAGTTCAGTGTCCTGTCTGACGTTGTGACAAAGAAGCGATCTTGCCTCTCGCCGGACACTATACAGGCAGTGGTCGTCAGTAAGTCGATACTTTCGGCTAATGGTTGGACAAATTCCACTGTTCCAATCAATGAAAGCCTTCTGAGTGTCTGCTCTGCTGCACATCAGCACTACAGGAAGAGAAAAAGGGATGAAGCCAGAGCGAACGAGGATATCAAAAGGAAAAACATGCAGGCACAAATTATTGGAGATTTTTCCAATTTTCGGAAGTCAAATGACACACTCATAAATGTTGAAGGTTCTGCCCTTGAAACGGATCGGCAATTGCAAGAACTTACTGCCGTAAAAGAGAAACTTGCAGAGTTTATTGCGACGGCAACAACAAAAGTGAAAGATTCGGAAGAAAAATTGAAATTTCTATTAGAGAAGAAAAAGACTCTATTGAAACAAGAAGGAAAAAAGAGGGTGTCTTTGATGGACCAATTGTTGTCAAAGAGTCATCTTCCAAATAACTTCAGACCTTCGTGAAAATAAATGAATGTGGATAAACTGAGTATTTTTTGCAATTAAATATATGTACATGTACTTGTTGAGCAATGGCAGTAGTACAGTGCTTAGAACAAACTAGATAATACATGTGCAACATAGATATGACGTTTCTTCATTGTATGTCGATTAATTAATATTTTCTATGTGTTGCTGTACGCTTTAAGTTGTTGAAGTGTTCAGACTTGCTTATAGTATCTCAAAGCTTCCATTCATTTTAAAACCCAAGCACATGAAGATAAGCTTTATGAAGACTATTATGCACAATAATTGAAGAAATGTAAGGGATGTAACTAGTCTGTTCCCGGGGATCAAAATACTTACAGATGCATTAAATTAATGTACTGATATATCAATTAATGAATACTATCCCATTAAGGGTTTCTATGCCGTTTTAATGTGATAGTACATAATTCCCGAAAATTTCAGCCATTCGGGAATTCCTGAAAATTCGGAGGGTATGTCGGTCGGAGCACTGCTCTATCAAGGTTGTCCAAAAATCGTTGCATTGCCTTGACTCGAACAACCCATCGAGTAGGACAAGCAGCCAGAAGATGCAAGGGTCTTTCCTCGTCGTCTTCAAGAACAGTCTCACACAATGTCCGTCGCTTTGATGATTCTCTTATGATTTTACTTACATCTTTTACGACCAGTAAAACATCGCTGAGCAAATCACATTCGCGAATGACTTCCTGAACGACAAGATCCAAAGCATGATTGCAACAGTGCACATGCAGGCATTTCGGTTGTATCCTTTTCAAGTTCGCTTGTACCCTATTAAGTCGTCCTGACATATTAGAAGCTCCATCAAAGCAGACTCCTCTGAGTTTTCTTGCATCTAGTCCGACTCGGCGAATAACGTCAATGATGCATTTTGTCAACGACTGTCCTGTAGAGTCAGGTGGTTGATACAGACCAGCAAAGAGCTCTGCAGCATCCAAGCTATCCTGAGAGACGTAGCGAAATGTGATGGAAAATTGCTCCTCACCTCCTTTGTCTGTGATACTGTCCGCTATAACCGAGTAAAATGTTGCTTCATCTTTCATTTTGTTCATTTGAGATCTCTGCAAGGTATGTGCCAGTAGTACGATTACCTCATTTTGAATGTCTGCGCTGAGCCATTTATCTCTACGAGAGAGTCATGAATCCAAAACAGGAATATCTGTACGCCTCTCCTTCAGCAACAGCATGAGATTTCCGTCAGATTCTTCGCTACCTCTAAGAGGTTGACCTGTGGCAGTCAAATATCGAATTGATCCGAAGATCGCAGTCATGGCCTCCCAAGCTTCTCTCTGCTGTTTCTTGGTAGCCTGCGAAAGCTGGACATTTATTGGAGTGGATTTCCGTGCGCTAAGCAACTTCGAGTGGGCAAGTAAATGATGATCGCTTTTCTCGTACTTCGGTAAAACGCTGATTGCTTTGCTCCAAGTAGAGAACCCGTTCGTAAGAAAAGCTGCTTCTTTAGGTAGCAGGATAAGCCTAGATAGATATGCTTTTGTACAGGTGTAGCAGGTAATAGAATCTTTATTTTCATTATAATGAAGCCACTTATGCAATTTGAACCATTTAGCTTGGCAGCGTCGCCCATTGCGAATAGGAAAATTGTAATTCTGATCAGGTTGAAATGGCTCATTTGGAAAGTCAATATCTGAGGGGTCGGTTTCAGAGTTTGAGGAGTCTTGCGATGTAGCAGAGGAGCGATTACAGGTCACAGAGCTTGAGGAGTCTTGCGATGTAGCAGAGGAGCGATTACAGGTCACAGAACTTGAGGAGTCTTGCGATGTAGCAGAGGAGCGATTACAGGTCACAGAGCTTGAGGAGTCTTGCGATGTAGCAGAGGAGCGATTACAGGTCAAAGAGATTGAGGAGTCTTGCGATGTAGCAGCAGATGAGTTGACTGAAAATTCTTCAGTAGACTGCCTGTAAAAGAATACAAGGAAGGTTATTTCCTATCTGTTTAATGAATGGAGGACCAAAAGTACAGCGTATATTTTGAGGAATCAACTACGGTCCCTAATGGAAAATCTATTATCTCAAATATAGGAATTACAAAATGCTCTGACACTTACAGCTTATTGATTGTGTAATAGGTTCACTTACTTTTAACGATAGCAACCGTTTCCTTATAATTTCAATTTTTCCTTTTTTCCTTTTTTTTAACGATAGCAAGCGCTAAAGATATGCTTGCTCTTGACACGATCATGAAGGGTGTGCTTCGCTAGTCTTGGTGATCTTCGTGCCGCGTTAGCATTTCGAGGACTGGGTTCGATTCCCAGCTGGCAAGCCATTTTTCATGGTAATGCCAAGAGCAAGGCGTATTGAAATATCATTTCGACCTCGTGAAAGCCAGAGGCATTGAATTATTAGATCACTTACTTTTGTTTCTTTGAGCTCTTCAAGAAGAATTTGTCAAGTGGACCAATTCCTTTTCTTTTCATTTCGCTAGTTTACCTGTCAGGAAAAGATGTGAAAGGTCAGAAAAATATTTGATGACAACACGTATGTGCCACAGGGTTGAAAAACTACACGGTCCTCTTCGATTTCGACTACAATTATTTTGAAATCAAATTTTTAAATCATAGTTACAACTGCAAATAGGCTGCATACAATGTACATACACACTTAACGTACTGGTATGTCATATGTTTCATTGCAAAGTTGCGAATGATAAATGTTGTATTTTTGTCTATATAGCTATGAACTGATAAAAAAATTAAGAAATGTCAATTCACATTCTTTGAACTCATGCATTCCCTACCGCGTGATGCACACTACCAACTCAAATCCATTATGGGAAGTGGTCATTCATCTCTAGAGATTGCAAAAATCTCGACCTTTCTCGATTTTGGGATTCAAGATGGATAAAACCCGGAACATCAACAGTACACATCAACATATGTATATCTAAATGTTGGCCAATGAAATCATAGCTGAAATACAATCATCTTGATCCTCTGATTTTTTAAAAATTTGAGCATAGGTTCTGGGCTCCCGTCAGGGAGGCCATTCCCTGGGATTCACCTCTATTTATGTAGAGGTTTGCCAATGAAATCATAACTGAAAGATAGTTTAAATCATTTACAAAAGTGTGTCGAACATGAACATAGTATAATTTGTGTTAATGTGTGCCATTAAAACTCGGATATTTCAAAGTTCATATTCAGAACTATGGTAGACTTACATTAATAGACTTCGTGGTATTTGTCGTATTGGCAATTGGCATTCACCTCGTAATGCTTAATCGTGTATTAAAGGATGTAGAATGCTGTTGCAGTTCAAGCACTCAACAGTCAACCAGCGCGATTTGCTACCTGTTTGATAGTTTGTTAATGTACTATATTCCTAGTATATTTCTTCAGAAATTCTCTTACAAGTCCACTTTTGTTGTTCTATAGCTCACTCACAGCGACATTTTCTCTCTCTCTCTTTAGCTTTTATGTGTAAATATTTATGATCCAATACTACATGCAGTGTTTGATCGAACTGAAGGATTACTTTATGCTAATGAAGCGAAGTGATGTGATTATATACAAAAAAGATTCAAGATTCATAGCGATTTATGTACATAAACAATCGGTGAAAGATAAGAGCACAGTTCACGACGATAGTTCATAAAGGATGAGAGTGATACGCGATTTCGAACGCGGATTGACTATTGGACAATATTTGTCAATGAATAGCAGAGGGAATTGCGTAATTTTCATGATAACAATAAGTAGCACGAGCCGACTATGAATGAACAGTGGTTACTGAGGTCGGTTAGTTAGCTGAAGGTGTAGAGTGACGTCGTCAGTCAGTCAATCTGAGACAATACACAGAGCATTCATTGATGGTGCGTTACTCGCTCGCTATCAGTTCATTAAGAAAACTAAGCAACGCTGTGTGTGATACTTGGTGTTTGAAATGTGTTGTTACTCAGCCTGGCAATGACTGTTCAAGCAAGCCATTGACCACCTGCAGAAAAGGACAATGACAGGACAGCTTTCAGTAGACCGAAGTTTATGCTAGCTTACTATAAATTTGAGCAAATCCCGATATCCCGAGATAGGATTTTGGGATTTGGTCAAAATCCCAAGATTTGGTCGAGGTTGCAAGCTCTAGTGAAAGACCTTATCTCACGCAAAAAATCAGTCAACTAGTCGTATGATGGATATTTCTTCTATTTCTTTCAAGAATTAAAGTTAGGCAATCTAACTACAAATGAACTACAATTCAGTCATATAAAGCTTACCATTGATTTTTATTGCTTTCCTTGATCTTGATGGTCCAAGCATCGCGACTGAAAAGACATTTTCGAAAACGGAATTCCGCATTCTTGCCATTAGGAGAGAGACGTTGGATGTGCTATTTTCCTCAACGGCATCATAATTGATAAGAAGGTCCAACGTTGCATTTGATTGATGAATTGACAAAGTTTCGAGATAGATGACAAGCATGCATTCCTGAATCCTCATCCACCTGCTTACAGGAATTTTTCCGATGGCTTGTGCATCGGTATTTAAGGGGTAGCAAATGACATACTTTGCTACCCCTACTCAAATTTAGGGGTAGCAGCTGCTACCCCTGCTACCCCGGTTCCGACGCCCCTGAACAGTGGTTCGAGCAAGGTATGAATTCAGCTTTGGGAAATCTAGTTTTGATTCGTTGTTGAACTCCATTACGGTAACCGCTCATAACAGCAGCATTATCATAACCCTGGCCAACACAGCAATGCATGTCTATACCCTGTTTTTCCATGGCATTGTAGATAAGTTCCGAAACATCTTCTGCCGTCCTACCTTCCTCTACGATGAAACCGACAAACGATTCAACTACTTTGATCTCTCTGTTAACAATTTTCACGTACCTTAGTACTTGGCTCATCTGGTCTTTGTGACTTATGTCAGGCGTTGAGTCGAACAAGATTGAGAAATTTTTGCACTCCATTACATCCTGGTGAATAGCATTTCGGATATGTTGGACAAGAATGCCAACAATTTCGTTCTGAATTTCATGAGAGAAGTACGACACTTTGGACACCTTGTTCATGACATTCATGACGTGCTCTTTTAGTACGGAATCGTAGTTAGAAATCAGTTTGACCAATGATAAGAAATTTCCTGGGTTGGTTTCATCATCATGAAGACTTTCCCGATGGCCTCTGAGTGGGAGATTCTGCTGCACCAAGAAGATAATCATGTCGAATAGTCTCTGGAGAATACTTCGCCATTTCTTTTCGGCTTTCAGAAGCTGTTCCTGGTTTAAGCGATCAATAGCTTTATCGGATGTCAAGCGTTTTACAAGATCTCTGTGTTTTATGGAATTTGTGAGATGCTTGGTCGACGACTCGTGTTAGTGGCACGCAAATACATGTAATTACATGCAACGCACACACCAACTACACCGATAAATCAACGCTAATTTATGAAATAAACAGAATTAAACAGCGTTAAATGATAAATGTAGATGCAGGTAAATGCAAATCTGAGTTCTCAGATTGAATTTTAAATGAAATATTTGATTCGAAAATCGTATCAACATTTTTCAAGATTTAGATTTCCCCGAGCGAGCCTCTGACCGTGCCCCTTGAATCTCGGTGCCCGGGGCGGACCGCCCCCCCCCGCCCCCCCTAGCGCCGCCACTGCTAATGATCTTTCTTGCTTAACGCAACATAGGCTATTACATAATTGTGTGAACACGTACTGCGAGTGAAATCATAACGCGTAGGGTTTTAATTTAAGCATCAATGTTACAAGCAGCGCATGAGACGGGAAATGGAGATTATCTTTGTTCAGGTTTTAGCTGGGGAGGCGTTGCCAGTTAATCACAACAAATATCGCGAGAAGTTTACTTATCGCACAGCGAACGATAACAAGAGCTCCCGTGAGACAACCAACTAGTGGATTGGTTATCGCACGGCGAGCTTTTTTCGTTGCTTATTGCACTCCTCCAAATCATGGCTGTATGCAATGTGTGAATGCAGTGGCGGATCCAGGATTCGACCACAGGGGGGGGGCCCAGCGGCTGATCCTGAATTTAAGTTCTGGGGGCTTTTACTTACAGTCATGGGTTCCGAAAATACTGTCATTCAACAAAGTAATGAAAAATAAAATATTGAAATGATATCAGCCTGTACGTTTTAAGACATGTAAAACCGAAAGCAGAAATAGTTATAATTAATACTTGGTTTAGTCAATTTGTATAAAATATAATTCTCTCATATATGTAGGCCAACAGACTTAATGTTAGTAGCCTATGCAAAACATCACACAACATGTTAATATGAAACGCTCATGCGTATTCGTGAAACGCCTATAATTTCTACACATCGTGAATATAGAGTCAAGAAGGAAAAGTTCGTACTTACAGTCTTAGAAGTGAAGGGGTCGGGTCACATAGATATTCTTGTTTGCTTTCTTGCAAATAATTGTACGACGGCATCAACGGTTTTTTCGCAGTCCATGTCACGATGAATGTAAGCTAATGTCAGACCAGTTAAGCGCTCTTCTGACATGTTAGATCGCAGATAACTTTTCAAATGTTTCAAGACTGAAAATGTCCATTCGGCGCTTGCAGATGAAACCGGTAATAAGGCGAAGATTTTAAGTAAAGTCTTAATGTTAGGATAAAACGAATAATTGCAAAGTTGAGTTGCGGCCATGATCTCACTTGGAGCGTTTGAAGCTTTCCCACAAAAAGTCTTTCAGGTTGAAAATTCGCCTTCCAATTCGTCCAAGTTTCCATTTAGATACTCAGAATACAATTCCACAGCAGGAAGAATATCTTCAAACGCAGTATTAGTTACATTGTTAGGAAGCAGCTTGGAGAGGTGCATCACACTAGCAGCATGACCACTAAAACGATCATGTAGTTGGGAAATCAGTCCATCAAGAAAAGGGTAA
Source organism: Prostheceraeus crozeri (assembly GCA_907163375.1). NCBI lineage: Eukaryota > Metazoa > Platyhelminthes > Polycladida > Euryleptidae > Prostheceraeus > Prostheceraeus crozeri. The sequence goes on along the minus strand of CAJQUW010001509.1, from coordinate 140,545 downwards.
TATATTCCTCGGCGATAATATTCAATTGGTGTGGTGGATGGTACGTTCGTTCGATGTACCTGCGTTCCAACTGTTCTCGGAGTTTGTATCGGTCTTGTTGTCAACTTTTCAATCTTTTCGAACAATTCAGCGAAGAACTCTTCATTCCTTCTTGATTTGAGTAAATCTATCACTGTGTCGACGTGTTGTAGAGCGGAAATCAAGTCATTTGAGGCAGATTGTAATACGCATGCGAGACGTTTGTTTACAGTCATCACTGAGTTCAGTATTACTAGAGAAACAATAAAATCAACTTTAGTTATTGTGGAATGAATACTGCAAGCATCAGAAGAATATGTACTTCTCTCTTTGCTCATTTTTTCTTAAGTGTCACAAATGATAGGATACAATTGAAGCACGGTGATGATGGATTCATGCTTCTCAACCCAACGAGTCTGGCAAGGAACTTTGAGTCTATGTTTCCCATGTGAAACATTCGCAGAGTCGATCGCTTCATCGAGAGCTTTTGTCCTGAGAGTGCTCGAGGAGAAGAAAGTTGCCAGCTTACTAACCGTGCCAAAAGTATTTCGAATTTCAGGAATATCTGAAGCGTGTATCAAAGTAAGATTGAGAGCATGAGCGGCGCAATGAACATAAACTGCCTGCTTCCCACAACGATGTTTCACTTCTGCCTGTACACCGTTGAATGATCCACACATAGCTGCTGCTCCATCATAACCTTGGCCAACTATTTTTGAAAGATCGAGGTCATTTTTTTCTAGCACTTGGAGAATCTCCGTAGAAAGCCAGAGCCACTCAATGATTCTGGATTCACGAACTCGAGAAAACGTTCGATAATACAGTCGTTTTTAAGATATCGGACACATATTGCTAACTGACTTTTCGTAGAAATATCGGTAGTTTCGTCGGCGATTATAGAATAGTAATTGGAAGCTCTAACTTTTTCAGCAATTTGACGTCGGATCACGGTGCCTAAGTTTGAAATGATCTCATTTTGAGTAGTTTTTGATAAGTATGTAGCGTTTCCAGCTGCCGTAGAAAGATGTTTCTGCAGTACCTCATTTCCAAGCGAATAAAGCTGAATCATACTTCGGAAATTTCCTTCACCAACTTCAATATCATTGATTGATGAGGGTACAGGTAAATGCCCGTCATCACGATGACCACGAAAAGATTGACCTATGCGAGCACACAAAACGACTGTCTCAACGATGCTTCGAATAATTTCACGATTTCTTTCTTTTTTTCTCAACAGAGCAGATGATAATTGACTGTCGATTGCTAACGACGGATTATTTACGCGCAAGCAAAATTCATTTGCTTTGACCACAGAAGAAGCGTGATAGTCAGTCTTGTTATGTTCATACAAATATCCGTTCTGACCTGTAAGTCTTGAAAACCGTCGACAAGGCGTAGTCATGAGCTGTCCAGCACATTTGTTAGCAGATCCAACCGTTTCTGCGGCGAAGAAGATGCAATATCGACAGAATAATCCGTTAAGGTTTTTAGAATATGTGAGCCATGAGTAATTATCAAAACAGAAGGGTGTCAGACGTCGGATCTTTCCATTATTCCTTTTTTTCCGAAGGCCACGTTGAAGGACAACCTGATGGTCGAGTAGATGTACTCACTAGATGTAGTTTATCACCATCACTCATCTTTGCTGGTCCACCAGGATGTTGTAATGCTCGAGCAATGTCGCTTTCTCCTATTCCATTTCCGTCGAACTCGAAACTTTGAGACTTCAATTCTGGCGTTTTGGGTGATGACGTCGAATAAGACGAAGATGAATTTTTCGACTCTCCTTGTATTTCTATTTTAGATGACGAGGACTGACAGGAGAGATTTTGAGATGACAAATTATACGATGACGTGCTCATAGTATTTTGATTTGTAGAAGTAGAATCCGTTTTCTTCACAGACTCAAAGAAATCAGATATTTTCCTTCGTTTCGTTGGCGGTCTTTCACTCATGTTCACAGTGGACTTTGACTTGCATATATGTCAACAACAAGCAGCTAAATGTAATATAAGAGAGGGATAGGGATCCTTCTTAGTCATTAATCATCTACATCTGAATCAGCAGTTCGCAGTCTCGCAAGCATATGCACACAATATTTACAAGTCATTGCAATTGCCAACAAAGAAACCTCCGCGTGTGCAAGCGAATCGCCATTCAATAGTACATCGCTGACGGCGTTGAAATGTTAAGTCTGATCATGGACTTCTAGATAATAGCACCTGGACATGAAAGTGATGGATGAGAAACGGCCGACTAGGCAAGTGGAGGCCAGCGATGCTGTAAACGATATCAGTTGTTTCAATCCTCATCCACTCCACACGGCATGCACGACTGTCAAAAATAACTTGATCGATTGAAACTTACAGTAACAACGAACGGGGGTGGAGTAGCATTATAGACTGTTGAAACACAGCTTCGCTTTTATTTTATTTCTTTTATCATCTAGAAGTCCATGATCTGATGAAGACAGAAAATGCCTTACGTCATCAGATTTCCTTGCATGTTTCTCTCATCAGTCATCACTGATTGATAAATCAAAAAGAGATCGAACACTAACTTAACTGATGGAGATTACTTTGTATTCTGAGTATCACACCCCCGGCCACGGCCGGGTAGGCCCCCCCTTGAATCCGCCACTGTGTGAATGCCATTGTGTAGGAATGGAATGAATCGCGGTGTTTACATCATCAACACAAGTTGAAAGTGAAGTCTGTTTGCGGGTGAGAATACAAATGTATGAAGTCATGTCTTGGTCATGTCACACAAACACAGTAAACAAAACATGGATCGGGCACTTAAGATTTTGTGGTAATTAATGTGATTTCTTCTAGTTTGCTCTCTATAGTCGGGATAAAGTTGTTTCAGATGTTTCGATGGTAATCAGCACAAGAAGATATAAAGATTTCAAGATTCTTAATTCATGCGAGGGAATTTTAAAGATAGCTCTCAGAGTGATGAAAAGTATATACTTCAGTTCAGATACAATTGCTCATAAAGAGGTGAAAAAGTAATTAACACCAAAGGAAACGGGGGAGACTCTCGCTCCTCCAAAATAGATCACATAGTGAAGTGGTATAAGTTACTGCTGTCGCAGAAGCGGTCATCCCTGATGCAGCAATGAAGTACAACAAAAACATGGAACCGACAGATTTCTTTAACCGCTAACTGCCTTAATCCTTCAATTTCTTAAACGTCAAACAATTGATTTATTCCGCGTGCTGCTCTTACAGTAATGAAAGCGATCAATCTTGAAGTGTAGATAGTTCTATGAAAAGTTATAAAAAATCCCAAAGTTAAAAAGTGTTAATGTTATAATAAATCCTATGTAAATCACCTCCACATTTATAATTAAAACACGCAAATTATGCTATGATTGCCAGATTTTAATTGTGCTAGGCCATGTTCCAGTCTCCAAGAATGATAAGCTACTATCCCATTCCCGTGTATAATGAAATATACCAAAAAACGGACGAAATATTGAAAGTATTCTAATTGATGCAAATCGCGAATATCAACCAATGAGTATATGCAAAGTAACGAAGACCACATATAATCGAGAAAGCAGTACAAAGCAAATTTTTAAACATGAAGTAAGGAAGGATGAAGTTCTGGGAGTGATGAAAACCATCATACCTATAAAACCACACATAAATAAGTGAGAAGATAGATAACTGACACCAAAGGAAACGTATGAGACTTTATCGCTCCTAGAAAATTGATCACATAGTGGAGTGGAAGAAATTATCGATGTTGTGGAAAGAAAGCGGTCAGCCCTAATGTAGCGATAAAATGGAGCGAAAACATGGAACAGGCACACTTCTGTCAAACATTTTTAACTGCTTGCGTCTCACAATCTTTAAATTTCTCAGACTCCAGACTATTAATCATGAAGTGTAGAGATAATAGAAAAGCAAGGAAACTAGACACTTCAATGAAAATCTAAGTGTTTGATTCTAATCATCTTCTCTCAATTCTCGGACTGCAGACTCCCAACTAATTATCCACATGTCGCTGTCACTCATATTATAGAAATAATTACTCCGGCTTTCTATTCCACAGCGGTATGACGCGTGCTCCTCACAACATGTTCTATAAAACGTCCCTAAAATCACATTTAGAAATTACAGTAAAATCGAAGTGATTTAAACGAACAATCAATAACGTTTTATGTTTGACGGTTAGTCCTCATGTGGAGATCATCTAAAATAAAAGCAAAGCACTAAGAGACAACTCAGTGAAATTTTGACTACATATTTAACTTCTCATCGTCTCTTGAATCTCTCCGTGTCTCTGTCAACTACAAGAGAGAAATGTCCAGTCCGTGTTTCAACGCCAGAGCGGTCTGAAGCGTGCTGCACATGTGTTGCACATATGCTCACACATGACTCACACAAGAAAAAGGGAAGATTTGTGTGACACCGTGCACAGAAAGCAGTGCCGATTTGTAGGTTGCACCACGAGTCAATTCAACGAGCGCGAAGCGCGAGTTGAATTACGAGTGGTGCAACCGAATTACACCACAGTTTCTTACCCCTACATTGGTCTAAATGTGGTGTATGAGATTTTTTCCACAGTTCGCGCATGAGGGGGAAGTGTTTGTTCAGCCAGAATCAGAGAAACCGGATATTTTATGGCTGGCGCGGGCAAGCGATGTGCGGCAGACGGATGACTTCAACGGAAACTCTGTTTTTACAACGACAAGGCATTCGAACTTCAAGAAGTGGATGAACATCAAAGCATGACTATTTCTCAGTTTAAATTCGGTGAGGAGGTATTTATGATTTTTATGTTTTAGGAAAGTCGACAGAACTTTTAACCCATTGAATTTTCTGAGGACTAAATTTTTCGCTAATAAAGAGGGCCATGCATGTAGTTTACATTGACATTGATATGTGCATCCTAGGAGTATAGAGATTTTGGCAACTGTTTTCTTAACAAGAGACCAAAACAAAACTGTGGCGACATATACACCATCATTGTTGTGCTTCCATTTTTTATTACCATTTCATGAAGAGTGAGCCGCGGGGCAAAACTGTGGTGTAAGAGAAACATTCTTAAACAGTTTTGCAGACTACGTTTCAAAAACTGTGGTCTTATAAGAGATTTTCACTTCTTAACAGGAGACCAAAAGTGTGGCGACATATACACTGTCATTGTTGTGCTTCCATTTTTTATTACCATTTCATGGAGTGAGTGAGTCGCGGGGCAAAACTGTGGTGTAAGAGAAACATTCTTCCACATCCACAGTTTTGCAGACTACATTCCGAAGACATTGGTCTTATAAGAGATTTTGACAACTCTTTTCTTAACAACCCTCACTGCTGTGCTGCCATTTTTATTACCATTTCGTTAAGTGAGTGAGTTGCGGGGCAAAACTGTGGTGTAAGAGAAAAATTCTTCCACATCCACAGTTTTGCAGACTACATTCCGAAAACAGTGGTCTTATAAGAGATTTTGACGAAGAGTTTTCGTAACACGAGAACAAAACAGTGGTGTAAATCTCATCATACTTTCTTGCTCCTTAATTGGTCTAATTGTGGTGTATGAGAATTTTTTCTACAGTTACAAACATAAAGAAAAACCATTTGCCCATTGAAAAGCCACTTGTCCCACACACGGGACAAGTTGTTGCAAACATCAGAATTATAATGTTATGCAATCAAATCGATAACCGTTTAAACACTTTAGCTAAATAGATAATTTTTTGAAGCGTGTGAAATAAGCTATGTGCGAAAGACAACTAATATAATAGGCCCGAACTAGCAATTAACTTAAATTCATTAATTGACTAAAAATTCGACCGACAGAAAAGTGAACCGATTTAGTCATATGTTAGGCAGAATTACTAGTCCATTATTTTGAAAGACTCTATAACACCGAAAACCACAGAATACTGAGCCTATTTCGGTGTTACACCGTCGTTCAGAAAGTGCAGAATATTTTATTCGGATAAATTTAATGTTGGCAGAATGTTTAGTTAATGAACAACGCCATGGATGCTTAATACAACTTAAAGATTTCACATTCACATTTACATTTACATTAGCAAAAATCTCAATAGAAATGTGTTACCTCAACGACTTTATTGGACATTATGACAAGATTATCCTTCTCTTCCAATGATTTATTGCGATCCTCGTTAAACTTCTTACAATGTGCTTAATTTATTTGTTAAACATCTCACCGACCTAATGTACACAGTGAGAGATATTTAGAAAGCCCTTTTTATTACCTTTCTATGAAGTGAGTGAGTGTCGGGCAAAACTGTGGTGTAAGAGAATTATTCTACACAGTTTCGCAGACTGCAATCTGAAAAGTGTGGTGTAAGAGAATTTGATGACGAGTTTTCTTAACACTAAAACGAAACTGTGGAGACATATGCACCCTCACTATGGTGTAAAAGTTAGTTATCGCACTGGAAGCCAGTCTCGCGCTACGCGCTCGACTGTTGCTCCCAGTGCAATAACTATTACATGTACAAGCGAGACAACACAGATTTAGAGGAGGGAGAGAATATGTGAGCGAGAATGAGTCATCGAAGGCGGGCGGCTTACCATGCAGGGTGCGAAGTAGGAAAAAGTTACTGGGGGGACTGCCAATCTTCATGTAGGCTATGTGCTGAATGAGACCCATAATTGTCTTCGAAGCGGCTAGGTATAATTCGTCTGGCAAATTTCTGTCTTTCACGCGCTGATATGGAGTTGATTACCACGCTTAGTAGGCTATACATCTAACTCTCTCACAATACCGGTAGGTTACATAGAACAAGTAAATGCGGCAAAAACTCTCATTTATTCAATGAAAAAAGCGAGTGTTTCGCTCGCAATTTTGTGGTGGAACATGAAACACGGTTTTCACCATGCTGAACGATGTGATTTCAGCCAATCCACGACGTACTTAGCAAAGTTTACGTGGGTGATTGGTGGTCCATTGATGTTGAGAAAAAGAACAGCATTACAAACATTCACACTCAAACGATTCCGATCTTTTGTGAACACATCATTCATCACACTAAATCCGCTTTCACATTCAGCTGTACACACAGGGAAAATCTTCATGACATTGCAAAATTCTTTGAAGTCAGACGAGTCTAGCCCGGATTTGGCCTCTCGAAATGAGGAGACTGCGTTCATCACATTCTGTTTGAAAAACTCTGCGACTTTCATGACCTCTCTGTCACCATGGATGATTCGGTCATCAGATGTTGGCCACCTTCTCTTATCTAAAAACGTACAGTCTTTCAAAAGTTCGACGTCGAATCTCGCGTCTAGGTTATCGATGACGGCCTGCACGAATTGTGTTCGGAACTTAGAGTTAGTACTTCCCTTCAAGGTGACTCCTTTGAAGTTCCCATTGAGCTCCAGCTGTTCAGTGAGCTCCTGAGATGATGGCCCTCCATTCTCCCTGTAGCTCTCCAGAACTTTCAGTAGACGCAGGATGTCTCCTGACACAGTGATGAGGTTCGTCTCGACCATCTGCATCTGTAAAATATTGCTGATTTTTTGACGATGTTCCTACTCACTCAGGTGAACATTCATGTTATCACAACGACCATTATGATTATCTAGAATACTTTACAAAAAAATTACGAAAATCATCTCAAACCAAGCCAGATACTTTAATGGATTATCAGAATACTATTATCAGAATACTTTATAGAAAATCAATTAAATCATCTTACGTAGACGAAACCAGATACTTCAAAGGTGTAAAGATGTGACCAATTTAAGGTGTGATTGAATCATTGATGCAATTGCTAGGGAAAGCGGAGTCACAACACCGTAGAATCGGAACTTACTTTCAAGCTGAGTGCTTTCAGCTCACGAAGACAATCCCTTATAACATACATTTGTTCCACGAATTGATGTCGATCGATATGATTTCTCAATCGGGATGCGACAGACGAAATTGCAGGAAAAACTCGTGGAGAAGCTACGAATGATGATGAAAAAACAGAGTTCGGTCAAGACACATGCACTAACTGCTGCCCACGCAGTGGACGGGGTATTAGTGAGTCAGATGTCCTTCATTGCAGCAGCAGCACACACACATGCGCTGCAGCATTGAAGATAGCCGTCAAGTGGAATCGGCTAAAAGCCACTCTGAGAGACAGAAAAAGTAGACATACATTCTGACAGACACATCACTGGGAGGGACAATCTGGGATCCCCCCAGGACTAATCAAACCTTAGTATTGGTGGGGATTCAGATGATCACTGGTAGGGACGGATCCCCCCATTACTTCGCACCCTGTTACCATGAGCTTACGGACAGATAGGTTTGCGACATCGCTTGGTTCGGGGAGACTGTAGCTGGTACTAGTGCAAGCTGATGGCTGGATGAGACATACAACAATGAGTCACGTTAGATAACAAGGAATCTGGGTAGAATTTCTCTTCTGCGATACGATGGATCAAGCTACGTGGAGATGGTGTATGTCAATGTATGAACAACAGATTAGGACCCTACATTTTTGATCACGAAAAACAGTACTGTTGAGAATTTATTTTGTCACTGTCACTTTAGAAGTCGTAGCGAATAACACATTGGAGTAAATAGTCATGTACCTCACTCAGGCTATATCTGACCAGGAGAAATCTGCATGAATTTTTTATGTGGATAGAAAATTCACTTATATACTGGTATTTTGGCGATTGATTGATCCAATTCTGACATGGCATAAATTATTTCAACGCTTTTAATCAAAAAAAAATATATATTGTACGATTGTATTACGTAGACAGTCCACCGTAATGAATGGAATAATTCGTTCTATCAAGATATTTATGTGGAATCTATTGTTAAGAAGTAACCGTATTTCTTCTGGCCGTGTTAGATGGGCAATCTCATTTCTTACCATGACTTAATGGTGACTTAGGCCCTGCATGTAGATCTGCAATGAATACTACATAGGCTGAATAATCCTAGACAGCTGACGATGTTTTTGTTGTAATATTCCTGAATGAGGAATATTGTATGGACTCCGCAGATAGAGGAATGCATAGATATCATATGTAGATAACAAAATGGCATGCACGCGTGTGTCGTGCCCTGTTGCCTAAGGCAGATAATACAGACGTCCGTAGAAGCAGTGGAGTAAAGAGAACGTAGATCAGAAGATTTCTAAACATCAAAATTCTCAGTGCGAGCTTACCTGACCGTGTATTATGTCAGTCCTGTGCGATCTGATATTCAAAATTTGATAGCTTCCGTTTTCCGGGTAGATGTGTAGATTCAACCAGAAAAATGCATAAAAGAATGAAACCAACCATATAAAACCAGAAGAGTGCATAATTGTGATCTAAAATTTCCATTACTGTTCATTGATATCTTAGGTTAACCATGGCTTTACGAGCAATGCCTCAATGTGTGACAGCAATAGGTTTTTGCCACACAGTCAGGATGGTAATACTAGCATATTCAAGCATCACCGAAGTTGCTCCCCCAACCTAGTGTTTCCTTTTGATATCAGATCATAGCGTCTGATACCAGTAGCATTAATTTGCGGTTCAGAGAGGCTACACTTATGAAACCTAAGAAACCAAGTCTCAACAACAAAGATGAGTGCACAGCACATCATACATTGGTATTATAACTCTGGTATAATAAAGATATATGCATGGTATTTTGAAAAATCCTTTCCTACGTGAACAGACCGTCATATAGGCAAAATTTGTAAAAAAATAATTGTCAATTTTGAAAATTCAATAAAGCAATTTTACCTACTTACATCTACATGCATCTACTTATACTTTTTACGAGGCCAGTATTGGGGAAAGCTTAAGTGAATTGATAAAAATCAGTTAGAACAGTAAGAAGGCTTATTTCTAAAAAAATCACAATTAAAATTATGCTGCTTAGATCCAATTAACACATTTTTTCTTTCTGTAATCATGAAATATCGCATCATGAAAATTTATCCTTGCCGATAAACCTATGGATGATTGCGTGCATGGGCATGTCGTATAGACTCTTCAGATTACTTCTCCATTTGTTAATTATCAAGAAATATTATTGCTATAAAACATGAAGCTTTAGCGACATAAGTCACCTACTGAGGGCTTCGACGATGCCGACATCACAAGACTATTCTTGAGCGTCGTGATACCTTCTGTGTGGATTGTGTTCCCTGTCGACTTCCAATGAAAATACAGGAGCACAGTGACTTTAAAGTCCAATAGATACCATACCGAAAAAAATTTTTTTCACATATTAATGGCGATTTTATTTGTTGAGGATTTCACTTTTCAGGTTTCCATTTCTTCCGCATTTCAGATATGACAATAGTTAATTTTTTAAGTGTAGTGTTGTCTCAGGTGTCAAGATTTGAATTTCAGAAATCTTTGAAATATTTAAAATTGGATATTTTAAAGGATAAACGTCTTAGTACAGAAAACTTGATTTAATTGCTAGAAAAACATTGATATAGATCAGGTGTCGTTTGACAATAGTATGCTTCATGCAACAACGCAGGATGTAGTATGAAGAAACCCTCAATTAAAATAATAGCAAATAATAAAAAGTATTAGTATGTCAGTGACCTGTAATTAAAACGAAAGTAATTTTTGATGATATAATGAAATTAAATTGAATTCAAAAATAGCCGATGCTGTTGTTGTTAAACATCTCGTCTGTACACAGACCGCGTCAGGGGAAGAAGGGAGTTGTTAGGAGTGTCTCTAATTTTAGAAAATAACATAATTAATTTTCATTAATCATATTCTTTATAGTGTATAAAAGCAGAAACAGAAATAGATATAGCAAGTAGGCCCCTATTCACTGGTATAATCCCTCTGATATCGGGAGATAAATGTTCAGAATCTTCGACGAGTATCAAAAGCGATCTCTTTCCGAGCCGAAGGCGACTTGAATGCATTAGCTTCTGATACATCTCCATAAAATCAGTGGGATAAAGCATATTACCGCATTTCCTCTAATAAGCGCTGCAGCTTAGGGGTCAACTTTCAATGAACGCCGTCCTCTAATAAACGCCGCACCACTGACAGTAGAAATTCCCATTATTCTATATTTAATCATTCCATACAACTGCTCACGGTGGGGTTTCAATAAATTTGGTGCAAAATAATTCTCCGTGATATCTGTTTGCATGAGGTCATTCAGTAATATATTCTGTGATCTTACAGATCAAAATTGAAGTCTTCAATCGAGTCATTTTTGGATAAATTACGTACCTCCATGTTCATCAGAGTATGGTTGTAATAAATCAAAAAGAAGCAGTTCTTTTATCGTGAATTTGTGGCCATGACGACTGGAAAATGCCTCGAACAATTTTCCAATCAACGTCATCTTCAAAAGTGTGTTAAATCCATTTTAGCAGTTCAGATATCCTTAAAATACAACGGAAGCTAGTCCACACGGGAACCATTTACGGTGCATTTAAAGCGCACGTTTCTTCATCTACAGCGATGCCGATAAATAGCATTTTCTGTTCTATTCATCATCGACAGAGAAGATTTTGGGTAAAGATCTTCAGCTAGAAGCTAATCATCAAGTTTTTTCAACTGAATCGCGTTAAAGTGAAATACCGGCACTTGATAGAATCGATTAGTGAGATTCGAGCTGAGTTAGAATCGAATTGATGATAATAAATACCGCATTTTCTCGAATAGAATTCGCACCTGATTTGAAAAAATAGTCATATAACCCGCCCTCTAATAGAACTCGCACCGAAATTTGTCAATTAAGATGCTTTTAACAGTTAATTATTAAAGCATTACCATTGAGTAGCTATACATTATCTAACAAAAAATGTCAATAATTCTTATTGTTCAACAGTTGACTTAGCCATAAATTCTTCAATTCTAAATAATCCACATAGCATGCATGTACATGCAGATCATGATGAATATAGAATAAAACTACTTGTTTAAGAAATCTATTTTCATTGTTATCCTAAAAGGAGATTACATTTTTTATCAAAATGATAAGAAGTGATAATCGATGATAGTTCAACAAATTCTCATAGAAATCGATATAAAACGATAAATAAAAACAAAATGACCAGTACTGTATCGTCACCCAAGATCAACTTCTGGTTTTATCTCTTGCAAGTCCTGTGTCTCGAGTTAGTAGTAAGTAAAACTCCACCACTGGACCACGCAAGATGGCCGCCATCGAAAAAGTCGCTGACATCCCCCCTCCTGTCCGTCGAGTCGGTCTTGGTGTGCCGCCGTGTTGCTTCGAGTCTGACGTCCCCCCCTCTGGCCGGCCGTCGTAGCGCGCGGTGATGTGCTGTCCAGGTTGGCGTGGTGTGCCGGCAAGGTTGGGAGGGTGCTGGACTGTCGTAGCTCACCTGAAAAAATCCTAAGTGTCAGAGTGGCTTTGTATGGGTAAAATTTTGAAAATTTTCCAAAGTGTGTCATTTCGACCTGGGACCCTCACCAAAGTTTGTTTCATCAAATTTCACGGACCCCGACAGCAATCTTCTAACTTTGGTTCTAGTGGACGGATTATGTCTTACAGCTACTCGTTTGAAAGAGGAGAAAAAACTGCTCGACGACATTTTTGCCGCGAGTCAATCGGACCAACCGTTCAAAAGTTAGAGCTGTTACAAGATTTTAGGTCGGAGCTCACCTGAAAAAATCCTAAGTGTCAGAGTGGCTTTGTATGGGTAAAATTTTGAAAATTTTCCAAAGTGTGGCATTTCGACCTGGGACCCTCAACAAAGTTTGTTTCATCAAATTTCACGGACCCCCCCCTCGGGAGAGCTAGCTTCGATCTTGGCTTCCAGGGGACGGATTTTGTCGTGCAATAGCTCGTTTGAAAGCTAAGAGTGAGACAAATTCACTGAAAGAAACGGATTGTTCATATCTGTCTTCGTTTGGATGTGAGGCGCCATTTAAGATTTTGGGAGACTGTCGAAAAACGACAGAGTTAGAATTTTGGACGTTTTGGGCTGTAGCGCCAAAACGAGGCATCGGATGGGAAAACGGAGGCCAGATTCGGATTCAGCGTGAAATTCTGCATCGGTATGGTGAATTTTAACGCAATCGGAGAGAAAAAATTTTCGCCGACGTCCCCCCCCCCGGCGCCGATCTTCCAACTTTGGTTCTAGAGATCGTGGAAAGTCGTGCAATAACTCGTTTGAAAGCTAAGAGTGAGACAAATTCACTGAAAGAAACGGCTTGTTCATATCTGTCTTCTTTTAGATGTGAGACGCCATTTAAGATTTTGGGAGATTGACGAAAAACGACAGAGTTAGAATTTCCCAAGAAACAGCTCCAGCGAGCGGATGAAGGCTCGGATTGGAAAACGGAGGCCAGATTTGGAATCAGCTTGATGTTATTGTCCAATGAGGATCGTCATCCAATGAGAATCAAGCATTTCTATATAAATAGCGAGCCTTCCACAGTGAGAATCATTCCATCATTGAATCACACGAGTGACGGACGCACATTTTCTCTCTCTCTCTATTCTATTATCCAACTAAAATGGTAAGTCGCTACTTCCCTCCCTCTCCTCCCTTGAACGTAAACTTAATACAATCTTTTTCATTTTCAGGCATCTACTCCATCTGCTGCACTAGTAGGACAAGATGGTGGTCAAACGTTACAAGGTTCGCTACGATCAGATCATCTACAACTGAGGCCAGTGGAAGAAACAACCAAGGTACATAATCCTACACCGCTACAGCGTATATTTAAACAAGTCTTACGTTATGACGATCATGGCGTAGTACTCCAAACGGGAATGCTCCCTTCCACGGATGTCAAGATAATGCACAATCAGTATGGGGACTACATACTGATCCCCGTGAGTCCGTACATTCGCCGCCAACTTGATATTATTGAGGAGTACGTGACATTAAATATGGACATTCCTACTCCTCTTGCTCAAGAGTGGAAGGCGAGAGATGACAAGGATACTCCCTATAGAAAGATTTGGGATGGTAATCACATTTGCCTACCGGTATCACATTGGTGTACTTACTATAAGAAGGAGGGAGATCATTCAATACCCATCAGATGTGATGAGCTCGGAGAAGGTACTTGGGATATCCTTTTCAAAGTGAATGGGCTATATTATGGTCGGCACAAGGATAATAAAATAGCCTCTCTCTCCATGCATATGGAATCCATCCTATATATTCCAAAACCACCCAATGTGGACGACATAATTGATCAAATCCTTAACAGCAGTGGTACGAAGCGCAAGTCGGACAAGAATGCTGCCTCAAAACGCAAATCAAAGAAGGAGAATTACTAGTCCTTTCCTAACTCTACCCTATGACAATTCGCTTATGTGCTTTGAGTGTCGTAGACGTGGTCTTATTAGATACATTTTACTTCTTCGTTGCCATCATATCATTTGTGTATTTTGTCCTGAAAAACATCGATGTAATTCTTCATGTTGTAATATGTTATAGAACGTTTCCTTAGATGTGTAAATTTCCGTTTTAGGCTTCTATCATCATTTTTATGGATTGTGAGGGTGAACCTGTACAGGAGCTCAGTGCTATTGCTATGAACAATTGGACATATCAGATTGTTAGTGTCTATCATCAACATGCCAACTGCGATCCCAATGTTGATCAATGGGCGAGAAAACACATTCATGGACTTAATCTGAAATATTTGCAAGACTATGGCTTTTCTTGTGAGAGTGCTCTTCTTATTGACTTTAAACGATGGTTAGCTGCTTTCAATGTTATACGTATCTTTTGTGATAATCCTGGTAAGGAGAGGAAAGTATTTCCCAATCTAATCATTGATAATATTTTGCTCCCGCCTTGGGATAGTAGAGTGAATCAACATTATCATGAAGTCACGAAACGTTTTAAGGATTTGTGTGTTCCTATTTTGTCTATTCGTTGTAGTAGCTACGTTCATAACCAATGCTTCTTTCCTCCTTACCTCAACACTGCCAAAGTCCTGTATGGTTATCATTGCTCGCTGTATGATAGTTACCAGCTGTATCTATTTTATCTCTTTCAAACCATTGATTTATAATGCATGCTTGTTACTATTATTCAATAAATGTTACTATGAGAAGAGTTGTTGTTTTCACGCAATGGATGGGTTAGATAAAGGGCGATCATGTCTTTCTCAAACGACTGCGGAACATTACATTTTCATAGACAAAGTTTAAAAGGAGCTGTTCAAGATTATGTGATAAATTTTCATAAAGATGAGACCGACATCGAAGCAGTGGTTGATGATGCTAGCACTCTATTTCTAGAGTTAATGAATACATTCTCTGATAGCATTATCATGGCGCGATTAGTTGCGAAAATTAAGTTTAGTCATTTTGGAAAGGAAGATGTGGAAAGTCGCTCTTTCCATTTTGCTTCTTATTCAATGGAAGTGGTAGATCACCCCGAAGAATTTTTTAAAAGACATATGATAAAAATTGCTGAACGTCTTAACGCATTTAACCATCATGGTAGCAGTCTAGTGATTGAAGCGATTTCAGATATTCACATTCAACTTTCCATAAAGAAAAATTGAAAATGCAGTGGTACTTGATTGTAGCACAACTGGTTTTCGAGCTATGTCTGCTCACTCTCGAAGTATATTCCTTCTGTACATGCGTCTATTATTTAGAAAAGGCTAGCAAATTCATATCTTCAAGAAGACTTGCTATAGACATCAGTAACGGTGAAACTATGTGTTGTGATGTATGTAAGCGAAAGGATGGAAATGAAAAGCGCATCTTCAAGAGATGTAAGCGTGCTTTTTGTCAACGCTGTTTCATACGTAATTGCATTCAACTTTGCAAATGTAACCACTGTGATATTGCTCATTTCGAGTGTCACTTATGCCGCAATAGTTAGTACCTATGTAAATGTGGTAAAGATAGGTTTTAGCAAAGACGAACACGGAAAATGGCGAAACGTAAATGACGAAACGTAAAAGTCAAAAGTTTTCTTCAGCCATTCAAGCTCTCCGACGAATGAAAGCAAATCAGCGATACAATGCTATACGACATGCTAACGATAAATTCATTTGTGAAATTATTTCTCATGTGAGGAAGTTGAGGACGAAGAAATTAGCGCCAAAACTACGAAAGTTACTTAGGCGATATGCTACGAAATTGCGTTTCATCTCCAATCCTAAAGTCACCCTTCAAAGAAAGAGGAAAACTCTAACACAAAAGGGCGGTTTCCTTTCAGCAATACTTCCAATGTTAGCTCCTGTCGTGGGCAACCTATTGGGTAATATCTTTGGCTCTAAGCGTTAATTATGCGAATGTTGAATCTCAAAGTATTAAAATGGACTTCAGACTTCAATGCGATAAAGTTCTGACTGTATCAGGTCCATCGCATGCAGGTAAAACTGTTTTCACGCTGAATTTATTGGATAAAAGAAGGGAGTTGTTTAAGGAACCTATCAATCGAGTGATTTGGTGTTATGGTATTTATCAACCGTCGCTGTTTCAGGAATTGCAAAGTTGCAACTTTATTCGACATGAAGGAATTATTGCAGTGGATAAACTTCAGTCTAATGATGTTGTTGTATTGGATGATTTATTAAAAGAAAGTAAGAATTCAAAAGATGTTACAGATATGTTCACTCGCGCAGCACATCATAAAAGGTGTTTTATCATCTATATCACACAAAATTTGTTTCCTGACGGAAAAGAAGCTCGTACACGAAACCTGAATACACACTATTATGCTATTTTCAAGAATCCGCGAGATAAAAGTCAATTTGAAATTTCAGCGCGACAAGTTGCACCCAGAGGATCAAAAGCCTTAATTGAAATTTTTCAAGCAGCTACTGAAAAACCATACGGTTACTTATTCATTGACTTTACGCAAGAGTGTCCGGAAGAATTTAGATTTCGAAGTGATATTTTGAAAACTCCCATGATTATCTACAAACTATGAGTTCTTATTCTCGCATGATTGTTATTCCTCAGGATGAATATGTACAATTGACTGCCATGCAGCAAGTAAAGCAACCTCTTGCAAATCAAATGTATAGGAAAGAAATAGATTATCAGCAAAATGTTCACATCAAAGATCCACATCGTGCTGTATTATTACAATCGGAAACTGTTGAGCAATTGAAAAACTTGAAGAATAAGATGCGTGACTCTGTATCGACTGCTACACCTTTAGCATCTCGCGCACATGCCATATCTCTTTTCAACAGTATTGAACCCCATCTCAATGTAAATGATAGAGGAGAAATCATTACAGATGAAAATAAAGTGATTGATGCTTCACGTTATGAAGACTTGATTCAGTATGCGATACGTAGAAAGCGCCGTCAGGGCTATGTTCCACCTGGTTGGTCATACTTTCTTAAACTATTGAAAAAGCATAATGTACCAAAATTTGCTTTGAATAATGAGACATTGAAAGAACTTGATTCAACAGTGGCTACTGCTCCAATGCTTCAGACGATGAAAATGCCAACAAATTGGTTTAAGACGTCACCTGCTACATCCCCTCCCACACTCACTAAGCAAACAAGAGGAAGAACTCGACGTAGATCTACATCACCACTAAAACTAGTAAAAGGAAAACGTAAAACAGCTCCTCCCAGGAAATACATGTTCTCAGACTACTAATATGAAGCAGATGTGTTGCTTGCCATGTAATGAGCCGCCAGAGGTGAATGTCGTTGTCACTTGCACTTGCTGTGCCAGCTCTCACAATGAAACCCCTAAGCAATGTGAATGCTGCAGTTGTTGTAAATGTAGAAAGGCAAGAAAACAAAAAGATGAGAAGGAGGAAAAAGAGTCAGTCGTCATCGACTAAACGTTTGAAGTCAATCTATTATGATGTAAAACATCCGGCAGGATTTGCATCTATCAAGAAATTATCAAAAGCGAGTGGTCTTCCACAATCGCAAGTGAAACGATGGTTAAAGGGTCAGGCTACTTATACACTCCACAAACAAGCAAAAAAGAAGTACCGCACCCGCCATTATATTGTTCATGACATCGATGAACAGTGGCAAGCAGATTTGTGTGATTTCAAAACATAACTCGGGCAATAATTCTATTTTAACCGTCATTGATATTTTCTCGCGTTATGCGTGGGCTCAACCTTTAAAAACTAAAGAAGGGAAAGGAGTAGCAAAAGCATTCCAAACAATTTTTCGAGAAGGTCGCAATCCAAAAAGAATTCAGAGTGATCAAGGAAAAGAGTTTGAAAATCAGCATGTGAGAAGATTATTTGAGAGGCATGACATTGAGTTGTTTAGTGAAAAGAGTGCTTATAAAGCTGCACTCGTTGAACGTTTTAATCGCACAATAAAAAATCGCTTGTGGCGACATTTTACTGCCAACTTGACACAAAATTGGACAAAGGTTCTACAAGATACACTCCATGCCTACAATCACTCTATCCATCGTTCTATTGAACTCAAGCCAGTAGATGTAAATGCTGACAATGTAGATAAAGTGCGCGAATCATTCCAACGTAAACGCACTCATGTAAAAAGTGATGTGAAAATTGGTGATAAAGTTCGTATCTCAAAAGTGAAAAGTGTTTTTGCTAAAGGGTACCTTCCGAATTGGACAGAGGAGGTATTTACAGTATCAAGGATTAATCAAAAAGACTCTCCGACCACCTACAAGTTGAAAGATTACGATAATGAAGAAATTGAGAGTAGCTTTTACCGCGATGAGATTGAGGTAGTCACTGAAAGTGAAACATATTTGGTAGAGAAAATCATTCGATGTAAAAAACGGCAAGGTGGAGAATGGTGTCTTGTTAAATGGACTGGTTATCCTTCAAGTATGAACTCTTGGATGCGTCGTGCCGACATCTTTCATCTAAGTGATCGACAGTGATTCATGCAAAGTTGTAACTAACAATGTTTAGGGTTTGAGCTATGAATCCAACTGCCTCATTTTATTCACGACCCTCCTATGTAAGTGGTGGAGGACAAATTTACATCGGCGCTTGCCGCCAACGTGGAGGTAGCATACTTGGTGCACTGAAATCTGTTGTAGCACCTCTCATATCCAATGTGGGTAGATCTTTAAAACGAAATGTTTTAAGTAATGCCGTTGGCTTTGCTGGTGATGTTGCTAGTGATCTTTCCAGAGGTAGAAGTTTTAAGAGCAGTTTGTTGAATCGTGGGAAGGAACGCGGTTTAAAAACATTGAAGCAGACCTTTGCTGGTGTTACTCAAGGAAAGAAATCACCTAAACGAATGAAAAAAGGAAGGAGGAAACATCGCGGAGCTGGTAAGGTGCGATCTTCAGTCAAAAGGCATTCACGCAAACGTCGCAGAGGCTCTAATCATTCATCAGGCGCTAAACGACGACGCTGCTATAACTTCTAATCATGGAGTGTAAAACTTCCGGTTTTTGTTTGTTTGATCAACAAGCCATACAGACAGATATTCTTAGTTCAAGTATTGTAGATTATCATCCTCGAACAGCTGAGAATGCTGGCCCCATTGAATTTGTTATTCCTGGTGGTAGTGATGACTACATAGATTTGAGTTATGCGATGGTTGATTTGAGGTTTAGAATTCAGCAAGCAGTTGGAACTGCTATTGACGATACACGTAAAGTTGGACTGAACAATTTACCATTGACTACATTACTTCGTGATGTTTCTCTAACGATTGGAGAGCAGCAGGTGGAAGGTGGTCAAAGCGATTATCCCTATAAATCATATTTCAATCATGTATCACAGTTTCATCCAGCAGCACAAAAAAGTCATATGGAAGCCATGGGATGGTACAGAGATGAAGCAGGAAAATTTGATGTTGAAACAAACAGTGGCTTTGTAAAGCGATCTGCTATGATTAAAGATAGTAGAGTATGTCAGCTATATGGTCCGCTGAATTTAGACTTCTTTAGACAGTCAAAGTTTTTACTCTGTAATACCAGCATGCGACTCAAGCTGACATTGAATAAGCCTGAATTTGCGCTGAATGCATTTGCTAAAGTTGACAATTTTAGAATTCATGTGGAAGATATTGCACTTTACATTCGTCGAGTAGTACCGAATCCAAGTGTCATTAGAGTACATGCTGAAGGTCTTAACCGCCAAAATGCCATTTACCCCGTTCAGCATACAAAGCTTCTCACCTTTACAATTCCGAAAGATCAAAAGAGTTTCATGAAAGATGGCCTCTTTCCATCGGAAGCACCGAAGCTCCTCATGGTGGCAATGGTTGAAAATGATGCATTTAATGGTAATATAAAGAAGAATCCTTTCAATTTTAAACACAATCAGTTAAGTGAAATTGCTTTACGTGTAAATGGTGTGAGTCATCCTGGTCCAGCCTACAAACCAGATTTTGCTGCGGATCAATTTATGCGCAGTTATGTTGATTTTATGGATGTCTTTGGCTTTTACAATACGGATGACACCAACGGACTCACTATGAAAGAGTTTAAGAGTGGATATACTATTTATGCATTTGATTTGACTGCTGACAGCGATATTAGTGCCCCCTATCGTCAAGCGAACGTGCCTCATAATATTCGTTTGGATTTGACGTTCAAAAGAACACTACCTGAGACGATCAATGTATTAATTTATGCAGTCTTCGATTCAAATATTGAAATTACAAAGTATCGTGACGTGATTCTTCAGTATAATCGTTAATGAGTTGGTTGACTGCTGACGATATTAAGACTAAAGTGCAGCGTAATGCAGACGAAGCGACGTTGAAAGCTTTCGATAATGTCTATTCACTCGATACCTTACCACCTGCAGTAAATCACTATCCCATCTTTATTGTGCTAAACACTCATTCGCAGAATTTAGGCGGTGAGCATTGGAAAGCGATCTTTATTGGAGAAGACCGACGTGGTGAACTATTTGACTCTCTTTCTCAACCTCCAAATATACCAACACAGCAGTGGTTGAGAAAACATACGCGTCAATATCAGCGAAATGAACGCATACTACAGCATCGACTATCATCAACGTGTGGTGCTTTTGTACTGTACTTCATCTTTAAACGTTTACATGTATCTCGATTTGTATCTGTTATTCAAAACTTTTCATGTAATCCATCCTCTAATGAAAAAATGATTTGTAAGTTCTATCATGATTTGAAATAAAAACATCATGTTGGAAAAATTGTTTTTTATTTTACAATCCGCTGGGTACGTACATACTCGATGAGAAAGTCTAGGATCACATTTGCTTGTACATGAGATTTTAGTCCAGTAATGATCACTTTACTATTATGAAAGATTGCCACATGCACAGGTAACCAACAACTAATGAGAGCTGCAGGAAAAAGTTCGGGTTCATAACACAAATTGTAACTGCTGGTACGAATCTTCAAAAATGATACACTTTCAATCAATTGAGTAGAGATCACCATATTGTCCACAGTCAGATTCGACATCACACACCTCTCCCTCTTCCATATCCGACGTAGTAGTCTTTGTAGCTCTAAGCGCATTGACTGCGCCGATGAATGAGAAAGGGCGCCGAGAATCTGTACAGTCCCATTTGGGAAGAGTTGAAGATTCCGTGAATTGTTCATCTTCACCACTAACATTTGAGGACGGCCCGGGTAATACTTGCTGTTTGGAAGGTGTTGGTGTAATGTTGTGAGATCGATTTTGGTGTAGAGTCTGAAGCGACGGAGAATGTTGACGATGGTGTAGCGATGGCGCTTCATGATGAAAGAATGAGTAAATTGAGCGATGTACCTTCCTTTTATACTTTTCCCAACTACCTTGATGAAATGTGAAGTTAGTATGAAGTTGGGAATGATAGAGTTGAATTCGCCGATTGTTGACGCGCAGCCAGATGCGATTTCCAATACGTGAATGTCTTTTCATTTAGAAGTATTTCAAATCCTTCATGATATGATGTAGAGATTGAAAATGACGATAAGATAAAGCAAGCTCTCTTCTCACATTTCCAGTTGAATCTTTGAAATAGACGTTTCGATCATGATCCGTTTCAACACGTTGTAGGGAATCTAATTTCCAACTCATGGTGCGTGGTAGTCATGTCTGATTAAGATTTGCATAGTAGGGCGATGAACTCACGACGAATAAATGTCATGATGGAGCGATGTATGTATCTTCTATACTTCTCCGAATTGTATTTGCGAAATGAGAAACAGTTTGCGGAATGAGAATGGCAGATTTGAATTTCATTTCTGTAATGTTGAAGCCAAACTTGATCACCCAAGGAGATGAATCTTAATGTTTCAAAATATTCCAAATCCCTCATGATATCATTGAGGTTGACAAATTGTCGCCATGTTAATGTAATACCTCTTGATGTATGACCATGAGAATTTTTGAAATGTACGTTTCCATCACGATCAACTCTGATATATTGTAGAGAGTCCAAAATCCAAGTCTTCATGATGTTATGCAAAGTCGCAGATCAGCAATATAAAAATGTCGTTTTATCATATTTTGCTTAGCAATGTGGCTACAAAGAGATTTGCTAGTAATCGAGCCGCACTCTTTTCTACTCCCATTGATCATACACAACAGCTAAATGGAAATTGGGAAGTGGGTGTCACTCAACTTGTTTATAGCAACTGTGTCTATACTTTTGATCATGAGGTGATGACTATTAATATGAGACGTACAGCTCCTTACCAATGTGAAAAGGGCTGCCGAGTATACATTCCACAGTGGCCAAAGAAAGATCTCTTATCATGTAAAAAGTTTATATATGATTTCCTGAATAAAGCGTGTAAACATATTGTCCAATTTACTCCGCACAATGATGATCATAATTATGTACATCATGTAGTTGAGAAAGATTGGATTGTTGGTTTAAGTCCAAGTTTAAGAAATGATTTAGGTTACCTCGCTAGCGCCTTAACAAGCTATGATAATTTTAACGTTAATTACCACATAAGTGGTTATAAACAGTTAATATATCGAGAGGAAGCTTATTATGTAGATCTTATTCCAAGAAATGAGAAGACGTTGGTGAAGAAGATTGTGATTAAGCCAAGAAAGACAAACATGACTCCTGAAACATTATTGAAGAAATTTAATTATCTCCTTCGAGTTGATGGTAAACAAGTGGCAACATTGACTTATATCAAATCATCTAATCATATTGCAATAAGTAAATTAAATGATGATAATCTAGTATTAGTTTGTTCAAAAGATTTTCATCAGTTCTTACGACATCATTCTGCAGCTGTTCATGGAAAATTTGATATGCAACATTTACCATGTGAAAGGTCGAATCAATTTGATACAGAATGGAGCGTATCTTTATACAGAAAGTGTGTAGAGCCTTTAGGTGGTATCTTACATGAAACAAGAGTGTTGATGCCTCGCATTATTACTTCAGTTAAATTGGTTGTAGATTATTTAAATGAAGTGATTAATGAGCAACATATTTCATTTTCTGAAAAAGAAGGTACTTTGTCTCTCACTATAAGTGGAAAACGTATTGAACTAATTATGGATAAAACTCTAATGGACATTTTGGGTTTTGATCAAAATATCTTTAAAAGTGGTACTGTAACCAAAGCTAGCGCAGACATGTCGCTATCGCGTCGTATTAACTATTTTCAGATATATTCCAATATTGGTGAAGATGTACGTGTGGGAGATGTTGAAGCTCCATTGCTAGCAATGATACCATACCAGCCAAAAAGCTGCAGTATTTTATCTGAGCATACTTTCAAGAAAGTGCATTATACAAAGCTGAAATCAAACTACATCCCACAAATTGATATTGCAATTTATGACGATGCTGGTGCGTTGATTCCTTTTCATAAAGATGCTGTGACAAGTATCACACTCCATTTCTGAATGAAGAGTTAATGCAAAAGTATGCTAATATATTTTTTCCAATGTGAATAATAGGGACTATATGTGAAAATAAGGACTCGTTTCTAATCTACTTACC
This sequence comes from Prostheceraeus crozeri, assembly GCA_907163375.1. NCBI lineage: Eukaryota > Metazoa > Platyhelminthes > Polycladida > Euryleptidae > Prostheceraeus > Prostheceraeus crozeri. The sequence continues at coordinate 116,727 of CAJQUW010001509.1, read as the reverse complement.
CAGTAATGCTTCTATGAATAAATTTCCCAAAAATAAACCATCAGACTATCGAGTAGAATTAAATCGCCCACTGCATTTAGAAGGTGAATGGGAGGTTGGCGTTTCTAGTATTTGCTATGATAGCAATATTCAGAATGTGAATGATTTGGAAGAAATGATATTGACTCCTCGCACCCATGATGGAATAACGATGAATAATGCATTCCAGTTCCCATACAATTTAACATCAGATGGAAAGTGGAACTATGAATGGATTCAGATAAAATCAGATTATTATGAACCATTTGGGAATGAGAAAATTATTAAGGCGTTCAATAGTGGTAATACTTCCATCATGAAGAATAAAAATCAGAAAGCTTATGAGTTTACTATCTATCATTGGAGTGGGAGGCAGTTCCTTCGCTTTCATTCTTTTACTAAAGGTCTTACACTGAGGTTGGATAATAAATTCTATCCACATCTCGGTTTTGGTCATGGACTACATCTAACGTCAATTGCTACTGCAAATGTTAAAAAAGTTTATTCAAATCGAATCAACAAATTTCATTATAGATTTAAAATATTTGATGAAGATGTTGTAGAATGTGAAGAACGCATCATTTTGAAAAAGCGCGGTGTTCAACCTTTATCACTTATTGAGTTAGTAAAACGATGGAATGAGACTGTGGGTAAGAAGTATGGAGAGAAAATTATGGCGGACAAAAATAAGTTGGTTATTCAGAAATATAATGACAAACTTACAGTTTATTTCTCTCCAACCTTGCGTCATTTTGTAAGACATTATACGCCTATTATTGGAAGCGGTGTGGTGTATGCTTCTCATGAATATCACACTAAAGCTGATTCAGTTAATGATGAATGGTGGGTGGACATCTATGGTGATCACATCAAGAAAATTTACCAGTCTTATGAAGAATCTAAAGTTGCTATCAATATAATGCCGCGTCTATATCATACAGTTGAAAGCTTCATTCATGTAGTAAATCCTTATATACAACAGAAGTTGAATCATGTGATGAAAAGTAAATATGATGTAAAGACACACCACATTTCGTTTTCAATTGAAAATCAACGCGTTGTTCTGAGACTGGGTGATGACATTCAATGTCAATTGAGTAAAAATTTGAAAAAACTCTGGTTTTTCAATGCTACAAACTGTGTTTACTGCTGCGCATACGATTGGTATAGAAACACCAATGACACTTGATAAACATGAACAGCACCTTTACATTCAAAGTGATTTGATTCTACCTATTTCTGTTGGTGAGAAAAAAGAATACATTTTACGTGATTTCATTCATGATAAAGACGCTTCATATGGAATAGTCGAGAAGATGTTTGAATCTATTTTCTATCATCCCGTCGTCAAACAAACTATACCCTCTATTGCTATCAAAATTACCAATGGTTTACAAGAGTGCATCCATGTGAAAGATACTAAATCCCTCGCAACTTTAGTGTTTCGGAAAACAAAGTGAAGTCATTGTGATATGTTTATTGAAATAAAAATATGTGTATGAAAAAGTCTTTTCACAGATAAAGGGGGAATGGGCTGACTGTAGGCATATATTCACAAGGAAGAAACGATCTCATGCGATACATAAAACAACCATGTATATCTACAAAAAGCAACATCAAAATACTGAGTTAAAGTTGATTATGTCAATACATCTCCTGAATGTGGTAGCGTGAGTTTTATTCTTTTGGGTGGAGGTATGTTTGTGTCAGGATGTCCATGTGGAAGAGATGTGTTATGTCCTATCCAACACCTCTTATCCTCCCATGCTGAAAGTGCTCGTTTCTTGAACGTGTGCGTTTTCACAGTATGAACTTGAGATTTTAAGATTGTCATATTGACAAACGTTAAAGTTTTATTTTTATAGGCCTTCTTATAGGACCGATGTTTCATTTTGTGAACAATGGATTTTGATATACCTTTAGCACGCTTAATACTATCTGCATATTCTTTTAATTTCATGGAATACATTTTAGGACGGAGGAGAATAATTTCATCTATTTCCTTTCCTGCTGTTTCATCCTTAAAACAACCAAGTTTGGCTTTATTCTGTATGGAATAGAGTGGATGAGTGGGATTGTAGTTAGATGTGTCGAAATATTTTTCTAATGACTTGCCTACTTCATTAAAATTTAAATCTTTTTGAGTGGTAATTCCTACAAAGAAACTATCTGTATCACCACCCAGCAAGCGAACCTCTTTTACGAGAGGGCACGGTTTTAATATTTTGTAGAAGAGTTGATACATTTCAAGCTTGGAATAATCTAAAACGGCTTGCCCAATATAGATGGGTTTGCACAACTCAACTTCTGATTTTATCATTTTAACACCTACAAGATCCTCATCGATGATGTCTCTATCAATGAAAAGAGGTGATGAGGTCAATTTGTGATATTTTTGTTCATCAATGACTAGTTTGTAGTTCATACGTTTTCTAACATCCTCCATGGTCTTTCCGAAAAGACTGTTATTCTTATATTTATAAAAATCCTTTTCAAAATTATTTTGGGCGAGTGTACGTTTTGGACTGTTACTATCTATGTAGGTTTTGAGGAAGGCTTTCTGTCTAAATTTGATAATGCGGTGAACTGACTTTAGAAGCATGCCCATTTCTAAATAGAATTTTAGTATGCAGAAGTGTACGAGATAATTTTTCTTATCATATTGGGTGAGTAAAAGTTTGCGGCATGGTTTGTACCTTGGCTGGCCGCACTCTGTTAAGTTATTATGAAATTGTGACATGAATGGTGAAAACATATCTTCAGTCACTTCACCAGATTCAGGTGCGAGTGGGAAATCAGCAGTTTTATTTTTAATGCTATTTGGATAAATCAAATCCACTTCAAAATAATATCCCCAATCACCTTCATCTGGAATCTTCAGTATGTTTGAAGGGTTGGAGTAATACTCAAGCTCATCTTGATTTAACCAACTAAACTCGGAATGAGGTAGTGGTTTAGACAGTGAACTGCCATATAAACTATTTTGTTCATAGTACTTTAGGTGGATATGATCATCACCTACTGTTTCAGATTTTATATGATGTTTATTTACAAATGTGAGACCACCGCGTATTCCGCGCTCAAATATATTATACATCTCCGGGTCTTGTAAGAGATGAATGGTCTCACCAGTCATTTTAAAGGCTGATTTAAAGGACATGGCTGGTAGACTGACAAAGTGGACAGGATCTAATTTGTCTTCTTCTAATGCCACTCGTCGAAATTCCTGAAACACATCAGCCAGCAAAATGACATCTAATTCTAAGTAAGCGATCATATAATCGCCAAACGTTTTACAATCAAATTTTAACCATGCCTCTTGAGCATGTTCATAGTCCTCTACTGGACAATCTTCACCCGTCAAATCGTTTTGGAATTTGTCAATGGAAGGAAGGGTTGTTTCATTTAGTTTAGACATTGAGCTAAAATACGCATAAGGAACGACTCCTTTGCGAGTGATTATTTCATCCGTTAAGTTTGGATAGTGTTTCTTCAAAGTTTGACTATGGGGAAGAAACTTGAGATTACGAACGAGAGAAGCTAGTGACGCTGACATGAATTGGAATGAATCTAAAAATTTTATTTCGAAGAAGACTGTCTTATTTTCTTTAGTTTTATCTACTGGTACTTTTGCTGTCATTGCCATGAATTTTTCTCTCGTTTGCGCTATTATATTAAACTGCCACGATTTCATCTGGCTCAACCCTCCTTTTATGAGCATATGACTGTCATAGCCCTTAAAGTTATGAAAAATGACGGGTAGTACACGACGTCTCAACCTAAATGAAAAGTTACATTTGGAGCAGAGTGCGTGTCTAAATTTACCAGTGATGTGATCATGATCACGCACTTTCTTAATTTTATCGTCATCAAACGTTTTATGACATTTAGGGCACGATGTGCAACTTTCAAATTTTTGTTTGTCTTCATCTGACATATGTAGTGACTTACGCTGCAATTGGGAATCATATGATTGTTGAAATTTAGCAGCTTTATCGAGAAATTCTAGAAATTTTGAAATGCAATCTTCACCTTGCCAAGTATGGATTTTGTTTTGTCTATTCCTAAAGTGGTCATGCCATACTTCATAGCAGGATATGGCTGCTGGCTTGTGGATGATATCATCAATGTAGCATTCTATGTCTGCGTAAATGACACGCAGGGGACTTAATTCGTCACCATTATCCTTATGTGAAAATGTTTTATCTTTGGGCATGCGTTCCATTTGTAATTTACCTCGCTTGCACCATTCATAGTGAGTTTCAAATTTATCTTTACTCCAAAAGGAGCGGATGCAGCGGTCGCATACAAAATGTTCACCTCTTTTAGAGTGCCCCAAGTGAGTGTACAAGCGAGAGATTTGAGAATACCACAGTAGTGCCATTCCTCGCTATCATCTTGTTTTACTAATAAGAGGTTGACTACACGTTCATAACAAGTTGAACGTGAATTATAGCGGGCACCCTTCAACCCCTTCTCCCACACGTGAACGACAATTTGAATCTTATTATGTTTTTCGAACGTTTCTACATCTTTGATTTTCATGTTGTTACTATCACAACCTTCAAAGTCTAGTTCATCCTCCCACTGTCTATAGCTATAGGTGCGATCTCGGTGCGCGTTGATATCATTATATTGAAGGATGGATAGGACTGCATATTTGAAACACTGTGATTTACAATCAACATTGATGACAGCTTTCTTATTATACAACGTTTTTGGTAGTTTAAATGTGCCTCGAGCTGCATGACTTTCTAATAGGGAAATTTTGAATATGGCTGAGTCCACACCATCAAAAATCAGAGCGCTGTCGCGCTCATTGAATTTATCTACATTTGATTTTAAACATTGAATGTGAAAATTTAGCCAAGACTCGCAGTCTACAACTTCGGTTGCGGAAGAGGAAGGAACATGAAACTGTATTCTCTCCGTCACTTGACCCGTTTGAAAATCTATTTTAATATATTTTAGTTTAAGGTAGATGAGCGCCTTCATTCTAAAATTGTCTAAATTGTTGAAGAGCGCTTCGATAATGTTAGAATTTTGAAGGAGCCACTCAGGAAAATCTACTATTTGAGTATTGGACTCCATGCAGTAGTCGCGTACTAAATTATTATGTGAAACATTAATGAGGGAGATGGTAGAGGTACCGTTGGTGTAGTGATCATTTGCATGCGTGTGTTGAAGTCTGTGCGAAGATCGCTGAAAGTGACTATCAAAAGAAAGAGGGCACAAATCGCAAGGAAAGGAGATGTCATCGTCAGAATCAACTTCACCTCCGGAGATTGACGCCGCTTTGCGTTGACATACACGTTGTTTGATGTGTCGAAGGAGACTGTGCTTCCTTGTAAACATATGTCCGCAGTCGGCACATTTCCACTCGTTGCCTTGTCGCGAGAGTCCTGAGCTGGAACTCACATCACCTGAAAGAGAAATCATTCTATCATCTCTGTTCAAGTCTCAGTGTATTGTTACAACCTACTTTGACTCAACAACTCTAAACTTTCCTCGAGAAGGGAGGGCGTTGGTGATGAAGTTGATGCCTGAAATTGAGGAAGATGGTATTAGCCACACGTTTGAGGGAGATGAGTGAAGAAATTTTCAACTTACCATTTCAACGAAATCGAGTTTAAGGTTGATACTTCAACAAGATAGAGACTTCACGAGAGAGCAGTTCACTTGTACGCCTCAAATATAGAATTCGCTAGAGAACACTTCACTTATACGTCTCAAAGACAGAGTGAAATGACACGAATGTCACTTTGCATATATACTTTCATATTCATCATTCATTGGCTGTTCATTCTGATTGGTTGCTTGTTTATACTTAAGAATTAGAAAACATTTCAAAGTCATTATTCACAGTCAACATGACAAGCCCTCCGACAACACCAAACACAAAATTCTCTTCTCCATCCTCAACACCAAAGGCGCTCGTTGCACCAAACGCTCCAACGAAGGGGAAGGTAGAGAAGATGTACCGACTGGACAATATCAGAAAGTTGTCATTACCATCGGACGACGAAGAGAGTGTATGTGAGAAGGAGTGTCCCGACTTAACAGGCGTGAGGTGGAAGTATCTCCAGTACGATACTGACGATGTGATGGAGATCACCAGCACCAAATTCCTCCACCAATTATGGGAGTGGTACACCCCTAACTCCCAGCCACGAACTATGGCGGAGTGGGAGTATATCGACAAAGTGAGGCTCGCAGTGGAAGAACGATTAAAGCAAGTGAACTGTTTTTGTTATCTATGTGAAGCCAGACTCTGGGACGATATTGACGATGAAGACCTTTTGAAATACATGCCATAAGAAATTTTTATTTCGTATTATCTTTGCTTTCATACTGACTTACTTGAATGGGGCTTAAGTGGATGATTTAACCATGTATACTTTTTCATTTGGAAATAGTAGCACGCTTAGTCTAACTTGTACAGTAGGGAGCAAATTAATCAGAACACCCCATGTTTTGTGTGCTGTTCAGCTTTTTCAAATGCTTTATACTACCATAGTTCAATAATTTGTTGTCAGGAAGTCTCATGTGCCTAGTGCGTGATTCCTCGACTCTCGTAGGACAAGATGATCCCATCCCCAATATCTATGCCAAAATATTCAAGTTTTATGATGACTCACACATGCATGCGCATACGTGCTCTAGCTATTCATTTCATCAGTTTTCTTTCAACCATGGACACCTCACATGACAGACGCGTCAAAGTCATCGCGCTTGTTGAAGACGCAGGCATGTCACAACGCGAAGCAAGTCGAAAACTTGATATTTCCCTGTCAGTCGTTAACAGCATTGTGAAGCGATACCGAAATACTGGAGAAGCAGGGAATGACCGAGCTGGTAAATGTGGGAGAAAACGTGCCCTAAGCAAGAAAGATGACCGAATGACCCTCAGAACAAGCCTTAAGAATCCTCGGATGACAGCGCTTGACATATTGAGGGAAAATTGTCTGCGAGTATCTGTGCATACTGTTCGTAGAAGGTTGAATGAAGGTGGTCGAAGAGCGGTGAAGCCCATTGTGAAGCCACTGCTAACGGCAAGGCACAAGCAATGTCGGATGAAGTGGGCTCAGAAATATCGCCATTGGACTGCAGAGCAGTGGAGAAACGTGAGTTGAATCAGTTATGTTGTCTATCAGTAACAAGCTAGCAGCTTACAAAGCTCAGTAAATGAGTAATCATAACAACTCAGACTCAGCCCGACTTTCTACTGAGTAGGCCTAGGCAGCGAACTTTCGGGATTTTTGATTTGGAATGATATTGTGATGCTTTCCAACATTTCCATATGTTATTTAGTGCTTCAATTTTATAATTTAGACATTCAATCCACATGATGGCTGTGTCCTTTTTAGCTTGAATGCCATGAATCATAAAAAACATTCTTTTTCATCGTTGTGTAGGACTATGCCAATGCAAATCAATAAATTTTTGTATCTTTAATTATTTTTTGCTTGCATGATCATCCGTCTTTCTATTTCAGGTGATCTTCAGCGACGAATCGAGTTTTCAAGTCCAACTTGCACGACCAAGACCGGTAAGGAAGGGTTCAGAGCCTCTTTCATCTCTTCATACAGCTCAGCAAGTGAAGCATCCACCCAATGTGATGATATGGGGATGCATGAGCTGGCATGGGTTTGGCCGGATATTCGTGGTTGAAGGCTCGATGAACAGCAAACAATACATGGAGGCAATCCAAACTCGTCTTCTCCCTCAAGCTGCACAGTGGTTCAGCGACGAGGAGTGGCTGTTCCAACAAGACAATGCCCCATGCCACAGTTCACAGGCCACCAAGGACTTCTTCAATCGCAGCAATATGGAGGTCATGCAATGGCCTGCCTGCTCCCTTGACATGAGCCCCATCGAGACGATCTGGGCAATGATAAAGGGCAAGCTGCGCAGGATGTCGTTGAAGAGCAAGCCGGACCTCATAAACGCACTTCTCAACATTTGTGTGAGGGACACAAGTGACCAAGAGAAACTCGCCGAAATTTGCAAGAAACTGGTAGATGACATGCCCAGACGAGTTGCCGCCCTTCTCGAGGCAAGGGGAGGCCACACGAGTTTTTGACTACTATCTATCGATAGCTATAACTCAGAGATCAGTGTCTTTGAAAAATGCCTACTGCAGCTCCAAAGAGAGTGATGTTGCTTCAATGAACCAAATATAAAGAATGATTTGTAGTGAAAATTTGGGTGTTCTGATTAATTTGCTCCCTACTGTAAATCTTATAACATTTCATATGGACGATGATGGTCGATGAAATAGTGTTAAATAAAATTAAGATGGCTTACACTTCTGATACAGGGATAGCAATCGACTGCGATCCATGTGTAAAGAGCTTGTTAGACTACGGATGGGCTTAAGTGGATGATTTAACCATGTATACTTTTTCATTTGGAAATAGTAGCACGCTTAGTCTAACTTGTAAATCTTATAACATTTCATATGGGCGATGATGATAATAGATGAAATAGTGTCAAATAAAATTAAGATCGCTTACACTTCTGATACAGGGATAGCAATCGACTGCGATCCATGTGTAAAGAGCTTGTTAGACTACGGAAGAGAGAAGTGTGTTATGTTGCGTGTGGCGCGTGAGTGTCCTCCCATTTCATTCCATTCATCAATTCGTCTCATTGATAGAGACAGGTAGAACTCATGGTTCTCATAACGTATGCAATGGAAAGTTTTAGGCAACCTTCGAAAGTTGGCTAAATGTCGCCCTGGCGCGAATGCATACTACGTTGAGACAGAGGCAATCACTTGCAAACATGACGCAGAGAGGTTTAACAAGATTGAACATTACCGAATGTCCCTTGCGGTATACATAGCTACGGGTTTCACCGCCGCCCTTTACAGGAACGCCCGTCGAAAGGAAGTATTACACCGAACTTCATTTGCAACGTTCAAGTTGACTGATAGCAGATTCAACTTAATGATAGTATTCGCCAGTCCGAAGACTGCCCAGGGCAAACCGCGTGGAGGTTCTATCATGTCTTGCCCCATGGTGGCCCTTAAGAGAGCCGATGGTTCGTTCTCGGTGTCAATGGCGTCAATTAAGTTGACTATTGGCTGGAATAGTCAATGGGTATGACGTTTAGGTTGTCATAGACCCTGTGCCGCCTAAGCCGTGGTGGTGCATCTGGCACCTTTCGGATGCGAGTGGTATTCGGAGTCCATACCTCATCCGTCCAAACGATCTTCTTAATCTTCCCCTTCTTCTCATCCTCTTCATCCCACTCGTCGAGGATGATGAACTCGGGAATGTCGTTGTCTTCATCGATGAAGACGGGAATGCTGTTGGCAGGAGACGTTGCTTCCATCGTGACTTGAAATTGAATGAGAAGCGCTACAATCTTCTGGCTTATATAGGGTTTTCAACAATGAATTGCTCGACAGCGAATCAGAATGCTTCAGGGATAGCAATCGACTGCATAACGTTCAAGTTGACTGATAGCAGATTCAACTTAATGATAGTATTCGCCAGTCCGAAGACTGCCCAGGGCAAACCGCGAGGAGGTTCTATCAAATCTTGCCCCATGGTGGCCCTTAAGAGAGCCGGTGGTTCGTTCTCGGGAATAACGTCATCTTACACCCTACCAATTCTGCTGAGAGAGTCTTTGACTCTCTCTTTGGTAGCAGTGTCGACTTCCACGCTAATTGGTATGTGGCTGAAAAGTGGAATGTAGCGCCCATCTGTTGGATTGACACACTTGCTGTCATCGGATTGCCAATCCGAGCAAGATTATTGTGGACTCTGTCTTGCTCCTCTAGCCTGACAAACTCCTCAAATAAATTTCGCGGCCTTAACTGCGGTTCGCGAGGAGAGCTGACTTGACTGTCCGGCGTCTGCATGATTGAAATGAAATGAAATGAGAGGCAGTGGTTAATATACCCCTCTAACGCGACGCAACGCTCAAGTTGACTGATAGCAGATTCAACTTAATGATAGTATTCGCCAGTCCGAAGACTGCCAAGGGCAAACCGCGTGGAGGTTCTATCATGTCTTGCCCCTAGGTGGCCCTTAAGAGAGCCGATGGTTCGTTCTCGGGAGTGTCGTGATGGGGTGGTGAAGACGGGCAAAGATCTGCAATGAAAATGATATGTATTAGAATAGGATATACTATCTTATTTACTTTTCACTAACCAAGTTAGCCATCCTTAGGTAGTCTCGCGCGCTTTCTAACAGAGAATTTGTGCAGATGACCGCGCATTCTCAGGCTGGCATGCAAACATTTCTTAGTTGGATGGCCGTTGTAGCATATGATGGACTCGTCGAGACTTTGATTTACAAGGACTTGTCCATCCAAATGATTATCCCGAATAGGGATGTGAAATTCAAACAAACGATCCTCATTCACGCGATTCCACTCATCCCTCATGCGCTCCAACTTCTCATACGCCTGCCTCTCATCACCCCGCCGAGCCACAGTCCTCTCCAACTCAACATTCCTCGCTCTCAACACACTCATCTCCTTCATCATCTCCTCAAACTTCGCTTCTGCATCTCTCATTCTTCTCTCCGCAGCACTCGCCCTCTTCTCACACTCATCATTCTTCTCTTCCAACTCTCGCGTCTTATTCTTCAAATCAGTCACACTACGCCTCATTCGAATATTCTCATCCGCTACCTCCTTCGACTTCGGTTCCTTCTTTTTCAACTCATCCAACTCCTTCACGACTTCATCCTTCACCTTCTTCAAACTCTCATACTTATTCACCAACAAATCATGCGCCATCTGCTGCGAAATATGCCTCTTCTCTTCATCCTTCAACCACCTCGCCGACTGCTTACGAATCCCACCACTCTTCACTTTTGGGGAAGATGAGCTCTTCGGGGGGTCGGTGATGACGATGTTTGACACCTCCGACGACGAAGAGCTCAACTTCCTCACACGCTTCCTCACACGCTCCCTATCTAAATCCACATCATCTTCATCATCACTCTCAAGCACTCTCTTTCGCCCAATCTCAGCCTCCAACGACGCAACTGCTCTCGCCAACTCATCATTCTCAACAACATTCTCAACAACATTCTCAACCTTGCCCTCTCGCTCTATCGCCAACATTCGCTCCCTCTCTTCAACAATCAACTGCGTGAGTCGCAAGTCATTCACCAAACCTCCACTACAGTCAGCATTCACTCTGTAAAAACGCGCCTCATTCTCATCACCCTTCAACACTCTACACTTTACACAGGTAACCCTATTCAGGATAATCATGTGGTCGGTGCCCGCCTTCTTGACATGCGCCTTGGCGTCCGCACTGCGATTGATTCGCCCACATGTGCACATTTTAATGTGAAATTTACGATTCTTATCGTTTGCCATGCCTGAGATTTTATCGTTAACTGTAAGATAATGAAATTTGTATAAGTTATAAATAAATAAATAATCTCTTTATTGCTTCACAGTAAGTATTCGGTGAACGCATGACATATTTTCAATTGACATGACATGAAATGAATGAGATGAAAAATAAAAACAAAATAAAACTTACAAATTAAATACAATGTACAGGTCATTTACAATATTTTATGAATGAAGAGCTGAAGCGGACAGTTTTAGCAAAAGGTGGACGGAGATTCGATTGCAAAGTTGAGCGGCTCAAACGGTTGTGATGAGACTTAAATAATTCACGTAAAGGGTGTGAATCTGTCCTTTGTATGGAAAGCATCATTTTTGCACACATTTTTTCAGCGACATCCATAAAAAGGGGGGAAATCACTAGAGCCAATAATTTTGAAAACTCTGCGCTCTAAACGAATAATCATTTTTAACAGAAATTGAGGCGCATTACAGAAAACAGGAAATGCAAACATAAGCAAGGAGCGAATAAAGGCAATGTATGATCGAAACATAAGAAACTTAGGACATCCAGACCTCCGTAAATTGTACATAATGTACAATCGCTTATTCGCTTTTTTAATAATACTGTCAAAATGAGCATCCCAACACATGTTATTCGAGAAAATTACACCAAGTAAACGAAGGGATGAGACACGTTTCAGAAATGTACCATCCGGCAAGCTCACATCTAACAAATGCATGTTTTTCCTGGTTATGATATCCATGACAGAGCACTTTTTGAAATTAAGAGGCAGATGAACGTCAGCAGACCACCTGATCAAATTATCAAATTCCATTTGCAAATTGTCATCAAAAGCACTGTTATTAACAAAATGTAAAAAGGTGATATCATCTGCATACTTAAGAACACATGTGTTTGGGCAGACAGGAGTAAGTGAATCTGTTGCCAAACAGAACAAGACAGGGCCCAAAACACTTCCCTGTGGAACCCCGCTAGTGACAGGGCTCCAACAAGACATCTGATTGTTCAGACAGACACGTTGTTTTCTATCTGATAGGAAGCTCGAAATCCAGTTTACAATAAATTTTGGTAAGCCAAAGTTCAAACAGGCAGAAACAATATTTGTATGTAACAATTTATCGAAAGCCTTTGAAAAGTCAGCTGACAAGATACGAACACCACCAGAAGATTTGTCCAAAAATTGAAGAACTTTGTGATAGGTCAAAACTAATGCTGAAGTCACTCCAGAACCGGGACGTGGAATGTAAGTAAATTGATTCTTGCCAACTTTACTCTTTACTGACGAGAAAATGTACTTCCTACATACAATCTTCTCCAAAACTTTAGATAAAATAGGTAAAATAGAAATTGGACGGAAACTGGATACATCAACTGGGCGGTCGCATTTAGGAACAGGAGTTACATTAGACATTTTAAAGCAAATAGGAACAGATCCTTCCCTAAGACTTCTATTAAACAGATAGGTGATTGCAGGACAAATAAAATCAGCACAATCACTGAACACCCAGGGTGGGATACCGTCCGGCCCGGAACTCTTCCTAGGAACGGAACACAACATTTTGAAAACTTCATTCAAATTAACAGAAGGACACGACTGAGAGTCAGTAATGAAAGAAGTTACAGACATATAAAGTTTGGAATCATGTAGTACAGTCATATTCCTAAAGCATTACACTTAGTGAGGAATGATAGATTTGAGTATAGTGAGTGGCACTCGATCACGTCGACAGCCCGAAGGCCTTGTACTGATCACTAGGGAAGTGAGAGATCTTCCCCGATACCCGCTATTTACAACTGAAGACATCATTGTCACTGCCCCGAAGTGGTAACAGCAACGCCGAGTCAAAGGTAGTGATCAGTAGCTGGGATCTAACCCCTCAAAGCTGCCTTAGACTTAGTTAAATTTCAAATCTGATAGCAGATTTGAACTCAGCATACTTGAAAACCTTAGTCTACATGTTAAAACTTTGAAAAAACTGAAAATTAAGAATTTTTAAAAAATTCCGCATTTTACTACTCATACTACTTTTAAAAAATTTTATCAGTAGTAAAAACACTATCAAACTCTATCATACAAACTTTGAGGTATGAAGATAGCTTGCCTACTTCAAAAGATAGAGTCCTTTGAAACACCCGATATCGGGAGCTCAGAGCGACGACCGTCGCTTACCTCGTCTTTCGATGAAGTGATCAGACTTACGTTGTCGGGGGTTTATATATGCTCGGAAGAAAACTTAAAATGGCTCTATCTCCGAAAGTATTCATCGTAGCGACATGCGGTTTGTTGCAAACGATTTGTCTCATCATTCTCTATCATATGACACCTGAAATATTCTCATATGACCACGGGAAGTTGGTCCGTCAGCACATGTCCATGTAACATGCCACAAGTGAAAAAATTCCTAAGTGTGAGAGCTCCAGTGTGGTGAAAATTTTGAAAAATTTAAAACTTCCGAATTTCGACGTGGGACCCTTACCAAAACATTTTTCATCAAATTTCACGGACCACCCCTCCCCCCTCGTTCGGAGAAATTTGATGGAACAAACTTTGTTGAGGGTCCCAGGTCGAAATGACACACTTTGGAAAATTTTCAAAATTTTACCCATACAAAGTCACTCTGACACTTAGGATTTTTTCAGGTGAGCTCCGACCTAAAATCTTGTAACAGCTCTAACTTTTGAACGGCTGGTCCGATTGACTCGCGGCAAAAATGTCGTCGAGCAGTTTTTTCTCCTCTTTCAAACGAGTAGCTGTAAGACAAAATCCGTCCACTAGAACCAAAGTTAGAAGATTGCTGTCGGGGGGGGGGGGGGTCCGTGAAATTTGATGAAACAAACTTTGGTGAGGGTCCCAGGTCGAAATGACACACTTTGGAAAATTTTCAAAATTTTACCCATACAAAGCCACTCTGACACTTAGGATTTTTTCAGGTGAGCTCCGACCTAAAATCTTGTAACAGCTCTAACTTTTGAACGGCTGGTCCGATTGACTCGCGGCAAAAATGTCGTCGAGCAGTTTTTTCTCCTCTTTCAAACGAGTAGCTGTAAGACAAAATCCGTCCACTAGAACCAAAGTTAGAAGATTGCTGTCGGGGGGGGGGTCCGTGAAATTTGATGAAACAAACTTTGGTGAGGGTCCCAGGTCGAAATGACACACTTTGGAAAATTTTCAAAATTTTACCCATACAAAGCCACTCTGACACTTAGGATTTTTTCAGGTGAGCTCCGACCTAAAATCTTGTAACAGCTCTAACTTTTGAACGGCTGGTCCGATTGACTCGCGGCAAAAATGTCGTCGAGCAGTTTTTTCTCCTCTTTCAAACGAGTAGCTGTAAGACAAAATCCGTCCACTAGAACCAAAGTTAGAAGATTGCTGTCGGGGGGGGGGGGTCCGTGAAATTTGATGAAACAAACTTTGGTGAGGGTCCCAGGTCGAAATGACACACTTTGGAAAATTTTCAAAATTTTACCCATACAAAGCCACTCTGACACTTAGGATTTTTTCAGGTGAGCTCCGACCTAAAATCTTGTAACAGCTCTAACTTTTGAACGGCTGGTCCGATTGACTCGCGGCAAAAATGTCGTCGAGCAGTTTTTTCTCCTCTTTCAAACGAGTAGCTGTAAGACAAAATCCGTCCACTAGAACAAAGTTAGAAGATTGCTGTCGGGGGGGGGGGTCCGTGAAATTTGATGAAACAAACTTTGGTGAGGGTCCCAGGTCGAAATGACACACTTTGGAAAATTTTCAAAATTTTACCCATACAAAGCCACTCTGACACTTAGGATTTTTTCAGGTGAGCTCCGACCTAAAATCTTGTAACAGCTCTAACTTTTGAACGGCTGGTCCGATTGACTCGCGGCAAAAATGTCGTCGAGCAGTTTTTTCTCCTCTTTCAAACGAGTAGCTGTAAGACAAAATCCGTCCACTAGAACCAAAGTTAGAAGATTGCTGTCGGGGGGGGGGTCCGTGAAATTTGATGAAACAAACTTTGGTGAGGGTCCCAGGTCGAAATGACACACTTTGGAAAATTTTCAAAATTTTACCCATACAAAGCCACTCTGACACTTAGGATTTTTTCAGGTGAGCTCCGACCTAAAATCTTGTAACAGCTCTAACTTTTGAACGGCTGGTCCGATTGACTCGCGGCAAAAATGTCGTCGAGCAGTTTTTTCTCCTCTTTCAAACGAGTAGCTGTAAGACAAAATCCGTCCACTAGAACCAAAGTTAGAAGATTGCTGTCGGGGGGGGGGGTCCGTGAAATTTGATGAAACAAACTTTGGTGAGGGTCCCAGGTCGAAATGACACACTTTGGAAAATTTTCAAAATTTTACCCATACAAAGCCACTCTGACACTTAGGATTTTTTCAGGTGAGCTCCGACCTAAAATCTTGTAACAGCTCTAACTTTTGAACGGCTGGTCCGATTGACTCGCGGCAAAAATGTCGTCGAGCAGTTTTTTCTCCTCTTTCAAACGAGTAGCTGTAAGACAAAATCCGTCCACTAGAACAAAAGTTAGAAGATTGCTGTCGGGGGGGGGGGGGTCCGTGAAATTTGATGAAACAAACTTTGGTGAGGGTCCCAGGTCGAAATGACACACTTTGGAAAATTTTCAAAATTTTACCCATACAAAGCCACTCTGACACTTAGGATTTTTTCAGGTGAGCTCCGACCTAAAATCTTGTAACAGCTCTAACTTTTGAACGGCTGGTCCGATTGACTCGCGGCAAAAATGTCGTCGAGCAGTTTTTTCTCCTCTTTCAAACGAGTAGCTGTAAGACAAAATCCGTCCACTAGAACCAAAGTTAGAAGATTGCTGTCGGGGGGGGGGGGTCCGTGAAATTTGATGAAACAAACTTTGGTGAGGGTCCCAGGTCGAAATGACACACTTTGGAAAATTTTCAAAATTTTACCCATACAAAGCCACTCTGACACTTAGGATTTTTTCAGGTGAGCTCCGACCTAAAATCTTGTAACAGCTCTAACTTTTGAACGGCTGGTCCGATTGACTCGCGGCAAAAATGTCGTCGAGCAGTTTTTTCTCCTCTTTCAAACGAGTAGCTGTAAGACAAAATCCGTCCACTAGAACCAAAGTTAGAAGATTGCTGTCGGGGGGGGGGTCCGTGAAATTTGATGAAACAAACTTTGGTGAGGGTCCCAGGTCGAAATGACACACTTTGGAAAATTTTCAAAATTTTACCCATACAAAGCCACTCTGACACTTAGGATTTTTTCAGGTGAGCTCCGACCTAAAATCTTGTAACAGCTCTAACTTTTGAACGGCTGGTCCGATTGACTCGCGGCAAAAATGTCGTCGAGCAGTTTTTTCTCCTCTTTCAAACGAGTAGCTGTAAGACAAAATCCGTCCACTAGAACCAAAGTTAGAAGATTGCTGTCGGGGGGGGGGGGTCCGTGAAATTTGATGAAACAAACTTTGGTGAGGGTCCCAGGTCGAAATGACACACTTTGGAAAATTTTCAAAATTTTACCCATACAAAGCCACTCTGACACTTAGGATTTTTTCAGGTGAGCTCCGACCTAAAATCTTGTAACAGCTCTAACTTTTGAACGGCTGGTCCGATTGACTCGCGGCAAAAATGTCGTCGAGCAGTTTTTTCTCCTCTTTCAAACGAGTAGCTGTAAGACAAAATCCGTCCACTAGAACCAAAGTTAGAAGATTGCTGTCGGGGGGGGGGGTCAGTGAAATTTGATGAAACAAACTTTGGTGAGGGTCCCAGGTCGAAATGCCACACTTTGGAAAATTTTCAAAATTTTACCCATACAAAGCCACTCTGACACTTAGGATTTTTTCAGGTGAGCTCCGACCTAAAATCTTGTAACAGCTCTAACTTTTGAACGGCTGGTCCGATTGACTCGCGGCAAAAATGTCGTCGAGCAGTTTTTTCTCCTCTTTCAAACGAGTAGCTGTAAGACAAAATCCGTCCACTAGAACCAAAGTTAGAAGATTGCTGTCGGGGGGGGGGTCAGTGAAATTTGATGAAACAAACTTTGGTGAGGGTCCCAGGTCGAAATGCCACACTTTGGAAAATTTTCAAAATTTTACCCATACAAAGCCACTCTGACACTTAGGATTTTTTCAGGTGAGCTCCGACCTAAAATCTTGTAACAGCTCTAACTTTTGAACGGCTGGTCCGATTGACTCGCGGCAAAAATGTCGTCGAGCAGTTTTTTCTCCTCTTTCAAACGAGTAGCTGTAAGACAAAATCCGTCCACTAGAACCAAAGTTAGAAGATTGCTGTCGGGGGGGGGGGGTCAGTGAAATTTGATGAAACAAACTTTGGTGAGGGTCCCAGGTCGAAATGCCACACTTTGGAAAATTTTCAAAATTTTACCCATACAAAGCCACTCTGACACTTAGGATTTTTTCAGGTGAGCTCCGACCTAAAATCTTGTAACAGCTCTAACTTTTGAACGGCTGGTCCGATTGACTCGCGGCAAAAATGTCGTCGAGCAGTTTTTTCTCCTCTTTCAAACGAGTAGCTGTAAGACAAAATCCGTCCACTAGAACCAAAGTTAGAAGATTGCTGTCGGGGGGGGGGGTCAGTGAAATTTGATGAAACAAACTTTGGTGAGGGTCCCAGGTCGAAATGCCACACTTTGGAAAATTTTCAAAATTTTACCCATACAAAGCCACTCTGACACTTAGGATTTTTTCAGGTGAGCTCCGACCTAAAATCTTGTAACAGCTCTAACTTTTGAACGGCTGGTCCGATTGACTCGCGGCAAAAATGTCGTCGAGCAGTTTTTTCTCCTCTTTCAAACGAGTAGCTGTAAGACAAAATCCGTCCACTAGAACCAAAGTTAGAAGATTGCTGTCGGGGGGGGGGGGTCAGTGAAATTTGATGAAACAAACTTTGGTGAGGGTCCCAGGTCGAAATGCCACACTTTGGAAAATTTTCAAAATTTTACCCATACAAAGCCACTCTGACACTTAGGATTTTTTCAGGTGAGCTCCGACCTAAAATCTTGTAACAGCTCTAACTTTTGAACGGCTGGTCCGATTGACTCGCGGCAAAAATGTCGTCGAGCAGTTTTTTCTCCTCTTTCAAACGAGTAGCTGTAAGACAAAATCCGTCCACTAGAACCAAAGTTAGAAGATTGCTGTCGGGGGGGGGGGTCAGTGAAATTTGATGAAACAAACTTTGGTGAGGGTCCCAGGTCGAAATGCCACACTTTGGAAAATTTTCAAAATTTTACCCATACAAAGCCACTCTGACACTTAGGATTTTTTCAGGTGAGCTCCGACCTAAAATCTTGTAACAGCTCTAACTTTTGAACGGCTGGTCCGATTGACTCGCGGCAAAAATGTCGTCGAGCAGTTTTTTCTCCTCTTTCAAACGAGTAGCTGTAAGACAAAATCCGTCCACTAGAACCAAAGTTAGAAGATTGCTGTCGGGGGGGGGGTCAGTGAAATTTGATGAAACAAACTTTGGTGAGGGTCCCAGGTCGAAATGCCACACTTTGGAAAATTTTCAAAATTTTACCCATACAAAGCCACTCTGACACTTAGGATTTTTTCAGGTGAGCTCCGACCTAAAATCTTGTAACAGCTCTAACTTTTGAACGGCTGGTCCGATTGACTCGCGGCAAAAATGTCGTCGAGCAGTTTTTTCTCCTCTTTCAAACGAGTAGCTGTAAGACAAAATCCGTCCACTAGAACCAAAGTTAGAAGATTGCTGTCGGGGGGGGGGGTCAGTGAAATTTGATGAAACAAACTTTGGTGAGGGTCCCAGGTCGAAATGCCACACTTTGGAAAATTTTCAAAATTTTACCCATACAAAGCCACTCTGACACTTAGGATTTTTTCAGGTGAGCTCCGACCTAAAATCTTGTAACAGCTCTAACTTTTGAACGGCTGGTCCGATTGACTCGCGGCAAAAATGTCGTCGAGCAGTTTTTTCTCCTCTTTCAAACGAGTAGCTGTAAGACAAAATCCGTCCACTAGAACCAAAGTTAGAAGATTGCTGTCGGGGGGGGGGGTCAGTGAAATTTGATGAAACAAACTTTGGTGAGGGTCCCAGGTCGAAATGCCACACTTTGGAAAATTTTCAAAATTTTACCCATACAAAGCCACTCTGACACTTAGGATTTTTTCAGGTGAGCTCCGACCTAAAATCTTGTAACAGCTCTAACTTTTGAACGGCTGGTCCGATTGACTCGCGGCAAAAATGTCGTCGAGCAGTTTTTTCTCCTCTTTCAAACGAGTAGCTGTAAGACAAAATCCGTCCACTAGAACCAAAGTTAGAAGATTGCTGTCGGGGGGGGGGGGGTCAGTGAAATTTGATGAAACAAACTTTGGTGAGGGTCCCAGGTCGAAATGCCACACTTTGGAAAATTTTCAAAATTTTACCCATACAAAGCCACTCTGACACTTAGGATTTTTTCAGGTGAGCTCCGACCTAAAATCTTGTAACAGCTCTAACTTTTGAACGGCTGGTCCGATTGACTCGCGGCAAAAATGTCGTCGAGCAGTTTTTTCTCCTCTTTCAAACGAGTAGCTGTAAGACAAAATCCGTCCACTAGAACCAAAGTTAGAAGATTGCTGTCGGGGGGGGGGGTCAGTGAAATTTGATGAAACAAACTTTGGTGAGGGTCCCAGGTCGAAATGCCACACTTTGGAAAATTTTCAAAATTTTACCCATACAAAGCCACTCTGACACTTAGGATTTTTTCAGGTGAGCTCCGACCTAAAATCTTGTAACAGCTCTAACTTTTGAACGGCTGGTCCGATTGACTCGCGGCAAAAATGTCGTCGAGCAGTTTTTTCTCCTCTTTCAAACGAGTAGCTGTAAGACAAAATCCGTCCACTAGAACCAAAGTTAGAAGATTGCTGTCGGGGGGGGGGGGTCAGTGAAATTTGATGAAACAAACTTTGGTGAGGGTCCCAGGTCGAAATGCCACACTTTGGAAAATTTTCAAAATTTTACCCATACAAAGCCACTCTGACACTTAGGATTTTTTCAGGTGAGCTCCGACCTAAAATCTTGTAACAGCTCTAACTTTTGAACGGCTGGTCCGATTGACTCGCGGCAAAAATGTCGTCGAGCAGTTTTTTCTCCTCTTTCAAACGAGTAGCTGTAAGACAAAATCCGTCCACTAGAACCAAAGTTAGAAGATTGCTGTCGGGGGGGGGGTCAGTGAAATTTGATGAAACAAACTTTGGTGAGGGTCCCAGGTCGAAATGCCACACTTTGGAAAATTTTCAAAATTTTACCCATACAAAGCCACTCTGACACTTAGGATTTTTTCAGGTGAGCTCCGACCTAAAATCTTGTAACAGCTCTAACTTTTGAACGGCTGGTCCGATTGACTCGCGGCAAAAATGTCGTCGAGCAGTTTTTTCTCCTCTTTCAAACGAGTAGCTGTAAGACAAAATCCGTCCACTAGAACCAAAGTTAGAAGATTGCTGTCGGGGGGGGGGGGTCAGTGAAATTTGATGAAACAAACTTTGGTGAGGGTCCCAGGTCGAAATGCCACACTTTGGAAAATTTTCAAAATTTTACCCATACAAAGCCACTCTGACACTTAGGATTTTTTCAGGTGAGCTCCGACCTAAAATCTTGTAACAGCTCTAACTTTTGAACGGCTGGTCCGATTGACTCGCGGCAAAAATGTCGTCGAGCAGTTTTTTCTCCTCTTTCAAACGAGTAGCTGTAAGACAAAATCCGTCCACTAGAACCAAAGTTAGAAGATTGCTGTCGGGGGGGGGGGGTCAGTGAAATTTGATGAAACAAACTTTGGTGAGGGTCCCAGGTCGAAATGCCACACTTTGGAAAATTTTCAAAATTTTACCCATACAAAGCCACTCTGACACTTAGGATTTTTTCAGGTGAGCTCCGACCTAAAATCTTGTAACAGCTCTAACTTTTGAACGGCTGGTCCGATTGACTCGCGGCAAAAATGTCGTCGAGCAGTTTTTTCTCCTCTTTCAAACGAGTAGCTGTAAGACAAAATCCGTCCACTAGAACCAAAGTTAGAAGATTGCTGTCGGGGGGGGGGGTCAGTGAAATTTGATGAAACAAACTTTGGTGAGGGTCCCAGGTCGAAATGCCACACTTTGGAAAATTTTCAAAATTTTACCCATACAAAGCCACTCTGACACTTAGGATTTTTTCAGGTGAGCTCCGACCTAAAATCTTGTAACAGCTCTAACTTTTGAACGGCTGGTCCGATTGACTCGCGGCAAAAATGTCGTCGAGCAGTTTTTTCTCCTCTTTCAAACGAGTAGCTGTAAGACAAAATCCGTCCACTAGAACCAAAGTTAGAAGATTGCTGTCGGGGGGGGGGGGTCAGTGAAATTTGATGAAACAAACTTTGGTGAGGGTCCCAGGTCGAAATGCCACACTTTGGAAAATTTTCAAAATTTTACCCATACAAAGCCACTCTGACACTTAGGATTTTTTCAGGTGAGCTCCGACCTAAAATCTTGTAACAGCTCTAACTTTTGAACGGCTGGTCCGATTGACTCGCGGCAAAAATGTCGTCGAGCAGTTTTTTCTCCTCTTTCAAACGAGTAGCTGTAAGACAAAATCCGTCCACTAGAACCAAAGTTAGAAGATTGCTGTCGGGGGGGGGGGTCAGTGAAATTTGATGAAACAAACTTTGGTGAGGGTCCCAGGTCGAAATGCCACACTTTGGAAAATTTTCAAAATTTTACCCATACAAAGCCACTCTGACACTTAGGATTTTTTCAGGTGAGCTCCGACCTAAAATCTTGTAACAGCTCTAACTTTTGAACGGCTGGTCCGATTGACTCGCGGCAAAAATGTCGTCGAGCAGTTTTTTCTCCTCTTTCAAACGAGTAGCTGTAAGACAAAATCCGTCCACTAGAACCAAAGTTAGAAGATTGCTGTCGGGGGGGGGGGGTCAGTGAAATTTGATGAAACAAACTTTGGTGAGGGTCCCAGGTCGAAATGCCACACTTTGGAAAATTTTCAAAATTTTACCCATACAAAGCCACTCTGACACTTAGGATTTTTTCAGGTGAGCTCCGACCTAAAATCTTGTAACAGCTCTAACTTTTGAACGGCTGGTCCGATTGACTCGCGGCAAAAATGTCGTCGAGCAGTTTTTTCTCCTCTTTCAAACGAGTAGCTGTAAGACAAAATCCGTCCACTAGAACCAAAGTTAGAAGATTGCTGTCGGGGGGGGGGGGTCAGTGAAATTTGATGAAACAAACTTTGGTGAGGGTCCCAGGTCGAAATGCCACACTTTGGAAAATTTTCAAAATTTTACCCATACAAAGCCACTCTGACACTTAGGATTTTTTCAGGTGAGCTCCGACCTAAAATCTTGTAACAGCTCTAACTTTTGAACGGCTGGTCCGATTGACTCGCGGCAAAAATGTCGTCGAGCAGTTTTTTCTCCTCTTTCAAACGAGTAGCTGTAAGACAAAATCCGTCCACTAGAACCAAAGTTAGAAGATTGCTGTCGGGGGGGGGGGTCAGTGAAATTTGATGAAACAAACTTTGGTGAGGGTCCCAGGTCGAAATGCCACACTTTGGAAAATTTTCAAAATTTTACCCATACAAAGCCACTCTGACACTTAGGATTTTTTCAGGTGAGCTCCGACCTAAAATCTTGTAACAGCTCTAACTTTTGAACGGCTGGTCCGATTGACTCGCGGCAAAAATGTCGTCGAGCAGTTTTTTCTCCTCTTTCAAACGAGTAGCTGTAAGACAAAATCCGTCCACTAGAACCAAAGTTAGAAGATTGCTGTCGGGGGGGGGGGTCAGTGAAATTTGATGAAACAAACTTTGGTGAGGGTCCCAGGTCGAAATGCCACACTTTGGAAAATTTTCAAAATTTTACCCATACAAAGCCACTCTGACACTTAGGATTTTTTCAGGTGAGCTCCGACCTAAAATCTTGTAACAGCTCTAACTTTTGAACGGCTGGTCCGATTGACTCGCGGCAAAAATGTCGTCGAGCAGTTTTTTCTCCTCTTTCAAACGAGTAGCTGTAAGACAAAATCCGTCCACTAGAACCAAAGTTAGAAGATTGCTGTCGGGGGGGGGGGTCAGTGAAATTTGATGAAACAAACTTTGGTGAGGGTCCCAGGTCGAAATGCCACACTTTGGAAAATTTTCAAAATTTTACCCATACAAAGCCACTCTGACACTTAGGATTTTTTCAGGTGAGCTCCGACCTAAAATCTTGTAACAGCTCTAACTTTTGAACGGCTGGTCCGATTGACTCGCGGCAAAAATGTCGTCGAGCAGTTTTTTCTCCTCTTTCAAACGAGTAGCTGTAAGACAAAATCCGTCCACTAGAACCAAAGTTAGAAGATTGCTGTCGGGGGGGGGGGTCAGTGAAATTTGATGAAACAAACTTTGGTGAGGGTCCCAGGTCGAAATGCCACACTTTGGAAAATTTTCAAAATTTTACCCATACAAAGCCACTCTGACACTTAGGATTTTTTCAGGTGAGCTCCGACCTAAAATCTTGTAACAGCTCTAACTTTTGAACGGCTGGTCCGATTGACTCGCGGCAAAAATGTCGTCGAGCAGTTTTTTCTCCTCTTTCAAACGAGTAGCTGTAAGACAAAATCCGTCCACTAGAACCAAAGTTAGAAGATTGCTGTCGGGGGGGGGGGGTCAGTGAAATTTGATGAAACAAACTTTGGTGAGGGTCCCAGGTCGAAATGCCACACTTTGGAAAATTTTCAAAATTTTACCCATACAAAGCCACTCTGACACTTAGGATTTTTTCAGGTGAGCTCCGACCTAAAATCTTGTAACAGCTCTAACTTTTGAACGGCTGGTCCGATTGACTCGCGGCAAAAATGTCGTCGAGCAGTTTTTTCTCCTCTTTCAAACGAGTAGCTGTAAGACAAAATCCGTCCACTAGAACCAAAGTTAGAAGATTGCTGTCGGGGGGGGGGGGTCAGTGAAATTTGATGAAACAAACTTTGGTGAGGGTCCCAGGTCGAAATGCCACACTTTGGAAAATTTTCAAAATTTTACCCATACAAAGCCACTCTGACACTTAGGATTTTTTCAGGTGAGCTCCGACCTAAAATCTTGTAACAGCTCTAACTTTTGAACGGCTGGTCCGATTGACTCGCGGCAAAAATGTCGTCGAGCAGTTTTTTCTCCTCTTTCAAACGAGTAGCTGTAAGACAAAATCCGTCCACTAGAACCAAAGTTAGAAGATTGCTGTCGGGGGGGGGGTCAGTGAAATTTGATGAAACAAACTTTGGTGAGGGTCCCAGGTCGAAATGCCACACTTTGGAAAATTTTCAAAATTTTACCCATACAAAGCCACTCTGACACTTAGGATTTTTTCAGGTGAGCTCCGACCTAAAATCTTGTAACAGCTCTAACTTTTGAACGGCTGGTCCGATTGACTCGCGGCAAAAATGTCGTCGAGCAGTTTTTTCTCCTCTTTCAAACGAGTAGCTGTAAGACAAAATCCGTCCACTAGAACCAAAGTTAGAAGATTGCTGTCGGGGGGGGGGGGTCAGTGAAATTTGATGAAACAAACTTTGGTGAGGGTCCCAGGTCGAAATGCCACACTTTGGAAAATTTTCAAAATTTTACCCATACAAAGCCACTCTGACACTTAGGATTTTTTCAGGTGAGCTCCGACCTAAAATCTTGTAACAGCTCTAACTTTTGAACGGCTGGTCCGATTGACTCGCGGCAAAAATGTCGTCGAGCAGTTTTTTCTCCTCTTTCAAACGAGTAGCTGTAAGACAAAATCCGTCCACTAGAACCAAAGTTAGAAGATTGCTGTCGGGGGGGGGGGTCAGTGAAATTTGATGAAACAAACTTTGGTGAGGGTCCCAGGTCGAAATGCCACACTTTGGAAAATTTTCAAAATTTTACCCATACAAAGCCACTCTGACACTTAGGATTTTTTCAGGTGAGCTCCGACCTAAAATCTTGTAACAGCTCTAACTTTTGAACGGCTGGTCCGATTGACTCGCGGCAAAAATGTCGTCGAGCAGTTTTTTCTCCTCTTTCAAACGAGTAGCTGTAAGACAAAATCCGTCCACTAGAACCAAAGTTAGAAGATTGCTGTCGGGGGGGGGGGTCAGTGAAATTTGATGAAACAAACTTTGGTGAGGGTCCCAGGTCGAAATGCCACACTTTGGAAAATTTTCAAAATTTTACCCATACAAAGCCACTCTGACACTTAGGATTTTTTCAGGTGAGCTCCGACCTAAAATCTTGTAACAGCTCTAACTTTTGAACGGCTGGTCCGATTGACTCGCGGCAAAAATGTCGTCGAGCAGTTTTTTCTCCTCTTTCAAACGAGTAGCTGTAAGACAAAATCCGTCCACTAGAACCAAAGTTAGAAGATTGCTGTCGGGGGGGGGGGGTCAGTGAAATTTGATGAAACAAACTTTGGTGAGGGTCCCAGGTCGAAATGCCACACTTTGGAAAATTTTCAAAATTTTACCCATACAAAGCCACTCTGACACTTAGGATTTTTTCAGGTGAGCTCCGACCTAAAATCTTGTAACAGCTCTAACTTTTGAACGGCTGGTCCGATTGACTCGCGGCAAAAATGTCGTCGAGCAGTTTTTTCTCCTCTTTCAAACGAGTAGCTGTAAGACAAAATCCGTCCACTAGAACCAAAGTTAGAAGATTGCTGTCGGGGGGGGGGTCAGTGAAATTTGATGAAACAAACTTTGGTGAGGGTCCCAGGTCGAAATGCCACACTTTGGAAAATTTTCAAAATTTTACCCATACAAAGCCACTCTGACACTTAGGATTTTTTCAGGTGAGCTCCGACCTAAAATCTTGTAACAGCTCTAACTTTTGAACGGCTGGTCCGATTGACTCGCGGCAAAAATGTCGTCGAGCAGTTTTTTCTCCTCTTTCAAACGAGTAGCTGTAAGACAAAATCCGTCCACTAGAACCAAAGTTAGAAGATTGCTGTCGGGGGGGGGGGTCAGTGAAATTTGATGAAACAAACTTTGGTGAGGGTCCCAGGTCGAAATGCCACACTTTGGAAAATTTTCAAAATTTTACCCATACAAAGCCACTCTGACACTTAGGATTTTTTCAGGTGAGCTCCGACCTAAAATCTTGTAACAGCTCTAACTTTTGAACGGCTGGTCCGATTGACTCGCGGCAAAAATGTCGTCGAGCAGTTTTTTCTCCTCTTTCAAACGAGTAGCTGTAAGACAAAATCCGTCCACTAGAACCAAAGTTAGAAGATTGCTGTCGGGGGGGGGGGGTCAGTGAAATTTGATGAAACAAACTTTGGTGAGGGTCCCAGGTCGAAATGCCACACTTTGGAAAATTTTCAAAATTTTACCCATACAAAGCCACTCTGACACTTAGGATTTTTTCAGGTGAGCTCCGACCTAAAATCTTGTAACAGCTCTAACTTTTGAACGGCTGGTCCGATTGACTCGCGGCAAAAATGTCGTCGAGCAGTTTTTTCTCCTCTTTCAAACGAGTAGCTGTAAGACAAAATCCGTCCACTAGAACCAAAGTTAGAAGATTGCTGTCGGGGGGGGGGGGTCAGTGAAATTTGATGAAACAAACTTTGGTGAGGGTCCCAGGTCGAAATGCCACACTTTGGAAAATTTTCAAAATTTTACCCATACAAAGCCACTCTGACACTTAGGATTTTTTCAGGTGAGCTCCGACCTAAAATCTTGTAACAGCTCTAACTTTTGAACGGCTGGTCCGATTGACTCGCGGCAAAAATGTCGTCGAGCAGTTTTTTCTCCTCTTTCAAACGAGTAGCTGTAAGACAAAATCCGTCCACTAGAACCAAAGTTAGAAGATTGCTGTCGGGGGGGGGGGTCAGTGAAATTTGATGAAACAAACTTTGGTGAGGGTCCCAGGTCGAAATGCCACACTTTGGAAAATTTTCAAAATTTTACCCATACAAAGCCACTCTGACACTTAGGATTTTTTCAGGTGAGCTCCGACCTAAAATCTTGTAACAGCTCTAACTTTTGAACGGCTGGTCCGATTGACTCGCGGCAAAAATGTCGTCGAGCAGTTTTTTCTCCTCTTTCAAACGAGTAGCTGTAAGACAAAATCCGTCCACTAGAACCAAAGTTAGAAGATTGCTGTCGGGGGGGGGGGTCAGTGAAATTTGATGAAACAAACTTTGGTGAGGGTCCCAGGTCGAAATGCCACACTTTGGAAAATTTTCAAAATTTTACCCATACAAAGCCACTCTGACACTTAGGATTTTTTCAGGTGAGCTCCGACCTAAAATCTTGTAACAGCTCTAACTTTTGAACGGCTGGTCCGATTGACTCGCGGCAAAAATGTCGTCGAGCAGTTTTTTCTCCTCTTTCAAACGAGTAGCTGTAAGACAAAATCCGTCCACTAGAACCAAAGTTAGAAGATTGCTGTCGGGGGGGGGGGGTCAGTGAAATTTGATGAAACAAACTTTGGTGAGGGTCCCAGGTCGAAATGCCACACTTTGGAAAATTTTCAAAATTTTACCCATACAAAGCCACTCTGACACTTAGGATTTTTTCAGGTGAGCTCCGACCTAAAATCTTGTAACAGCTCTAACTTTTGAACGGCTGGTCCGATTGACTCGCGGCAAAAATGTCGTCGAGCAGTTTTTTCTCCTCTTTCAAACGAGTAGCTGTAAGACAAAATCCGTCCACTAGAACCAAAGTTAGAAGATTGCTGTCGGGGGGGGGGGGTCAGTGAAATTTGATGAAACAAACTTTGGTGAGGGTCCCAGGTCGAAATGCCACACTTTGGAAAATTTTCAAAATTTTACCCATACAAAGCCACTCTGACACTTAGGATTTTTTCAGGTGAGCTCCGACCTAAAATCTTGTAACAGCTCTAACTTTTGAACGGCTGGTCCGATTGACTCGCGGCAAAAATGTCGTCGAGCAGTTTTTTCTCCTCTTTCAAACGAGTAGCTGTAAGACAAAATCCGTCCACTAGAACCAAAGTTAGAAGATTGCTGTCGGGGGGGGGGGTCAGTGAAATTTGATGAAACAAACTTTGGTGAGGGTCCCAGGTCGAAATGCCACACTTTGGAAAATTTTCAAAATTTTACCCATACAAAGCCACTCTGACACTTAGGATTTTTTCAGGTGAGCTCCGACCTAAAATCTTGTAACAGCTCTAACTTTTGAACGGCTGGTCCGATTGACTCGCGGCAAAAATGTCGTCGAGCAGTTTTTTCTCCTCTTTCAAACGAGTAGCTGTAAGACAAAATCCGTCCACTAGAACCAAAGTTAGAAGATTGCTGTCGGGGGGGGGGGGTCAGTGAAATTTGATGAAACAAACTTTGGTGAGGGTCCCAGGTCGAAATGCCACACTTTGGAAAATTTTCAAAATTTTACCCATACAAAGCCACTCTGACACTTAGGATTTTTTCAGGTGAGCTCCGACCTAAAATCTTGTAACAGCTCTAACTTTTGAACGGCTGGTCCGATTGACTCGCGGCAAAAATGTCGTCGAGCAGTTTTTTCTCCTCTTTCAAACGAGTAGCTGTAAGACAAAATCCGTCCACTAGAACCAAAGTTAGAAGATTGCTGTCGGGGGGGGGGGGTCAGTGAAATTTGATGAAACAAACTTTGGTGAGGGTCCCAGGTCGAAATGCCACACTTTGGAAAATTTTCAAAATTTTACCCATACAAAGCCACTCTGACACTTAGGATTTTTTCAGGTGAGCTCCGACCTAAAATCTTGTAACAGCTCTAACTTTTGAACGGCTGGTCCGATTGACTCGCGGCAAAAATGTCGTCGAGCAGTTTTTTCTCCTCTTTCAAACGAGTAGCTGTAAGACAAAATCCGTCCACTAGAACCAAAGTTAGAAGATTGCTGTCGGGGGGGGGGGGTCAGTGAAATTTGATGAAACAAACTTTGGTGAGGGTCCCAGGTCGAAATGACACACTTTGGAAAATTTTCAAAATTTTACCCATACAAAGCCACTCTGACACTTAGGATTTTTTCAGGTGAGCTCCGACCTAAAATCTTGTAACAGCTCTAACTTTTGAACGGCTGGTCCGATTGACTCGCGGCAAAAATGTCGTCGAGCAGTTTTTTCTCCTCTTTCAAACGAGTAGCTGTAAGACAAAATCCGTCCACTAGAACCAAAGTTAGAAGATTGCTGTCGGGGGGGGGGGGGTCAGTGAAATTTGATGAAACAAACTTTGGTGAGGGTCCCAGGTCGAAATGCCACACTTTGGAAAATTTTCAAAATTTTACCCATACAAAGCCACTCTGACACTTAGGATTTTTTCAGGTGAGCTCCGACCTAAAATCTTGTAACAGCTCTAACTTTTGAACGGCTGGTCCGATTGACTCGCGGCAAAAATGTCGTCGAGCAGTTTTTTCTCCTCTTTCAAACGAGTAGCTGTAAGACAAAATCCGTCCACTAGAACCAAAGTTAGAAGATTGCTGTCGGGGGGGGGGGGTCCGTGAAATTTGATGAAACAAACTTTGGTGAGGGTCCCAGGTCGAAATGCCACACTTTGGAAAATTTTCAAAATTTTACCCATACAAAGCCACTCTGACACTTAGGATTTTTTCAGGTGAGCTCCGACCTAAAATCTTGTAACAGCTCTAACTTTTGAACGGCTGGTCCGATTGACTCGCGGCAAAAATGTCGTCGAGCAGTTTTTTCTCCTCTTTCAAACGAGTAGCTGTAAGACAAAATCCGTCCACTAGAACCAAAGTTAGAAGATTGCTGTCGGGGGGGGGGTCCGTGAAATTTGATGAAACAAACTTTGGTGAGGGTCCCAGGTCGAAATGACACACTTTGGAAAATTTTCAAAATTTTACCCATACAAAGCCACTCTGACACTTAGGATTTTTTCAGGTGAGCTCCGACCTAAAATCTTGTAACAGCTCTAACTTTTGAACGGCTGGTCCGATTGACTCGCGGCAAAAATGTCGTCGAGCAGTTTTTTCTCCTCTTTCAAACGAGTAGCTGTAAGACAAAATCCGTCCACTAGAACCAAAGTTAGAAGATTGCTGTCGGGGGGGGGGTCCGTGAAATTTGATGAAACAAACTTTGGTGAGGGTCCCAGGTCGAAATGACACACTTTGGAAAATTTTCAAAATTTTACCCATACAAAGCCACTCTGACACTTAGGATTTTTTCAGGTGAGCTCCGACCTAAAATCTTGTAACAGCTCTAACTTTTGAACGGCTGGTCCGATTGACTCGCGGCAAAAATGTCGTCGAGCAGTTTTTTCTCCTCTTTCAAACGAGTAGCTGTAAGACAAAATCCGTCCACTAGAACCAAAGTTAGAAGATTGCTGTCGGGGGGGGGGGTCCGTGAAATTTGATGAAACAAACTTTGGTGAGGGTCCCAGGTCGAAATGACACACTTTGGAAAATTTTCAAAATTTTACCCATACAAAGCCACTCTGACACTTAGGATTTTTTCAGGTGAGCTCCGACCTAAAATCTTGTAACAGCTCTAACTTTTGAACGGCTGGTCCGATTGACTCGCGGCAAAAATGTCGTCGAGCAGTTTTTTCTCCTCTTTCAAACGAGTAGCTGTAAGACAAAATCCGTCCACTAGAACCAAAGTTAGAAGATTGCTGTCGGGGGGGGGGGGTCCGTGAAATTTGATGAAACAAACTTTGGTGAGGGTCCCAGGTCGAAATGACACACTTTGGAAAATTTTCAAAATTTTACCCATACAAAGCCACTCTGACACTTAGGATTTTTTCAGGTGAGCTCCGACCTAAAATCTTGTAACAGCTCTAACTTTTGAACGGCTGGTCCGATTGACTCGCGGCAAAAATGTCGTCGAGCAGTTTTTTCTCCTCTTTCAAACGAGTAGCTGTAAGACAAAATCCGTCCACTAGAACCAAAGTTAGAAGATTGCTGTCGGGGGGGGGGGTCCGTGAAATTTGATGAAACAAACTTTGGTGAGGGTCCCAGGTCGAAATGACACACTTTGGAAAATTTTCAAAATTTTACCCATACAAAGCCACTCTGACACTTAGGATTTTTTCAGGTGAGCTCCGACCTAAAATCTTGTAACAGCTCTAACTTTTGAACGGCTGGTCCGATTGACTCGCGGCAAAAATGTCGTCGAGCAGTTTTTTCTCCTCTTTCAAACGAGTAGCTGTAAGACAAAATCCGTCCACTAGAACCAAAGTTAGAAGATTGCTGTCGGGGGGGGGGGTCCGTGAAATTTGATGAAACAAACTTTGGTGAGGGTCCCAGGTCGAAATGACACACTTTCAGCGACTTTTTCGATGGCGGCCATCTTGCGCGGTCCAGTGGTGGAGTTTTGCTTACTACTCGAGTTCCTCGTCACCGTTTATCTTTTTTCTCTTTGATTTCCTCCCTTTCGTATTCCGACTCATCAACAATGTACACAATGCCTGTATCTATTCACTAGAATATCGGAAGATAAATCACAGACTCAAAAAATTATGTACAATATAACCATGAAATGCTATTTGCAGATCTACAATAGACTACGATCGGCAGCCATCAAAATGAGAACTAGCCAAAACTCAGAACTGCCGATGTCTCAGTCGAACTGGGCTAAAAACTGGAACCAACCATTAGCTTTAGCAATGAAGTCAGCTATATCTTATCAACATGATAATATTTACTAGAATTAAGAAATGACAAAAGTCAGCTTGAAGAAAATAAAAAGAAAGTTTCGGTTTGTTTTCATGTTTTTCCTCGAGTGCAAGCACGGTTGTTCTTTTTATTTGGATTAATCTGGAGCATACAGTGATGCTTTTTAATGGTGGTTCGCAGTGTTTGGGGCCAACTCTGAGTATCTGCATCAATTCATAATTTTTGAAAATAATTTTGTGATATGTTTTTAAGATAAAGTTGCCTTTCTCATTAAAGGATAGGGTTATTTCTTAATTCTGGGGCTAGTTCTGAGTTTTGGTTAGTTCTCATTTTAGTGGTTACCTACTAATTAGCATGATCACTACCTTCTCATCCGTCGACCGGCACTGGTAAATCAAGCCAAATTTATATTCTACAACATTTTACGATGACATTATAGTTCTACTGTTAAAATTTTGAAAGCACCTGATATTTCTGATTGGTGCACGAAATAGCATGCACTACAAAATTGGTAGAATTCATTCTTCTATCACAAGCCTGATAAAACACACATTTAGAGATGCTTACTAAAATTTGCCATGTTCTTGTATGAGCATGTGACTAATTGAAGCAATTATTAAATCTGTCAGCGAGTAAGAACCACATGACAGCTATTGAGACTGCTGAGGGCCTGTCATTCCCTTTTACCAACATGCTGCTGTACTTTCAGTCATTCTGCTATTGCAGAGATTGATTCATGTGTTAATTGTACCATTTTCATCATTGCAAGGTATGTGATTTATGAATAAAAGAAAATCTAACTTGAGAAAGCTCGTCTATTTTAAACATAGCAGTAAAGCACATTACAGTTTTACAAATTCAGTCATGTGATTATATATTATAAATGCACGCACAGTGTGTCTTGCGATTATCAAGAATACAGTTATCGAAAAAAACGAATCCCTCAAGCTATGACGCATGTCAGGAAAGAAAATATACAAGCATGGAAAAAGAATAACGTGGGTGGCCGTCGAGCCAAGAAATACCTGACCCGTGTCTTTCGCGTGGCAATTTGATCTATCGTGTATTGATATTTCATATCATTGTAAAAATTGCCATCGGAGCTACATGTATATGTATCGTTTATATCACTCTCACTGAGCTTCGGATATGCAATTGGCACAAAATTGTTCGGAACAAGCTAAAGATATGGTTATTTTGTTTTAATTAGAAATGAGCTTGTAAATAGGAGGAAAGGTCAAGTGTGATTGTCACACTTTATTTGTAGAAAGAAAAGCAAAATTCAAATAGATGATAATATAAAGGATGCAAGATAAATGATATATAATACTAGCTCTATGAAATGAGAAAACATTGAATAAGAATGAATTTATAGACTTAGACTCTAAATTATTAATAAATGCTGTTCTTCGTTTCTACGAAGACTTAAATTCATACTGCATAATCAATCAAACAGTCACATTGTTTTGGATGGATTGCGGTTCATAAATCTACAGGCTGTTAGTTTCTGTGGGTGACTTTTAATCGTTATGCGTCTGTCATTTCGAAATATAGCATAATATTATTATTACTACTCTCGTTAGCCTAATTAATATATCCGATGATTCACTCACTGCACGGTTGTACACGAACCTTTGTGAGTGATGAATTGGTTGAACTTAATAAGCAGTTGACAATTTAAGTCATTTTCACCTATTTGATATGTATACATGTACGCATATTTCTTGAGGAATTAGTTCCGCTGCAAATGATATTCAAGCATGTCAGGTATTGATTCAACGGTAGAAGGGAAAGCAATTGTCATTTCTTCGCTAAAAGAAAATCGAATATAATTCAAAAACTTCACCAATGTTCGGTGTGAATAAGCAAAGTCTAACAATTAAAAAACGAAAAGTGGAAATATAAGTGCTCTCAGCGTGAGATGTCCGAGGTGTGGAATGAGGAAGCTTACATCAGTGCAAAACCGTGCATATGTAGGCCTACACATAGTCTCCTGAGTGCAAATTCCATGTTAACAGCAAGAAATGATGGCAAGCAGCCGAAGTCAAAATTTTGTGTTCGCACGGATATAGAATAAGCTTGGATACAGGTTAAACCAGTCAAAGGGCTTGTCTATTAATCAGAAAAGCTGTCAATTAAGAGAAAGCATAATTAGGACTTGAACGCGCAAGATGGCAGTAAATTTGTCGATAACTCCACACAGTCCGCATCAGGAACTGCAAACATGTATCAGAGATCCGAAAGCAAAGCAACGTGAAAATTTGATCGCAGCTTGTAAGCATTTTAAAGCAAGTGGTGACATTTTTCTCCAATAATTTTTCACAGTTTCTGATGGTTGACATTATACGCATTTATATCTACTCGGATTGTGTTTCTACCTTCAAAATTATCTGTAAATGTATGTAGTGTATTAGTACCGCATACCCTAGTATTAGCACAGAAGCTCCCCTCAAGTGAACGTGTTTATGTGTTTTACTTACTCTACTCAATATGATTTTGTCCTAAGTAATTTTGCGCAAATTGTAGGCAAGTAGAGACAATTTTCGCGATGCTAATAGTTTTCAGTTTTCATCCACCACTGGTAAAACAAATCATATTTCTTTCTCTATATTTATGTGTAGGGCAATTTAATACTACTTATTAAATTTGTAAGCATACTTTTTAACTTGCTTTTCCATAAAAACTTTTAAGCAAGGAGCATTTAAGTATTTCCAGAAGAAAATTTTGTCTTTCTACGCCTATGTCCAATGATTGATGCTGAGATTTCCCCAATACTCTTTCAAGTCTACTAGTCAGCAGCAGAATGTTTAAGAAAGAAATTCATTTGGTTTATGTTTTACTTGACGCACGCAAAAGACCAGATATGCTACATCTTGAGCTATGATAGATAAACTGAATATAGATGTATGTTAGATCAAATTTTTTTGCAGAAAACATGTGCGCTTGTCATAACTTGAAGCCGCGTGCACCCACGTTATCAATCATCAACATAGGGATGTACCTCTTTTTCGTTTGTCTAAAGAGTGGTTCTTCACCTCATAGCTTTATATTTCGGTAAAATAAATCAAAAAGTCAATTTTCCCAAACATTTTGAGCTTCAAACTTATCGAGTGGGTTTAAAAGAGATCAGTGTGATGAGTTTGAAACTCGAAATGTTGGGCGAAAACATATTTTATATTCTTTTCACCATTTTCTTCTCAGTAAAAATTAATGGAAAAATATTGTTTTTTCGGTCTTTCTAGGTACAAAAATTTATAAATGATATCAAAATATGATTCGCCTATCTGGCCTTATCAATTGAGATAGTAATAGATTGATAGATTTTGATGTAAGCTTAATCTATGAATTCTTGTACGTAGGAAGACTGAAAAAATATGATTTAATTTCATGTAATTTCAATTTGTAAGAAGATGATATCAAAGTTTTTCTTCAACAGATCAAAAGAAATTTCTAAAAAAATGTTTTTCACTGGCAATAAGAAATCTATGTGAATGATTAACCTGTCTTCTTCAAAACGAATATTCAGAGACTGCCTCATGCATGCAGCCATTAGTATAAGAATGCATCATATTCTCCTTGTACTTTTTTACGTGATAATCTTAGACTTAGATGCATATTCACGCAGCAAACTCAGCGCGATAGAATCCTTTCATTCGTCTCATTCAATCAGCAATGAATGCTAATCATGCACATTTTTTTAATCTTTTACCTCTTTTACATCGCAGAATCACACATAACATTGAAATAACGACTCACAGAATGCAATATACAAGAACTGTAAACACATATACAAATTGCACATGCGAAAAATGTGTAGACAGTAATTTTGTAAGTAAATCGTGGTATTTATAATGATGTTCATAAAAGCTCCCATAAATAGCACAAAATATATTGCAAAAATTATACATGATAAATAAGACATTCTATATTTCTAAAATTCTAGATATAATGATGTATAATGCACTTATAAACACCGAATTTATTAGATACGCAAATTATGTATCATAATATGTATTATCGTAGACATTTATGACACATTTCTATTGTTATTATTCATCATACATGTGCACCGAATATATTAGACCTATAGTTTGAAACAACGGAATATTCATCATTTATATTCAGTATGAAGGAATCCGTAAAACCGATGGTCTAGACCTAGAATCTAGACCTAGATCTAGAATGGTCTTGACTTCCAGTTATTTCAAGTTTGATGGTGAGATTTATAGCCAGAAAGATGGAGTTGCCATGGGAAGCAGCTTAGGTCCAATTGCGGCCAATATTTTTATGTCTCATTTTGAGAGGTTGGCAATGGATTGTGCTTTGTCTCGTGGAATCCCGCAGCCAGCTTTATGGTTGAGATATGTGGATGACATTATCCTACTGTGGCCTCATTCTGATGATGATTTGGAGTCCTTGGTGTCCTTCCTTAACTGTTTTCGTCCATCGATCCGTTTTACCAAGGAAGTGGAGACTGACAATCAGCTGTCTTTCTTGGATGTCAATATCTCTCGTGGCGAAGCAAGTTTCGCCTTCTCTGTGTTCAGGAAGGCTACCCATACTGATCGGTACCTGCATCGGGATTCGTCTCATCCGCGAAGCGTCTTTAAAGGTGTAGTTCGATCACTTTCAAGCAGGGCGCATTTGGTTTGTTCCCCGGAGTCTCGGGAGGAGGAGAAGAGACATGTAGTGAGTGCTCTCACCAGCAATGGTTATGGTGAAGCTGAGACGGAGAGATGGTGGCGTTGTGGCTCATCGTCTCCAGAAAGTGGTGTCCGCGATCAAGCGATATCTTCAAGGGTGAAGTATCCTCTGCCTTACGTTCAGGGGATATCGGAAAAACTACAATCAATCCTTCGAGTTGTTGATGTGAGTGTGAGCATGAAGCCTGTCTCCACTCTTCGGTCTTTGTTGGTCAGGAAGAGACCGGAGCCAGCTAAGATTCTTGGCGCGGTCTACAAGATTCCCTGTGGCGTTGACAATTGTGAGTGGTCTTATGTGGGTGAAACACAGCGACCTGTTGAGGAGAGGAGAAAGGAGCACGAACGAGCGATACGCGAGATGGACGTGATGAGATCGGAGGTTGCCCATCACGCAGTTGAGTGTGGACATACAATCGACACCAAGAACATCGAAGTCATCGACAAAGAAGTAAGCTGGAAGAGAAGAATTGTGAAGGAGGCGTTTTGGTCCCATCGCTTTTCCTCTGATAACAGGACAAAGCACGTTTTAAGTGATGTCTGGAAGTTTTAACTCTGACTGATAGTTTTTCTTTTCTTTTTGGATTTTTGTGCCTTATCTTATGCTTACTTGTGTCCTTTGTTAGTAGTATTTTTCAGCCATTCTTTTATAATTTCGCATCTTTGTTATTCTGTTGGATTGATCTTTGAAGTGATGTCTATTTGTGTTAACTGTTTTCAATAAGCTGTATCTCATTCAGTTGTCTGACGATGGCCGCGTGCAGTGGTCGAAAGATCTCACAAATATAGTGCAGAAAACGAAGATCGGTTTTACGGATTCCTTCATACTGAATATAAATGATGAATATTCCGTTGTTTCAAACTATACGAATCGCATTTGGAGGGAGATGCGTCGCTATTCTAAAGAAAATTCTGGATGAAGAGAAACAGCAATTGAGAAGCATGTTTTGTGTGGACTTTTTTCGTGATTGTCTTGCTTTGGAGTTACTTCCTCGATCTTTGTGGTTTACTTTGCCCGGCCGTTTCAAGCATGATCACGCTCTTTATCGAAGTATCAGTCGCGGTTTGCTACACAGGGAGATTCGGAGGCTAAAGAGGAGTTCTGAACGTGCAATGTCGGATGCTGCTCTCCGTAAGAAGTGCCTTTTCATTTTGTTGGAGGATGCTGTTCTTCGTGAACGAGTCTCAAGCTTTCTCTCTGCTTCCTTGGAACGATGGGGAATTGAGTTTTCAGAACATTTCAAAGGAAGACTCAACCGCTTGAAATCCCTTTATGGTTTTCTTGATGAGGAGATTGGTGTGACTGTCGATCGGAGACAATGTGTTCACAATCTGAGCTCCACTACACTTGACTCAGATGAGCTGGCAGTCCTGGAACGAGGGCTGAACTTCTCTGTTACTGTCTCGAAAATACCTCATTCGGACTTTATAGCTTCCTTGGAGACAGCTATACATGGGTGTAGTGAAGAGGACAAGTCTTACGTTCGGAAGCGGGCATCCGCAGTTCTTCGAAACACACGGAATCCGAAGTCGAACTTGAGCATGGGTGAAAGGAATGCTCTCAAGCGACTGAGAAGAATGGATGACGTAATAATCTTGCCGGCGGACAAAGGTAATGCCACTGTGGTTTTGGACAAGGATGCATACATGGAAAAGTTAAGGGAGCTCGTTGATGATGGTCCCTATGAGAAGTGCTCAAGAGATCCCGGTCAGAGAATGAGAAAAGAACTGCACCGTTTCCTGAATGGCATCGTTAGAGACCAAAGGATGACTAGAGAAGAAATGCTGCGTCTTTGTCCGACTTACTTTCAAATGCCACATTTATTTGGTTTGCCAAAAGTCCATAAGCAAGGGGTACCCTTGCGTCCAATAGTATCCATGAGTGGGAGTTTATGGTCATCTCTATCAAGGGTGTTGGCGAACATCATGAAGCCATATGTGATTGACACTGAATCCTTCGTTTTGAACTCGTACGATTTCATTGAGAAGATGAAGCGACATCACCCGACGGATGGTTGTTTGGTATCCCTAGACGTTGAGTCGCTTTTTACGAACGTCCCTTTGGAGGAGACAATTCGTGTGTTTGACACTCTTTTACGACGTGATGTTTCGTTGGTGGCAAGATCTCGTTGGACTGTGGAAGAAATTGTAGCTTTGTCTAGAATGGCCTTGACTTCCAGTTATTTCAAGTTTGATGGTGAGATTTATAGCCAGAAAGATGGAGTGGCCATGGGAAGCAGCTTAGGTCCAATTGCGGCCAATATTTTTATGTCTCATTTTGAGAGGTTGGCAATGGATTGTGCTTTGTCTCGTGGAATCCCGCAGCCAGCTTTATGGTTGAGATATGTGGATGACATTATCCTACTGTGGCCTCATTCTGATGATGATTTGGAGTCCTTGGTGTCCTTCCTTAACTGTTTTCGTCCATCGATCCGTTTTACCAAGGAAGTGGAGACTGACAATCAGCTGTCTTTCTTGGATGTCAATATCTCTCGTGGCGAAGCAAGTTTCGCCTTCTCTGTGTTCAGGAAGGCTACCCATACTGATCGGTACCTGCATCGGGATTCGTCTCATCCGCGAAGCGTCTTTAAAGGTGTAGTTCGATCACTTTCAAGCAGGGCGCATTTGGTTTGTTCCCCGGAGTCTCGGGAGGAGGAGAAGAGACATGTAGTGAGTGCTCTCACCAGCAATGGTTATGGTGAAGCTGAGACGGAGAGATGGTGGCGTTGTGGCTCATCGTCTCCAGAAAGTGGTGTCCGCGATCAAGCGATATCTTCAAGGGTGAAGTATCCTCTGCCTTACGTTCAGGGGATATCGGAAAAACTACAATCAATCCTTCGAGTTGTTGATGTGAGTGTGAGCATGAAGCCTGTCTCCACTCTTCGGTCTTTGTTGGTCAGGAAGAGACCGGAGCCAGCTAAGATTCTTGGCGCGGTCTACAAGATTCCCTGTGGCGTTGACAATTGTGAGTGGTCTTATGTGGGTGAAACACAGCGACCTGTTGAGGAGAGGAGAAAGGAGCACGAACGAGCGATACGCGAGATGGACGTGATGAGATCGGAGGTTGCCCATCACGCAGTTGAGTGTGGACATACAATCGACACCAAGAACATCGAAGTCATCGACAAAGAAGTAAGCTGGAAGAGAAGAATTGTGAAGGAGGCGTTTTGGTCCCATCGCTTTTCCTCTGATAACAGGACAAAGCACGTTTTAAGTGATGTCTGGAAGTTTTAACTCTGACTGATAGTTTTTCTTTTCTTTTTGGATTTTTGTGCCTTATCTTATGCTTACTTGTGTCCTTTGTTAGTAGTATTTTTCAGCCATTCTTTTATAATTTCGCATCTTTGTTATTCTGTTGGATTGATCTTTGAAGTGATGTCTATTTGTGTTAACTGTTTTCAATAAGCTGTATCTCATTCAGTTGTCTGACGATGGCCGCGTGCAGTGGTCGAAAGATCTCACAAATATAGTGCAGAAAACGAAGATCGGTTTTACGGATTCCTTCATACTGAATATAAATGATGAATATTCCGTTGTTTCAAACTATACGAATCGCATTTGGAGGGAGATGCGTCGCTATTCTAAAGAAAATTCTGGATGAAGAGAAACAGCAATTGAGAAGCATGTTTTGTGTGGACTTTTTTCGTGATTGTCTTGCTTTGGAGTTACTTCCTCGATCTTTGTGGTTTACTTTGCCCGGCCGTTTCAAGCATGATCACGCTCTTTATCGAAGTATCAGTCGCGGTTTGCTACACAGGGAGATTCGGAGGCTAAAGAGGAGTTCTGAACGTGCAATGTCGGATGCTGCTCTCCGTAAGAAGTGCCTTTTCATTTTGTTGGAGGATGCTGTTCTTCGTGAACGAGTCTCAAGCTTTCTCTCTGCTTCCTTGGAACGATGGGGAATTGAGTTTTCAGAACATTTCAAAGGAAGACTCAACCGCTTGAAATCCCTTTATGGTTTTCTTGATGAGGAGATTGGTGTGACTGTCGATCGGAGACAATGTGTTCACAATCTGAGCTCCACTACACTTGACTCAGATGAGCTGGCAGTCCTGGAACGAGGGCTGAACTTCTCTGTTACTGTCTCGAAAATACCTCATTCGGACTTTATAGCTTCCTTGGAGACAGCTATACATGGGTGTAGTGAAGAGGACAAGTCTTACGTTCGGAAGCGGGCATCCGCAGTTCTTCGAAACACACGGAATCCGAAGTCGAACTTGAGCATGGGTGAAAGGAATGCTCTCAAGCGACTGAGAAGAATGGATGACGTAATAATCTTGCCGGCGGACAAAGGTAATGCCACTGTGGTTTTGGACAAGGATGCATACATGGAAAAGTTAAGGGAGCTCGTTGATGATGGTCCCTATGAGAAGTGCTCAAGAGATCCCGGTCAGAGAATGAGAAAAGAACTGCACCGTTTCCTGAATGGCATCGTTAGAGACCAAAGGATGACTAGAGAAGAAATGCTGCGTCTTTGTCCGACTTACTTTCAAATGCCACATTTATTTGGTTTGCCAAAAGTCCATAAGCAAGGGGTACCCTTGCGTCCAATAGTATCCATGAGTGGGAGTTTATGGTCATCTCTATCAAGGGTGTTGGCGAACATCATGAAGCCATATGTGATTGACACTGAATCCTTCGTTTTGAACTCGTACGATTTCATTGAGAAGATGAAGCGACATCACCCGACGGATGGTTGTTTGGTATCCCTAGACGTTGAGTCGCTTTTTACGAACGTCCCTTTGGAGGAGACAATTCGTGTGTTTGACACTCTTTTACGACGTGATGTTTCGTTGGTGGCAAGATCTCGTTGGACTGTGGAAGAAATTGTAGCTTTGTCTAGAATGGCCTTGACTTCCAGTTATTTCAAGTTTGATGGTGAGATTTATAGCCAGAAAGATGGAGTGGCCATGGGAAGCAGCTTAGGTCCAATTGCGGCCAATATTTTTATGTCTCATTTTGAGAGGTTGGCAATGGATTGTGCTTTGTCTCGTGGAATCCCGCAGCCAGCTTTATGGTTGAGATATGTGGATGACATTATCCTACTGTGGCCTCATTCTGATGATGATTTGGAGTCCTTGGTGTCCTTCCTTAACTGTTTTCGTCCATCGATCCGTTTTACCAAGGAAGTGGAGACTGACAATCAGCTGTCTTTCTTGGATGTCAATATCTCTCGTGGCGAAGCAAGTTTCGCCTTCTCTGTGTTCAGGAAGGCTACCCATACTGATCGGTACCTGCATCGGGATTCGTCTCATCCGCGAAGCGTCTTTAAAGGTGTAGTTCGATCACTTTCAAGCAGGGCGCATTTGGTTTGTTCCCCGGAGTCTCGGGAGGAGGAGAAGAGACATGTAGTGAGTGCTCTCACCAGCAATGGTTATGGTGAAGCTGAGACGGAGAGATGGTGGCGTTGTGGCTCATCGTCTCCAGAAAGTGGTGTCCGCGATCAAGCGATATCTTCAAGGGTGAAGTATCCTCTGCCTTACGTTCAGGGGATATCGGAAAAACTACAATCAATCCTTCGAGTTGTTGATGTGAGTGTGAGCATGAAGCCTGTCTCCACTCTTCGGTCTTTGTTGGTCAGGAAGAGACCGGAGCCAGCTAAGATTCTTGGCGCGGTCTACAAGATTCCCTGTGGCGTTGACAATTGTGAGTGGTCTTATGTGGGTGAAACACAGCGACCTGTTGAGGAGAGGAGAAAGGAGCACGAACGAGCGATACGCGAGATGGACGTGATGAGATCGGAGGTTGCCCATCACGCAGTTGAGTGTGGACATACAATCGACACCAAGAACATCGAAGTCATCGACAAAGAAGTAAGCTGGAAGAGAAGAATTGTGAAGGAGGCGTTTTGGTCCCATCGCTTTTCCTCTGATAACAGGACAAAGCACGTTTTAAGTGATGTCTGGAAGTTTTAACTCTGACTGATAGTTTTTCTTTTCTTTTTGGATTTTTGTGCCTTATCTTATGCTTACTTGTGTCCTTTGTTAGTAGTATTTTTCAGCCATTCTTTTATAATTTCGCATCTTTGTTATTCTGTTGGATTGATCTTTGAAGTGATGTCTATTTGTGTTAACTGTTTTCAATAAGCTGTATCTCATTCAGTTGTCTGACGATGGACGCGTGCAGTGGTCGAAAGATCTCACAAATATAGTGCAGAAAACGAAGATCGGTTTTACGGATTCCTTCATACTGAATATAAATGATGAATATTCCGTTGTTTCAAACTATACGAATCGCATTTGGAGGGAGATGCGTCGCTATTCTAAAGAAAATTCTGGATGAAGAGAAACAGCAATTGAGAAGCATGTTTTGTGTGGACTTTTTTCGTGATTGTCTTGCTTTGGAGTTACTTCCTCGATCTTTGTGGTTTACTTTGCCCGGCCGTTTCAAGCATGATCACGCTCTTTATCGAAGTATCAGTCGCGGTTTGCTACACAGGGAGATTCGGAGGCTAAAGAGGAGTTCTGAACGTGCAATGTCGGATGCTGCTCTCCGTAAGAAGTGCCTTTTCATTTTGTTGGAGGATGCTGTTCTTCGTGAACGAGTCTCAAGCTTTCTCTCTGCTTCCTTGGAACGATGGGGAATTGAGTTTTCAGAACATTTCAAAGGAAGACTCAACCGCTTGAAATCCCTTTATGGTTTTCTTGATGAGGAGATTGGTGTGACTGTCGATCGGAGACAATGTGTTCACAATCTGAGCTCCACTACACTTGACTCAGATGAGCTGGCAGTCCTGGAACAAGGGCTGAACTTCTCTGTTACTGTCTCGAAAATACCTCATTCGGACTTTATAGCTTCCTTGGAGACAGCTATACATGGGTGTAGTGAAGAGGACAAGTCTTACGTTCGGAAGCGGGCATCCGCAGTTCTTCGAAACACACGGAATCCGAAGTCGAACTTGAGCATGGGTGAAAGGAATGCTCTCAAGCGACTGAGAAGAATGGATGACGTAATAATCTTGCCGGCGGACAAAGGTAATGCCACTGTGGTTTTGGACAAGGATGCATACATGGAAAAGTTAAGGGAGCTCGTTGATGATGGTCCCTATGAGAAGTGCTCAAGAGATCCCGGTCAGAGAATGAGAAAAGAACTGCACCGTTTCCTGAATGGCATCGTTAGAGACCAAAGGATGACTAGAGAAGAAATGCTGCGTCTTTGTCCGACTTACTTTCAAATGCCACATTTATTTGGTTTGCCAAAAGTCCATAAGCAAGGGGTACCCTTGCGTCCAATAGTATCCATGAGTGGGAGTTTATGGTCATCTCTATCAAGGGTGTTGGCGAACATCATGAAGCCATATGTGATTGACACTGAATCCTTCGTTTTGAACTCGTACGATTTCATTGAGAAGATGAAGCGACATCACCCGACGGATGGTTGTTTGGTATCCCTAGACGTTGAGTCGCTTTTTACGAACGTCCCTTTGGAGGAGACAATTCGTGTGTTTGACACTCTTTTACGACGTGATGTTTC
The DNA here is from genome assembly GCA_907163375.1 of Prostheceraeus crozeri. Classification (NCBI taxonomy): domain Eukaryota; kingdom Metazoa; phylum Platyhelminthes; order Polycladida; family Euryleptidae; genus Prostheceraeus; species Prostheceraeus crozeri. Next base: position 72,666 of record CAJQUW010001509.1, on the reverse strand, counting down.
GTTGGTGGCAAGATCTCGTTGGACTGTGGAAGAAATTGTAGCTTTGTCTAGAATGGCCTTGACTTCCAGTTATTTCAAGTTTGATGGTGAGATTTATAGCCAGAAAGATGGAGTGGCCATGGGAAGCAGCTTAGGTCCAATTGCGGCCAATATTTTTATGTCTCATTTTGAGAGGTTGGCAATGGATTGTGCTTTGTCTCGTGGAATCCCGCAGCCAGCTTTATGGTTGAGATATGTGGATGACATTATCCTACTGTGGCCTCATTCTGATGATGATTTGGAGTCCTTGGTGTCCTTCCTTAACTGTTTTCGTCCATCGATCCGTTTTACCAAGGAAGTGGAGACTGACAATCAGCTGTCTTTCTTGGATGTCAATATCTCTCGTGGCGAAGCAAGTTTCGCCTTCTCTGTGTTCAGGAAGGCTACCCATACTGATCGGTACCTGCATCGGGATTCGTCTCATCCGCGAAGCGTCTTTAAAGGTGTAGTTCGATCACTTTCAAGCAGGGCGCATTTGGTTTGTTCCCCGGAGTCTCGGGAGGAGGAGAAGAGACATGTAGTGAGTGCTCTCACCAGCAATGGTTATGGTGAAGCTGAGACGGAGAGATGGTGGCGTTGTGGCTCATCGTCTCCAGAAAGTGGTGTCCGCGATCAAGCGATATCTTCAAGGGTGAAGTATCCTCTGCCTTACGTTCAGGGGATATCGGAAAAACTACAATCAATCCTTCGAGTTGTTGATGTGAGTGTGAGCATGAAGCCTGTCTCCACTCTTCGGTCTTTGTTGGTCAGGAAGAGACCGGAGCCAGCTAAGATTCTTGGCGCGGTCTACAAGATTCCCTGTGGCGTTGACAATTGTGAGTGGTCTTATGTGGGTGAAACACAGCGACCTGTTGAGGAGAGGAGAAAGGAGCACGAACGAGCGATACGCGAGATGGACGTGATGAGATCGGAGGTTGCCCATCACGCAGTTGAGTGTGGACATACAATCGACACCAAGAACATCGAAGTCCTGACAAAGAAGTAAGCTGGAAGAGAAGAATTGTGAAGGAGGCGTTTTGGTCCCATCGCTTTTCCTCTGATAACAGGACAAAGCACGTTTTAAGTGATGTCTGGAAGTTTTAACTCTGACTGATAGTTTTTCTTTTCTTTTTGGATTTTTGTGCCTTATCTTATGCTTACTTGTGTCCTTTGTTAGTAGTATTTTTCAGCCATTCTTTTATAATTTCGCATCTTTGTTATTCTGTTGGATTGATCTTTGAAGTGATGTCTATTTGTGTTAACTGTTTTCAATAAGCTGTATCTCATTCAGTTGTCTGACGATGGCCGCGTGCAGTGGTCGAAAGATCTCACAAATATAGTGCAGAAAACGAAGATCGGTTTTACGGATTCCTTCATACTGAATATAAATGATGAATATTCCGTTGTTTCAAACTATACGAATCGCATTTGGAGGGAGATGCGTCGCTATTCTAAAGAAAATTCTGGATGAAGAGAAACAGCAATTGAGAAGCATGTTTTGTGTGGACTTTTTTCGTGATTGTCTTGCTTTGGAGTTACTTCCTCGATCTTTGTGGTTTACTTTGCCCGGCCGTTTCAAGCATGATCACGCTCTTTATCGAAGTATCAGTCGCGGTTTGCTACACAGGGAGATTCGGAGGCTAAAGAGGAGTTCTGAACGTGCAATGTCGGATGCTGCTCTCCGTAAGAAGTGCCTTTTCATTTTGTTGGAGGATGCTGTTCTTCGTGAACGAGTCTCAAGCTTTCTCTCTGCTTCCTTGGAACGATGGGGAATTGAGTTTTCAGAACATTTCAAAGGAAGACTCAACCGCTTGAAATCCCTTTATGGTTTTCTTGATGAGGAGATTGGTGTGACTGTCGATCGGAGACAATGTGTTCACAATCTGAGCTCCACTACACTTGACTCAGATGAGCTGGCAGTCCTGGAACGAGGGCTGAACTTCTCTGTTACTGTCTCGAAAATACCTCATTCGGACTTTATAGCTTCCTTGGAGACAGCTATACATGGGTGTAGTGAAGAGGACAAGTCTTACGTTCGGAAGCGGGCATCCGCAGTTCTTCGAAACACACGGAATCCGAAGTCGAACTTGAGCATGGGTGAAAGGAATGCTCTCAAGCGACTGAGAAGAATGGATGACGTAATAATCTTGCCGGCGGACAAAGGTAATGCCACTGTGGTTTTGGACAAGGATGCATACATGGAAAAGTTAAGGGAGCTCGTTGATGATGGTCCCTATGAGAAGTGCTCAAGAGATCCCGGTCAGAGAATGAGAAAAGAACTGCACCGTTTCCTGAATGGCATCGTTAGAGACCAAAGGATGACTAGAGAAGAAATGCTGCGTCTTTGTCCGACTTACTTTCAAATGCCACATTTATTTGGTTTGCCAAAAGTCCATAAGCAAGGGGTACCCTTGCGTCCAATAGTATCCATGAGTGGGAGTTTATGGTCATCTCTATCAAGGGTGTTGGCGAACATCATGAAGCCATATGTGATTGACACTGAATCCTTCGTTTTGAACTCGTACGATTTCATTGAGAAGATGAAGCGACATCACCCGACGGATGGTTGTTTGGTATCCCTAGACGTTGAGTCGCTTTTTACGAACGTCCCTTTGGAGGAGACAATTCGTGTGTTTGACACTCTTTTACGACGTGATGTTTCGTTGGTGGCAAGATCTCGTTGGACTGTGGAAGAAATTGTAGCTTTGTCTAGAATGGCCTTGACTTCCAGTTATTTCAAGTTTGATGGTGAGATTTATAGCCAGAAAGATGGAGTGGCCATGGGAAGCAGCTTAGGTCCAATTGCGGCCAATATTTTTATGTCTCATTTTGAGAGGTTGGCAATGGATTGTGCTTTGTCTCGTGGAATCCCGCAGCCAGCTTTATGGTTGAGATATGTGGATGACATTATCCTACTGTGGCCTCATTCTGATGATGATTTGGAGTCCTTGGTGTCCTTCCTTAACTGTTTTCGTCCATCGATCCGTTTTACCAAGGAAGTGGAGACTGACAATCAGCTGTCTTTCTTGGATGTCAATATCTCTCGTGGCGAAGCAAGTTTCGCCTTCTCTGTGTTCAGGAAGGCTACCCATACTGATCGGTACCTGCATCGGGATTCGTCTCATCCGCGAAGCGTCTTTAAAGGTGTAGTTCGATCACTTTCAAGCAGGGCGCATTTGGTTTGTTCCCCGGAGTCTCGGGAGGAGGAGAAGAGACATGTAGTGAGTGCTCTCACCAGCAATGGTTATGGTGAAGCTGAGACGGAGAGATGGTGGCGTTGTGGCTCATCGTCTCCAGAAAGTGGTGTCCGCGATCAAGCGATATCTTCAAGGGTGAAGTATCCTCTGCCTTACGTTCAGGGGATATCGGAAAAACTACAATCAATCCTTCGAGTTGTTGATGTGAGTGTGAGCATGAAGCCTGTCTCCACTCTTCGGTCTTTGTTGGTCAGGAAGAGACCGGAGCCAGCTAAGATTCTTGGCGCGGTCTACAAGATTCCCTGTGGCGTTGACAATTGTGAGTGGTCTTATGTGGGTGAAACACAGCGACCTGTTGAGGAGAGGAGAAAGGAGCACGAACGAGCGATACGCGAGATGGACGTGATGAGATCGGAGGTTGCCCATCACGCAGTTGAGTGTGGACATACAATCGACACCAAGAACATCGAAGTCATCGACAAAGAAGTAAGCTGGAAGAGAAGAATTGTGAAGGAGGCGTTTTGGTCCCATCGCTTTTCCTCTGATAACAGGACAAAGCACGTTTTAAGTGATGTCTGGAAGTTTTAACTCTGACTGATAGTTTTTCTTTTCTTTTTGGATTTTTGTGCCTTATCTTATGCTTACTTGTGTCCTTTGTTAGTAGTATTTTTCAGCCATTCTTTTATAATTTCGCATCTTTGTTATTCTGTTGGATTGATCTTTGAAGTGATGTCTATTTGTGTTAACTGTTTTCAATAAGCTGTATCTCATTCAGTTGTCTGACGATGGCCGCGTGCAGTGGTCGAAAGATCTCACAAATATAGTGCAGAAAACGAAGATCGGTTTTACGGATTCCTTCATACTGAATATATATTAGACCTATATAAATGAAAGTTTACATCGCAGAATCAATCGTACGGAACACAGCGGCTCACAGACCGCAATATGCAAAAACCTTTTGTCATTTTCATGATACCAAGATAACAAAAGAAAACATAAGCACAAACATTTTAGAGACTTCCTTCATGACATATGGATTGAAAAATATTCTGAAGAACCTTATATTTCTCAATGTGAACCAGAAATAAATCAAAACCAGTGATGTTTTCTAAATTGTGTGTAAATTTCATATTTCGATATATTTTTCTATGTACCGATATCATAATGTTTTATATGTTCTCAGTTCAAACAACTCCTTATATGTCACTATCCTCAGATAAATGAATGTCTTGTCTATGTCATCATATTATAATTGAAGATGTTAAATTTAATTCCTATGTTGTGGCAGGATGTCATGTGATACCCTGATAACTCTCTTAATTGCGTTGACTCACCTTGGTTGAGCTAATGTCAAAAGAAAATTAAATAAGAGATAAGAGAGTGAGAATGAGAAAGAATGAATTTAGCCGCATTTTTAGGCTCAACAACCTAATGCCGAATAATTAGGCTTTGCAGATTATTTTTCAAGATATGTATAGCTATATAAGTTTGAATTACTGTGCTTATTTGTATTGTGTAATGTATATATCAACATCGTTCATTTCTTCATACGGTCGAACTCGATTGTGTGTCCATCGGAACGGTAGTGTGACACGGATGGAAGAGTCAAAAGAAGGAACGTGCGAACGGATGAACTTGTGGAAGAAAAACACGTCAACGCACATAGAGATCGAAAATGGACTGTATGGAGAAAAAGTTATCAGGTTCCTCAGGACCATCCGGATCTGACTCTACGATTCTTTGTGAGTTATATCTTCTTTCTTTATCGTATTCGGTATTTTGATAATCATGACTCTATTGCTTCTTGATCTTTGATCGGAAATCCATAAAGTGTAGCTCTGCATTTAGTAGAATTTTACAACCTTCTACATTGCATTTTCTTCCCATCTTCCATGACCAACAGACTTTGAAAGATATAAAGTGCACAATTGAAGCTCTGAAGTTCTCTACCAATGTGTATTCATGAATCAATGCTTCCTATCTATTTTATGATCTTTCTCGTCCACAGTCGACTGCATGCTTTCAGATTTGAACGTCCTTAGATATATTATATCATAGATGTCCCTGTAGAAATATGCGACTGACAGTTTTGGGCTATCTTACCAAATAGTAATTGATCTGAGTAGACATATGACTTAGAAACATATACATACAAAATATACACATGTAGGCCTACATATAGGGTAGATGTCGAAAAGGAAGGTAATGTGAAGAATGACTTAATGACATAAACTGAAATTTAAGTCAAGTTCAATCACTTAATGAAGAGGAAGTCCTTGTAGCTTTCTAATTCTGTTTTGTTGCTGACGAATGGTTTCAATTTGTGAATGAACATTGCTTTTCGTTGGCGTAAATTGGCTTCATCTTAGTCATTGGCAATGGTGGTTAGAGAAGTTGTTCGTTTTGCACAATCGAATATAGTGAGGAGTTAGCATTGTTCTTATGTTCTCTGCATCTGAAGTGTAGTTCTCTGATTGTGCTTCCGATGTAAAATCCTTTACATTTCTCACATATAATAGGCAGTTCACATACTTGCGATTTCAGATGTTGTTATCATTTATTGGACAATTTTGCATGTTGCATGTTTTCACAGTATAATTGTTAGATAAGCCAAGAAAACAAAAACATGCAAAAATTGTCAAATAAATGATAATAACATATGATGTCGCAAGAGTGTGACCTACCAACAAAGATATTGCATATTATAAAGGGCTAGATAGGAAATAGACGTATTTTTACCTTGTGTGCAATGAAACCAGTGAAAATCAGCTGATATTGCATGAATTTTAAAATATTTTGTAAGCGAGCAACAAAGATTCATTTTCATTGCCTCTTTTTAGTAATTACACCGTACAGAGCTAAAACGCATTTCAATAATAAATCAAGAAATTTTTATATACATGTACTATGTCTAAATACAGTGTCCAAATTGCAATAAATAGTAGTCTATTCTACTTTTTCAGATGCTTTCCAAAATATCAGTTATAACATATTTGTAAATAAGAGCATCCTATTGATACAATTCTTTCAATTACTCTTCATTGCATTATTTTATGTCAGTTGATTATTAAACCTGAAGAGCGCATGTTATATAGGAATAGCACAAATGAAAACCAATTGTTTCATTATTAGATAAGAGCAGATCAAAGTTCACTTACAGTTCACCAAATGCATGACTAAATGACTTTTCTGAACAGAAAAATGAACCGCGTCTTTACTTTTGATCATGCAGATTGTTTCTTTTTAATAAGTACGAGGCCTATGTCCATGTTTAGGCATATCGTTGCTGTGCCCTCCGTGGCAATCCTTGTGAAACCTCTCTGCGTCATGATTCCAAGTGGTTGCCTTTCGTCTCAACGTTGTACTCTGACCGCCAGGGCGACATTTAGCTATCTGCCACAGGTTACCTCATAAAATCTCCATTGCACTTGTCTCCCGATAGTTGGCCATACATGCGAGAATGAACCATGAGTTGTGCTTGTCTCTATCACGGAGACGAAATGATGAATGGAATGAAATGGGAGGGGCATTCATGCGCCACACGCAACCACACGCTCATTTCTCTCTTCGCTAGTGAACAAGCTCTTGTGAGTGTAGTCAGAAACTTTATCATGTTGTACAAAAGTTTTACTGCAACACAGGTTGATGTATAGTTAGAAAGTTTGATCATGACGTTTTATGAAACACAAATGTCATAAAATATAAGCGCTAGTGTAGTCAAATAGTTTTACCGCGACACACATTTGAGAAAGTAAAGTTTGATCATCGAAGTTTTATTCGTGAGTGTCGTCCGAAAGGGTATCATTTTTTGCAAAAGCAACGTTTACTGTAGTCAAATAGTTTTACCGCGACGCACGTTTGTGAAAATAAAGTTTGATCATTGAAGTTTTATGACTGACCGAACTCACAGCAGCATTAGGAAGTTTAGCACAACAGAAGTGTCATGAAAAAATACTTTATTTGGTCTTTGATTTAACATCATTGAAACACACTTTACTAATAGCAATGACAATATGGTTTATTTTATTCAGAAGCAAAGCATCGGGAACTCTAGCTCGTCTGTGATTGGACGAGAGGTCTCATCCATTCACCGCTTAGGAAAATCTTATAAAAGGCAGTGTAGCAGCTCTGCTCTTCACATTTATCTTTCACAAGGTGAGTGTCGGTGAGCTCCTGCTATCAGGTTGTTTTTACTTGCTATCAAGTTGAATAGTCTCTTGCTATCAAGAGATTCACTTCTGCTCATAAAACATATCATCGCTGTAATACCTCTTTTGCTCGAGCGTTCCTTCGGGACGGCGGGTACTGCCGTAGAGGGATTGAGTTGCACGGGTTGTTCGTCGTTTGTTAGACCGAAACCTCTGAGCCGTTGCTCATGTTGGGCGTTCGACTTCATACTCAACGTGACGCTTTCTCTCGCCAGGTCAGAGTACTTCAGCCATTCGACAAAGGTTAGTCTTTTATGATATGGAGTAGAGTGAAATGTAATTCATTAGATGTCACTTCAATGATTGTTCCCATGATAAACGTTGACTAGGCAAATGAAACGATCCTCATCTTTCCTTTTCAGTGATTGAAATCTACTAACCTACTATCGTGTAATCTGTAATCGATCAAAAATGGAATCCAAGAAAATTGAGAAATACCGCATTGCTGCTGAGATGGAGAAGACCACCATCGAGCAATGTAAGTATTTGTATGAAGGTTGACTCTATTACTAACATCATTAGGGCAGACATCCTAATTAAAATCAAGACTCCCTCTCTTATTTTGTTCATGTTTAAACCGAATCCAAATTTTACCTCTGCTTATCTTTGCTGTCATTCTTTTTCAGTGCATGAGTGTATTCGTAACGGGGAACCCGTCCCCCAAGGAGCAATCGGGGAAGTCCATGAGCGGCTTGGCAAGTGTAAGTATCCGCACCTATGAGAACGAGAGTTGGATTGTCATGCTTTTGCACTTCTGTATCGGTACAGCTTACTCTACATCATCCTTGTCTCATTATCTAATCTCTTTTTCCTCTCTACAGACTTGGCCAAGATGAAGAAGTGGGAGGAAGCCGCGAGGCGGAGATTCGATGCTGAATTTCCGGCCCTACCTTCCCACCCGTCTACCTCCGCTCAAGGCCCAACTCCCTTCTCGGGCATCGTCATCGCCCCACCTCCATGGCCTGCTCCGCTCCCTGTACCAGTCCCTGCACCAGTTCCTGCTCCTCGTCACCACGTCCCTCCAACACCGAAGCCAAGGATTCTTCCACCCTCGGCTCGCGTCCCACTCCTTCCTCCTCAGCGTCCATCGGTGTTGCCGGAGATCAATTCCTTAGATGGTAAGTAACCGTGATTGGGAAAAAGGGGGATAAGACTTCAAACTTGAAATTATGATCATGTTACTAATCTCTTTTCTCTTTTTCTCAACAGATCTGACGACGGTTCTCCTGGACGGCGACGCTCCCTCCCGTCCCATCGTCATCCCAGCATCACCACCACCACCTGCAGCAGCAGCCGAACTCCCTCTCCTCTCCGTTCAGTCGGTGGAGAGATTGCTGGAGGAACAGGAGAGTTGGAGATAGTCGGAGAGGAGAGGGAGATTGAAGTCGAAGAGGAGAAGGACTTTCGATGGCGGCGGTGTGACAGGGTCTTCGTCTCAGCCTACAGTTTGAGACGTCACACCGCTGGCAATGCCTGCAGAGGAGGAAAGCGCCGACCGATCCCTCAACGACCCAAGTGTGAAGGTTGTGGACGCACGTTCTACAACAACACCAACCTACGAGTCCACATCGAAGGCGGTTCCTGTGGCAGTGTGAGGCAACCACAGACAACAACAGGTAGGAAGCATCCTTCATCGCAGTTCGGCTTTTCCTGTTCTTCGTGTCGGAAGACCTTTCCTACAGAGTTTGTTCTTTCTTCACACACACTCTGTCACACACATTCCACTGAGCTTTACACTGACAACAACGTCACTCTAAGGCTGAGCAATTTTTCCCTTGAGAGGCTGGTTCGCGACTATGAGTTAGAAAGCTCTGAACCTGTACAAGATATTCATCCTTTCTTGATGAATAATATAGGTTTGATTCATCAAATGTTGGAGAGCTTAGATAAATTTTTGCTCAAAGGCATGTTCTATCTCACTGCTCGTTTCAATAGGGTAGACAGTAGCACGGGAGAAGTAGAGTCCACTGTGACCACTAGGATAGCCTCCTGTGCTGCTGATCTGATAGGTGATGTAAACGAATGGATAGAGAGACATGCGACCTATCTCGTCAGCAACTTAAATAAATTTAATGAAAGAGACAGCGGTCTGGTTTTTGATGGGATAGAGAAAGTAGACATTAAAATCAATCTTTTAGAAAATTTGCAAGGGAGCGGTTGTTTCACCCTCCCCAAAGCACTGGCTAGCAAAAAGGCTGTCATCAATGTAGAGTGTCAGTCCCAGTGTTTCAAGTATGCCGTCCTCTCCATTCTTCACTATAATGATATAGGTATAAATCGTGAACGAATCACTCACTATCGTGAATGGGAGGATGAGCTTAAGTTTGACGGGTTAGATGCCAACACACTAGATTTTAAAGGCATCGCCCAATTTGAAAAACTCAATAAAATTAAGATCGTCGTCCATCTCTGGGAAAAAGGTCTGAAGGGTGTTAGGTGTAATAATCGCCAAAGTAACTTCGACCGGGTTGTCAATCTTCTCCTAGTCTATAGCGACAACGACCAGGATGGCATTATTGTGGCATTCCTAAAATTTCTAGATTGTATCACCACCAACAAAGTTATGATAACAAACATTATTACTGTGATCGCTGCACACGGCGCTTTAGGTCAAAACCATATTTTGAACAGCATTGCGAGTGGTGCTCTCGGGGTAAGCTTCAAATGGAAGTCATGCCCAAAGATAAAATGTATAGGTATGAGGAAAACGGCAATGAGCTCAGTCCCACATGTACCATCTATGCGGACATTGAATGTTATATTGAACAAGAAGATCTAAGTCATGAGCCAGCAGCCATTGCCTGTTATGAAGTTTGGCATCCATATTATAGGAACCAAAATAAAATGCATGTGTGGCAAGGCGAGGAGTGCGTTGAAAACTTCCTCAACTTTTTAGATAAGAAAGCCCGCTTTCATCAACGGTATGAAACGGAGCTGACTAGGAAACCCATGTGCTTCACAGAAGCCGATAAAATCAAGTTTGATAGGAACACGGAATGTCCCCGCTGCTGTTCATCCTTTGATGATCAGCAACATAAGAAAGTGAGGGATCATTGCCATCTCAGTGGTAAATTTAGGTCTGCCTTATGCAGTAAATGTAATATGAAACCTAGGCTCAAACGCCAACGCTCCCTGTCATCTTCCATAACTTTAAATGTTATGATGCTCACATCATCATTCGCCATGGATTCGGTAAAATGAAATCCTGGTCATCCAAAGTGATTGCACAACGTAAGGAAGAATTTATGTGCATCACTGCCAAAGTACAAGTAGATAAGACGAAGGAGGGGAAGCCTGTCTTCTATGACATAAAGTTTCTAGATAGTTTTCAATTTATGTCTTCTTCCTTAGCCGCGTTGGCTAATAATTTAGAAACACTTCCCCTCACTCAACATTTAAAGAAAGACTATCCCAACATAAGTGACAGTCTGATGCAACAGAAAGGGGGTGTTTCCTTACAGTTATTTTAGTTCAATGGTCACATTGAAAGAAACATCCCTTCCGTCCATCGATAAATTTTAAAATGATTTGACGGGTGAGGACTGTTCGCTGGATGATTATAGGCATGCAGAGCAAGCATGGTTTGAATTTAGGTGTCGCAGTTTTGGTGACTACATGCTTGCCTACTTAAAATTAGACGTCTATCTGTTGGCTGACGTGTTTGAGACTTTTAGGAAAGTCACATTAGAACAGGACGCCTTAGACCCCGTCCATTTTGTTAGTCTGCCGGGTCTGTCCTATCAGTCAGCCTTCAAGATGACTAAAGAGAGCATTCATTTACTGCAAGATGCAGAAATGTACACGTTATTTGAACGTGGTATTAGAAGTGACTTAACATTTGTCAACAAACATGTTGTCAACAGCACCCAAGAAATAGGATCGACCACGTATTTAATGTGCATAGACCAAAATAATTGATATGGGAGTGCATTATCCAAGCCTTTGCCACAGTCTGACTTCCAATGGGTAGAACCCCATGACATTGAACACTTCTCCAATCCAGCACACATCATGGCACTGGGAGATGAGGCCGACATAGGTTATTTATTTGAAGTCGACCTCATCTATCCAGAATGTATTAAGAATAGGACAGTTGATTTTCCTCTCGCATCCGAATCTGGCATAGTCAGTCCAGATATGTTCTCTCCCTTTATGGAAGAACACAATAAGCAATATGAGGCGGAAAATGACTTAAACTATAAATCCACTAGGAAGTTTTTACTCACCCAATTGAACAAGCAGCATTACATCGTGCACTATTCCATCCTCAAATTCTATCTAGGTATGGGGATGCAACTTGACAAAGTCCATCGCGCTATCCAGTTTAGGCAGAAGCCCTTTCTAAAACCGTATATAGAATTTAATAGCAAGAAACGGGCTGAATCCAAGAATCCTTTCGAAAAGGACTTCCTTAAATTTAAGAATAATGCCCTCTTTGGTAAAACCATGGAGGATGTAAGAAAGCGCACGGACCATCGCATCGTGACTGATCCGGAAACGAGTATCAAGTTATGTTGCTCGCCGTTGTTTTGCCACCATCATGTCATTTCCGAAGACATCACTGGTTTTAAAATGTTGAAATCTAAAGTAGAACTTTGCAAGCCCATTTATGTCGGTCAAGCTGTCTTGGATCACTCCAAGTTAGAAATGTACAAGTTACCACACTTTTAAAACTTGTCCATTGATCCAACATGTGGAATTAGTGGGAGGTGATACAGACAGCTTCTTCCTAGCTTTGACAACCACTAGCCAAGTCAAGCAGGACGATATTTTAAAATATTTAGCACCCAAATTTGATAGTTCCAACTATCCCACTGATCATCCGCTTTACTCTACCACAAATAAAGCGAAGCTTGGCTGCTTCAAGGATGAGTGTGCCGGCAAACAGATAGAGGAGATGATCTTGCTTCGCCCCAAGATGTACTCCATGAAGCTAAAATCCTCAGAGCTTTCTATAAAACGGGCGAAAGGCATCTCGAAGTCAATCGTTAGAAAAATGACACATAGGGACTATCAAGATGCCTTAGATTCACTTAGAAGTAAAAAAGTAGAAATAACCCTTTTGAAATAAATGACAGTCGCATCAAGTCAGAACAACGACGTTTAGGAAACGAGGTCTCTCAGCTTGGGAAGACAAGCGATGCTGGATGATTCCTAACCACTCATTACCATACGGCCATGCAGACACTCATCTACCTCCATCCAAGAGACAGAAACTTTCTCCTCCTCCGTCCGGCGGTGTCTGATGATGAATGCTTCCTCTCTGTTGTGCTTGATGTTTTGCTTTTTCACTCCATGGCGTTTTCTATGGGGTGTTGTGAGTGAGTGCCTTGCAACATGCGTCCAACTCCTGATCACAGCATATCATGACTTGCATATCAACTGGTTTTCCTGACTTTGTTTTCTCCCTGCACATGAGTGACTTTGTTTTCTCCGTTGATGTGATCCATAAAAACTTTGTTTTCTGCTACCATCAGTATGACCTATGCGCGGTGCTATGAAAATCGGCTGTGATGATGATCATGTACATACTGTGTCGTTTTCCTCTTGACATAAAGAGGATTCTCACTCAATAGATAGAAGTAAAAGTTTTGATCATTTTGTAAGATGGGTAGGGTTAGAAATAAAGTTGATGATTGTAAAGTTAGAAATAAAGTTGATGATTGTAAAGTTTGAATTAATGTTAGAATCATTTCACTGTTTGCAAGATAGGTAAAGTATAAAATAAGTCATAACCATGTCAGAGTTTGTAAGCTAGGTGAAATATAAATGAAGTCAGAATCACTTCACTGTTTGTAAAGTTAGAAATAAAGCTGATGATTATCAAGTTAAAAATAAAGTTATCACCTTGTCGCTATTTGTAAGATAGGTGAAATATAAATGAAGTCATAAGTATTTCACTGTTTGCAAGATGGGTAAAGTATAAAATATAGTCATAACCATGTCAGAGTTTGCAAGTTAGCATCCTTACCAACGAATGTAACATCATGACAATTTCTTCAGCTTAGGAAACATCAACCACTTTGCTGACTCATATCTATAAATAGCTCTGACTCATGAAGTGGTAAAGCGCCAGTCAGTTAGATAAGAATCTAATCAGTCTTGTTCAACCTTTCACCGACACGTGTGTGGACATCATTTCATGTCTATAAATAGCGCTGACTCATCATAAAGCGATGAACCTTGTTGATAACCTTTTCACCGGCACCTGTGTGTGGGCGTTATTCATCAGACAGAGCGATGGCGCCTCACGTCAGATAGCGTGACTTTTTCACCGACACGTGTGTGTGTGTGTGGGCGATAGTTCATTGCGATGACTCATTCAAAACACATCATGTGATTATCAGGATTCTATTAACTGTGACTCATACAGATAACGCATTAAAGATTTAACAATGTCAGGTACTTTACTGATATGACGTAAACCAGTCATGATACAATGTCCGTTGTGAAACACTGCAATATGTACAGGATGCCACTTCCGAATCAAAGCAGCAGAAAAGAGTTCAGTTTCATAAAATATACAATGATTACTGGTTTTAATGTTTGCTAGATTCACTAACATCTTCAATTGAACAGACACTACTATATTCTTCAATGTCAGGGGACTGAGGCGTAGATGAGGCATGAGTGTTCGTATTTTCTTGACGACTTCGTAACACATGGACTGCATCATGAAATGAGAAAGGTTTCCTAGGACTTGGATTTTGCCGCAGCGAAAGATTTGAAGATTTCGACCGTTGCTCATGCGAATGACCAACATTTGTGGACGACCGCGATGATATACTGAATCGGGAAGATGGGTATGTAACTGTTCTAAATCGATGTCCCTTCTGAGACTCATTTCGCGCATGGCGTTGATGATGCTGATGGGGAGCATGATTCACGAATGACATGAGGGTTGAGTGAACTTCCCTTTTATACTTTTCCCATGAGGGTTTTGGAATCACGATGTAACAGTCATCATTATGTAGAATCATCTCTTGAATGCGAATAAATACAATACCGTCTCCTACGTTAATGACACGGCAAGAGTTGGATAGGATAGCGCGATGTAACCTTCGTAGTTGAAAGCGTTCTAGAGTTATCTGAAGTTGACGTTTCGTATCATGAAATGTAACACACTGATTTTTCCATGATACATAGAGGCATGCTGATAATTTCCACATGTTATAAACCTGAGTGAAGAGTGACATACCTAAGAAAGAAGGAGAGAGAGTCATGTTCATGTTCGGCATGGTGAGTGTACAGTTTCTTTCTTGATACGGTGGCCGTTAGGCCGTCGTCTCATAAAGACCGATGGTGCGTTCTCAGTGTGCGGAGGGTGTTACTGTAGTTGATCATCATCAACATGGACATTATTTCTAAAGGTTATGGAGACAAGATAGGGATTCAACGTAAACAACCTTCCGTCCTTGCGCGGACCCATGTAGATGGTTTGAATTTTAATTTCGAAAGAGTAGAATCCTTTTCCCAAAATGGGGAGAGGTTTGCAATTGAGTATGTCGAATTCGCTGCCCTCCTTTTCATGGATGATGAGACAGTGTCTATCCATATGAACATATATATGTATCGTCTTTCCATGATGGGAACTTGTGGCCGCTTCCCATTGTGTCGAACAATTTCTTTGGGAATGGTGAGATTTTCTTTCAGGAATGTTTCAAGAGTATTGAATTGTAACCGTGTCCAACAGTCTAACGGTACACACACGGCCAGTCCATACTTTGTTGACATGACCTTTAAATAATCTATCCGATGACTTGGAGTTTTATGGTCACGGCTTCTCCATGATGAGTTATCTTTTGATTGAAAGCATTTTTACCGGATGCTTAAGTAAGGGAGTTCAGTGTATCCAGTGCGAGAGCAGAGGAGTTGATGACTTCGAGCAACTGCATGGTTAGCGCAAGGACGGAAATGATTGCCATGAGCTCAGTCGTCCGTTTTATAAGTAGACCTAGCTCCAATCACATGCGTTTCCCTTTTCACGTTCTCCCTGTCTTTGTTACGTGACAAAGAGTTATCACACGTGAACTTTTGACTGCGTGGGTGGAAAACTTTCCTATTTATACACAAAGTCGTTCTAGTCCATACAAAGACTTTAGTGACACACCCCTCCTAGCGAACAAAGACGCATTCATTTATCTAACAAAGAGCCTGGCAGTAATGCACAAAGCGCAATGACTCATGTCGTGTCACGCCCCTTTTCTCGAACAAAGATGCATTCATTTATCTAACAAAGAGCCCGATAGTAATGCACAAAGCGCAATGACTCATGTTGCTCTATACACCATTACAAAATACTTAGTGAAAAGAAATCTTTATTGCATCTACACACTGTGTCGACCATCAAACAAAGTCGTGGATGTAAACACACTCAGTTGAATCATGATATGTTTAGCAACGTACGCATTTCCTTCCATCGTCTCTTTTATTCTCTCCACAATTTTGTCCATATGACGACCATAAAATTGATCAGTAAGAGTAATCCATTCTGAGTAGTAGGATCCAAAACGAAGTGGTTTTTGCAAATCTTTCAACTCTATATAACCTACGAGTCTACCCGTTACATCTTGAGGTTGTAAACTATCCATCAATCTTTTGAAACGAGGAAGGCTTTCAGCTAGCACTACTTTCATATCATTTATCTTCATTTTAAATGTAAGTTTCCAATCGTGTAAAAATCCATCGAATCCTTGCTGATCAAGTGTCAAATGACACATGTGGTTACTTAAGGTACGATGCGCCATCATAAACGTTGTGACTATAGATTTCACATTGCTTCAATGACTTCCACTATGAATAAAACAGAAATAACAATCATGTTCCACTGTAAGTTTATTCAACATCAGACAAAATTTACAAGTACAGAATACACTTCATGAAAAGATCATCACTCATTCACAAGGAGTAAAAACATGTTTTACATAGACCCATGCTGTTGACAATAATATAGATACAGTTGATAAACGTCATAGAGACTACAATGCCAGCGTGAAGAGAGTTTTGCAATGTAGGTAGCTTTATTTCTAGTATTACAATGGGATGGTGGTCTGTAAAGGTGATGTTTCTCGCCGAAACATACAGCCACATCAAAAATCATTTCATCTATAAACTTCTTTTGATCACAATGCATATGATAGTCTTGTCTTACACGATCTACCCAACATGGTAAATATAAATTGTCAATGTGCAACTGAAGTGTTGTTGCTTCTCGTTCAGAATCATTTCCTAATATTTTAACAGTATACAATGGTTTATAATAAGAAGTTTTCTTTTCTGTCCACAACTGTAATAGTTCAGTAGGAATAAGAGTCTTTTGCCTCACAACGTCTTCTAAAATGTCAAGCTGCTGACGCAACCAATTATCAATAGGGATACTCAGGTTTTGACCGCAACGATTTACTTGCGTATCCACTTTTGGTAAGTATACCGCCGGCGTTTGAAGATAGAGTCGAACACCGTTGTACGCACTTGTTGTTTGTAGGTAGGATAGCCGTGAATTACCTTTTCAATTTTCGGATTCCACAGCTCGAGATGTTGAGGATTCAGTGATGCTGCAGTTGGAGTAGGATTCATGGCCATGGCAGTCTGTAACGAAAGAATACCACTAAGTAAATTCATGATCATCAGAGAAAAGAAAATTGTTAGCTGAGCAGTGACATATGAGGTGGCCCTTAAGAGGACCTTTTGGGGCGTTCACATGATTTAAAGCTTATCACCAAAGTCTAAGTCTTCGTCATCGGCCAGTAAATTAAATGTCTTGGGCTTAGGACCCGAATTAAGTTTCAATTCCCTAAAAGACTTAAAGGTAAAGCGTCTAGGTGGTGGAGGCGGCGGTGGTGATGTTTCAACAAAATAAGCTTGTACAATCATCAGCCACACACTCTCCTGCGTCTCTCTTCTAAAATGTTGTTAAAGTTTAGGCCACACAGTCATGACACTCACTTGTAAATTTGGAAACAGGATTGAATCAGACAAAATTGAGGCGGAGAATGGCTTGAGCAAGTCACACACGCTTTCCAAGTCAAGAGAATGAAATGAAGAGAAAATGGGGAGATGTCTGCTTTTATAGTCTCCTGCGAATCCACATTTCACACAATGAGAGCCAATCAGAGACCTCCGTTTCTCCCCTGACTTCGTTGCGGCAGGGAAAAGGAGGCACACAGACGACTGACTCATGATTGCTTTTCCCAAATCTTGTAGTCAAATCTAGTTTAGCACATTGAGTTGAATATGAATGTGTTTTATGCGAGATAAGAGCAAGTTGGATTCATGCTCTTGAAATGAATCTAGTCGAGATGCAATTTTCGCCATGTGTCGCTGATAGAAATCTTTGGGATCATGTATCGTCTCTGCAGAATAGGATGCAAAATGAAACACTACACGCTCACCTGCATGTTCAGCAGTCACTTTCTCAAATTCAATCTCTGCAACTAATCGTCCTTTCACATCCTCATTCATCATTGAGCTGTTGGAAAACGAAGCAACCTTTATCGATAGCAAATTCTAAGTCTGCCTTTTCATGATGAAATGAGATGATGTAGTCCCTAATTACACCACGAAGACTTTGTCGATGAAAACGTAGTGAACAAAATTCATTCGTAAACTCTACTGCATCTGTCATCTTTCTTCCTTTCACTTAGGAGACATAGCATGAATGACGTTCAGGTGTAAAATGGCACGCTGATTCCAAATCTGGTCTCTGTTTTCCCGTCCGAGGCTTCGTTCACCCGCTAGAGCCATTTTTGTAAAAATTCTAACTCTGTCGTTTTTTCGTCAATGCCCAAAATTTTCAATGGTGTCTCACATCTAAACGAAGGCAGATATGAACAAGCCGTTTCTTCCACTGAATTTGTCTTACTCTTAGCTTTCAAACGAGCTATTGCACGACTTTCTATGATCTCTAGAACCAAAGTTGGAAGTCTCGTTCCAGAGGGAGGGAGGTCAGAACTTTTTCTATCCGATTGAGGTGGAAACAAGTTCTTAGACCCAAAATTGTCCAAAACGTCTGAATTTGCGGTCCATTTTCACGTACGAGGCTTCGTTAAGCCGCTACAGACATTTTCATAAAATTCTAACTTTGTCGTTTTTCGGTGATGGAGAAAAATCTTAAAGTCACTCTCACATCTAAACGAAGGCAGATATGAGCAAGCCGTGTCTTCCAGTGAATTTGTCTCACTCTTAGCTTTCAAACGAGCTACTGCACGACTTTCTACGATTTCTAGAACCAAAGTTGGAAGTCTCGTTCCAGAGGGGGGAGTCAGAACTTTTTCTCTCCGATTGAGCTGGAAACAAGTTCCTAGACCCAACATTGGTCAAAACGTCCGAATTTGCCCTCCGTTTTTCCATCCGAGCAGTCCTTCATGTGGAAAAATGGACTTTCTCATCCCAAAACATCCAAAACCTGCCTTTTTCTAACTCTGACGTTTTCCTGCCATTTTCCTCCCTAAACCCAGGAAAATAGGACCAAACTGAGCTTTCCACTGCATTTTTCTCACTCTTAGCTTTCAAATGAGCTATCACACGACTTTCTACGATCTCTAGAACCAAAGTTGGAAGTCTCGTTCCAGAGGGGGGGGACGTCCTCAAAATTTTTTCTCTCCGATGGTGCTGGAAACAGCCTTCCTAACCCAAAATTTCACATAGATTCCGAATCTGCCCTCCGTTTTCACATCCGAGCACTCCTTCATGCCAAATTCCGACCTTTCTCATCCCAAAACATCCAAAAACCGCTTTTTCTCACTCTATCCTTCCCACATTCCACCCCTTGCCTCAAAGTTCCTCCTTCCGTCCTTCCTTCCTTCCTTGCAGGTGGGGTAGGGAACGGTTTCCTCCTCACGGACCCATTCCTCCCAACACATCCTTGGCCATCTCGCTCACCTTCCTTCCAGAGGGGGGAATGATGCGCCTGGGATGGGATTACTACTGATGATCAAGGAAATTTAATGAACTGCATGATTATAATGCAAGTCCCTGCAAGTCTTCAAGGAAAAGTTGAGAGCAAAACAACCGTCGGCTATGAACTCAACTCTTTTTATGATTGTCATGATTTTAAGTGCGCTTACACATCTACTGTACATTATCAATGTCCAATCAATGTCTCAGATGCATATAACTACTTTGGCTTGCATTGGAGTAGCACATATATTTGCGTACAGCAAAGCATCTCCCTTTTTTCTGAGCTATTATGAGAATGACAGTTTACAAATCCTAAGTCAGATATAACATCTTCGCTGCTCATACATGTATCGGTTCGGCGATTTCACAAGTCGCCGAAGACGGGTAGGATTGTCTATCAGAATCACAGGATCGTTATCGCTGGATGATGGCACCACCAATCTCGTTTCCGCAGGAAGCGTCGATTGCGGCGGATGACTCTTCCACTATTCAATTTGATCAGACAGTCTCTATTTCTCTTAATTTCGATAATGGTACCGGCTCTCTTCCATGCCTTCTTCTCCTGAACGACGATTGGTTTACCCATATGTAGTTTGGGAAAGTCGTGTGCTTTTCTGTTATATCTGTACTCTACTCTCTCGTGGGCATAAATATTTTTCGATTCTAATTGTTTCACAATATCATGCCGGCTTTGATTAAAATATCTCTTGTGTGCAGAATCTTTGACAGGATGGCCATACACGAGCAAAAGCATGCGCACAAATTTGTAATTCTACAGAAATCCAGGACTTGTGGATTCGTTTAATTTTTCTTTACTTCTGTGCCTCCTTGCTTCTTTGTTTCTCTCCTTAAATATTTTCCTCGCTCGTGCGCAAAGTGGATCTATCTTCTTCGCTTTTCTTCCTATAATTACATCATTAAGTCTTTGGCTGCGATAGCCCTACTCTCTTTAAAATCACGTGGGCCCTTTTTTCGACGTTTCATTTATTTACTTTCATTTATTTTCATTTACTTCTTCCCATTTCAGTCAAACTTGTAGGTAATCGCATTTATTGCAACGAGAGCTATAAAGTTGTATGGAGTTTGGAGTAGCCTACAAAGTTGAATAGTCAGTTTCTAATTAGAACAATGAAGTAAGTGCAATTATTAAATCCCCATTATGTTTTCAGTTTCGAGTTTATTAAATTAACTCGAGTTGAGACCCGGTGGCGCATGTGAGATATGCAACGTTTACATTTTTGGAGACATTACCACGAATTTGACTGATCATGATAGCAATGCAGAAGCAATAATGGGGCGTATTTTACAAATTGCCCGTGTCATGTCAACCTTGGAGAGGTATTGTCAAATTAGCAATTCGATGGGTTGCTATCATAGGTTTCTATTACTTTAATGCTCATGCTTATTAATGAGAGTATTTTCAGCGTGATCATGTCACAAAGCAATCGCCACTGATAGAGCAAAACATCATAATCAAAGACGATCATATAACTGGCTTAACAATATAAATGGGAGAACATTACTTTTCAGATTCAAAAAATGGTGCATGAATTTGGTGAATCATGAAATTGTGCCGATGTCCATTGAATTAAAAACTTTGATTTTCGGATATAAGAAGCAGAACAAAATCTCAACTTTTCCGGTAATTGCATTATAAAGTGATTCATGAAATTTCCTTGTCGGAAAAGAGAGTAATGCGAAAGGAAACTAAAGCGAGTAAATCTTTCCCAACGAACCGTTTGGAACGGTTTCAAACATCCAATTCAGTATCAACCACACAGCAAATGTGTCAAGGCATCCCCCAAGGCTCAGTCTTAGGGCCCTTGCTATTCAACCTGTACACAGCTGAGTCAAGTACAATCGTGGAATCCCATGGCATGCAGTTCCATCAGTACGCAGACGACTGTCAAGTGTACATTAGCGTGCCCAGTGATGAAGTTCAGTCTGCTATCGACCGACTGTCCTGCTGCGTTTCTGACCTAGGGGACTCGTTGATGGCCTCCAGACTTCGGCTTAATCCAGAGAAGACAATCGCTATTTGGTTGGGATCCAGGCAGCAAGTTGCAAAGATCAAACCTGCTAGCGTCGACATTTTGTCTACATCGATCACGCCTGTCGAGTCAGTGCGCAATCTTGGCGTTATGCTGGACAGTAACCTAACGATGTCTGCAAACGTTACAGCTGTTTTCCGATCATCCTTTTGCTTCCTACGCCAGCTAAGACCAGTCATCCACTCCCTACCGATCGACGCTGCTAAGACTTTAGTTCATGCTTTTGTATCATCTCGTGTTGATTACTGCAGTTCACTTTTCTACAATATCTCGGATGTTCTTCTACGTCGTCTCCAAGCGGTGCAGAACGCAGCAGCCCGCCTGATCACGGGAACTCGGCGACGTGATCATATCACTCCGGTCCTCCTTGAGCTTCATTGGCTCCCAGTACGGCAAAGGATAAAGTATCGGTTAGCAGTCCATGTTTTCAAAGCCCTACACGGCATGTCTCCGGACTATATTGCAGATGAGTGCACCCTAATCAAGCATCCAGGGGATCGCAAATTAAGGTCATATGATGTGTTGACGTGCCGTACGTAGATCACATACGCGACTTGGTGATCGAGCCTTCGCGTGTGCTGGACCTAAACTATGGAACAGCCTCCCTATCCATCTCAGGGACAGTGACCTACAGCTGAATACCTTTCGTCGGTAACTGAAAACTTTTCTACTCAGCGCCTAGTGACTTTTACTGTTTTTGTGCGCTCTATAAACGCTCTTATAAATAAATAATCCTGCTTCGAGATAGAATGATAAGGTATCGAGCCGATGTTATTCCTTTATCACGCATAAGTCCGAAAGATGTTGTGATACCAATAAGGGAAAATCGTCGAATTCTTTCTGAAAAATGATCTTGCAATTAAGACCAGAGTGTTTGGATTCAAATTCAAACAGCGATGAAGGCAGTGAGTTGAAGATCAATTGTTACTTCGCAGAACACGATGCCTCGTTGTTGAGTCTGCAGTTGATGCATCTATTCATTTTCTTTGTTCTTAATGCTTCAAACTTCTGGGTTTGAGACGTCTATTAGTTTTACTTCCTTCTTTTCTTTGTCTATTGTGATGTTTCATTGCTTGCATTGTTTCCTTCTGTCCGTTCGAATTCCGAAATCCCAGATATCAATGGTGATTTTCTAATTCTTAGTAACCTTCTCTAGCTTGTGCTTCCAGCATTATTTTTTGGCTTTTACATTGTAGTATTGGCGCACTATTCCTGCAACGTCGTTGGTATTATGCATTTCTTTTGTTCCTTTATTGTCAGCGCTTCATCTTGGGGATGTGATGAAGGCTTCGGTGTCTGCTTTCAGCGTGACTTGGTTCATCCAGTCATACATATTCTTCTCTGTCGTGATTTTTTTCATTTGCCTCGGATATAGACCGTGAAGTGCTTTTTGTTGCCATTTAGTTTTTCTGTCGTGAAATAGCTAGACCTTCCATGATTTGATATTCTCATGTTAGTTTTCGCTGACTACACATCGCCTTGCTGCCACGATCAGGGGACCATCGATCCTGCTGCATATTGTGAAAGGCTGCGTTTCACTTCATTGATGACATAATCGTTTTTTATCATACCGCCTCCTCCCATCCGTCTTGGCAAATACAATCTATCGACGTCGGCTTTGGGGTGAAGCGCCTTGTGTATTGTCATCATCTTGCGTGTTCTACCATCAATGTATCCGTCGTGTTCCACTTTATTATTCCATTAGTGCACCGCACTACTTGTGTCGCATAAGTGGTGATGGCACGGATTTGATTATATCCGTACAGGTTTGATTTCATTATTTTCCTTACTCCTTTGAAGTATTCTTTCTTCACCTGCTTCTCAACCAGTTCTGACTTGTTTGTTTGATGTCGTAGAATTCCCAAGTATTTGCATCCTTCCTCTTTCATATCATCTGTTGGCTTCAGTGTCCAATGTAAGTCCTTCTGTTTCCTTTACTTCTCCTCGCTTTATGATAAGTCTGGCACATTTTTGATATCCCGAATTCCATGCCGATGTCATTACTAAACATCCTTGTTGTGTGAAACAAGGAATTTACTTGGTCTTCTATTTTGGCATACCACTTCAGGTCATCCATGTAGAGAAGATGATTAAGTTTTTCACCCTTCCTCATTGTGTAAATTCATGTTGTTTCTGTGAAGAACAACGAACGGGTTTAGTGCCACGCAGAATATTATGAGTGATAAAGCATCTCCTTGGAAGATCCCTGATCGAATGGGAATTTCTCCGATGGGTTTCTTTTCATGAATTGAATGTTCAACAATGGCTCTTTGTTGAATTAGCTCTTGTTGGTGGCAGTTTACTTTATACCACTTTTTACTTTATGGCAGTTATACATGGTTTCGAGGATCCGTGAATGAGGCATTGAGTCAAATGCTTTCTTGTAGTCTATCCAGGCCATTGATAAGTTCTTTCGGTATCTCTTACTTTCACTTGCTATTGCTTTGTCAATTATCAATTGATCTTTCGTCGCATTGCTTTTTCTGTCTCCCTTTTCTTCATGAGTAAGATGCTGTCTGTACTAAGGCATCTGTACCAGTTGCATGCTTCGACATTGTGTCTGCCAGGATTCCAGATATCAATTTCAAAATCGTGGGGTGATTGGTCGGTAATTGTTGGGTGTATGTCCTTTGCTCGGATCTGTAGTAATGAGCGTTGTTCTTTCTTTTACTAGCCAACCAGAGATTGTGTGTGGTCTTAGCAGTTAGTTATTGAATTGATTCGCCAGTGTATAGCATGAAGCTTCTTTAGTCACTCCATTCGGTACTATTTCTGGGCCTGGTGCTTTCCAACTTGCTTATCTTGTATGATATATCACGTCACTTTCGTTAATGGTTGTGTTTGGCAGAGCATTCAACGTTCTGGATTCATCCTTCAAATCTTTTAGCCACTTTGTGACTGACTGTTGAGAGTTATTAAACCGAGGATTGATCCAGATTCTGTCCAAGTAGTCTTTTATCTCCTGTTCGTTGTTGTGACTTAAGCTCTTATAGACTTTGTCTGGATTATATTTGAAAGTTTTGTTTATATGGTATCGTTCGTATCTCGCATTGTATCGCATCAACCTTCCACTCAGGGCTAAGAGTCGTTGTTTCCCTTCAGTAGTAAGTAAAACTCCACTTCTGGACCGCGCAAGATGGCCGCCATCGAAGAATTTTCGCTGACGTCCCCCCCCTCTGGAACGCAGAGGTTGTAGTCTGTCGTGGTGTGCCGGCGAGGTTGGTTCACGTTCACAAAATGTTCGCTGACGTCCCCCCCCTCGAAAACGACAGAGTGTGAGACTCGGGTGTGTTGGTCTCGTGTGGGTTGTCGTGGCCGACCGCCTAGGTTGACGTGGGCGACCGTCTAGGTTGACGTGGGCGACCGTCTAGGTTGTCGTGGTGGAATGGTGAAACGGACTTTAGATTCGTGATCAGCGTAAAATTCTGCATCGGTATGGTGAATTTGAAGTCAATCGGCGAGAAAAAATGTTTCTTCAAAATTTGGCAGAGTTAAAATTTGGGACGTTTTGGTCTGTAGCGTCAAAATGAAGCATCGGATGGGAAAACGGAGGCCAGATTCGGATTCAGCGTGAAATTCTGCATCGGTATGGTGAATTTGAACGCAATCGGAGAGAAAAAATTTTCGCTGACGTCCCCCCCCCGCCACCGACCTTCCAACTTTGCTTCTAGTGGACGGATTTTGTCGTGCAATAGCTCGTTTGAAAGCTAAGAGTGAGACAAATTCACTGAAAGAAACGGCTTGTTCATATCTGTCTTCGTTTAGATGTGAGACGTCATTTAAGATTTTGGGAGATTGGCGAAAAACGACAGAGTTAGAATTTTGGACGTTTTGGGCTGTAGCTTCAAAACGAAGCATCGGATTGGAAAACGGATTTCAGATTTGGAATCAGCGTGAAATTCTCTATCTGTATGGTGAGTTTCAAGGCAATCGGCGAGAAAAATTTTTCAACATTTTTCGAAAAAACGACAGAGTTAGAATTTGGGACGTTTTGGTGTGTAGCGCCAAAACGAACCATCGGATGGGAAAACGGAGGCCAGATTTGGATTCAGCGTGAAATTCTGCATCGGTATGGTGAATTTGAACGCAATCGGAGAGAAAAAATTTTCGCTCACGTCCCCCCCCCCCCGGCACCGACTTCCAACTTTGCTTCTAGAGGACGGATTTTGTCGTGCAATAGCTCGTTTGAAAGCTAAGAGTAAGACAAATTCACTGAAAGAATCGGCTTGTTCATATCTGTCTTCGTTTAGATGTGAGACGCCATTTAAGATTTTGGGAGATTGGTGAAAAACGACAGAGTTAGAATTTGGGACGTTTTGGGCTGTAGCTTCAAAACGAAGCATCGGATTGGAAAACGGATTTCAGATTTGGAATCAGCGTGAAATTCTCTATCTGTATGGTGAGTTTCAAGTCAATCGGAGAGAAAAAATTTTCAACATTTTTCGAAAAAACGACGGAGTTAGAATTTGGGACGTTTTGGTGTGTAGCGCCAAAACGAAGCATCGGATGAGAAAACGGAGGCCAGATTTGGATTCAGCATCAAATTCTACATTGAAATAGTGTATTTCCAGCTCAATCGGACCTCTAGAATCGGCGATAGAAGCGTTTTAAGTGTTTGGATGATGGATATTACGTCATCAGCTGATCGCCACACACTATATAAGCTCGGAACCGAGAGAGACTTGTCATTAAGACGAGAGCGATTGTCAGAGGTAGGTCGTCTCTCTGAGCTCCGATGATAGCTTCGGACATTCCAAATTCCGGGTTTCTGAAAGAAACCGACTTAGAAAATTTCATTGCTGATATCAGCTAAGGCGTCAGACTTAGAGGTTCGCCAGGAGATGGCCTTCGTCTCCAGGCCATAAAAGACTCCAAAACTTTAAAGGCTTGTAACTTTGCTTCTACAAGTCCGTTTGACTTGATTCAAAAAAGGTTCGGTCGCTATTCACCTGCCCTAAGTGATACACTACTTATAAAATTTCATAAGTAGTGCTAAAAAGTTGAAAATTTTAAATTCACTATTTTTGGAGGTTTTCTGGGGTTTTCGACCCTGCTGAAGTCAATGAAAGCATTTTTAATGATGTCTGAGCCAGTCTTCTCATGGTATAAGCGGCTTTTCACTGAAAGCGAGCAAGA
Organism: Prostheceraeus crozeri; assembly: GCA_907163375.1. Taxonomy (NCBI): domain Eukaryota; kingdom Metazoa; phylum Platyhelminthes; order Polycladida; family Euryleptidae; genus Prostheceraeus; species Prostheceraeus crozeri. The sequence goes on along the minus strand of CAJQUW010001509.1, from coordinate 46,158 downwards.
CACGGAGAGTTATGCTGTAATATTCCACTGACAGGGTGTTCCTTCGGGACGGCGGACGATGTCGTAGTGATAAGTGTGGCAAGGGAGTGTGTCATAGTGTAGACCGTAACCGCTGGGACATCTCATGTCTCATGTTGGGCATTTGACACAGTTCTCAACGTAGCACTTTGAACGCCAATCGGTTGAGTCTTAGCTATCTTGTCATGGGTGGCCTCTAAACATCTCCATTGCAAAACGCTGGTGAATCAAGCTCTCTACGGCTTGCTATCAAGCTGCTCAAAGTCTGTCAACCTCTTACCAACTCTACAGGTTTTCATGTCTGAGCCAGTCTTCTCATGGTATAAGCGGCTTTTCACTGAAAGCGAGCAAGACACGGAGAGTTATGCTGTAATATTCCACTGACAGGGTGTTCCTTCGGGACGGCGGACGATGTCGTAGTGATAAGTGTGGCAAGGGAGTGTGTCATAGTTTAGACCGTAACCGCTGGGACATCTCATGTCTCATGTTGGGCATTTGACACAGTTCTCAACGTAGCACTTTGAACGCCAATCGGTTGAGTCTTAGCTATCTTGTCATGGGTGGCCTCTAAACATCTCCATTGCAAAACGCTGGTGAATCAAGCTCTCTACGGCTTGCTATCAAGCTGCTCAAAGTCTGTCAACCTCTTACCAACTCTACAGGTTTTCATGTCTGGCGAATACTATCATTAAGTTGAATCTGCTATCAGTCAACTTGAACGTTGCAAATGAAGTTCGGTGTAATACTTCCTTTCGACGGGCGTTCCTGTAAAGGGCGGCGGTGAAACCCGTGGCTATGTATACCGCAAGGGACATTCGGCAATGGTCAATCTTGTTAAACCTCTCTGCGTCATGTTTGCAAGTGATTGCCTCTGTCTCAACGTAGTATGCATTCGCGCCAGGGCGACATTTAGCCAGCTGTCGAAGGTTGCCTTATAAACTATCCATTGCATACGTTATGAGAACCATGAGTTCTACCTGTCTCTATCAATGAGATGAATTGATGAATGGAATGAAATGGGAGGACACTCACGCGCCACACGCAACATAACACACTTCTCTCTTCCATAGTCTAACAAGCTCTTTACACATGGATCGCAGTCGATTGCTATCCCAGAATCATGTAAGCTATCTTAATTTTATTTAACACTATTTCATCTACCATCATCACCCATATGAAATGTTATAAGATTTACAAGTTAAACTAAGCGTGCTACTATTTCCAAATGAAAAAGTATACATGGTTAAATCATCCACTGAAGCCCCATTCAAGTAAGTCAGTATGAAAGCAAAGATAATACGAAATAAAAATTTATTATGACATGTATTTCAAAAGGTCTTCATCGTCAATATCGTCCCAGAGTCTGCCTTCACACAAATCACAAAAACAGTTCACTTGCTTCAATCGTTCTTCTACCGCGAGCCTCACTTTGTCGATGTACTCCCACTCCGCCATAGTTCGTGCCTGGGAGTTAGGGGTGTACCATTCCCATAATTGATGGAGGAATTCGGTGCTGGTGATCTCCATCACATCATCAGTATCATACTGCAGATACTTCCATCGTATGCCTGTTAGGTCGGGACACTCCTTCTCACATACACTCTCCTCTTCGTCATCCGCTGCTAATGACAACTTTCTAATGTTGTCGAGTCGGTATAATTTCTCCACCTTCCCCTTCGTTGGAGCGTTTGGTGCAACGAGCGCCTTTGGCGATGAGCATGGAGAAGAGAACTCCAATTTGTGTTCGATGTTTTTAGAGGGCTTGTCATGTTGACTGTGAATAATGACTTTGAAATGTTTTCTAATTCTTAAGTATAAACAAGCAACCAATCAGAATGAACAGCCAATGAATGATGAATATGAAAGTATATATGCAAAGTGACATTCGTGTCATTTCACTCTGTCTTTGAGACGTATAAGTGAAGTGTTCTCTAGCGAATTCTATATTTGAGGCGTACAAGTGAACTGCTCTCTCGTGAATTCCAAATTTGAGACGTATTATTTGAGTGAAGTCTCTATCTTGTTCAAGTATCAACCTTAAACTTGATTTCGTTGAAATGGTAAGTTGAAAATTTCTTCACTCATCTCCCTCAAACGTGTGGCTAATAGCATCTTCCTCAATTTCAGGCATCAACTTCATCACCAACGCCCTCCCTTCTCGAGGAAAGTTTAGAGTTGTTGAGTCAAAGTAGGTTGTAAAAATACACTGAGACTTGAACAGAGATGATAGAATGATTTCTCTTTCAGGTGATGTGAGTTCCAGCTCAGGACTCTCGCGACAAGGCAACGAGTGGGAATGTGCCGACTGCGGACATATGTTTACAAGGAAGCACAGTCTCCTTCGACTCATCAAACAACGTGTGTGTCAACGCAAAGCGGCGTCAATCTCCGGAGGTGAAGTTGATTCTGACGATGACATCTCCTTTCCTTGCGATTTGTGCCCTCTTTCTTTTGATAGTCACTTTCAGCGATCTTCGCACAGACTTCAACACACGCATGCAAATGATCACTACACCAACGGTACCTCTACCATCTCCCTCATTAATGTTTCACATAATAATTTAGTACGCGACTACTGCATGGAGTCCAATACTCAAATAGTAGATTTTCCTGAGTGGCTCCTTCAAAATTCTAACATTAACGAAGCGCTCTTCAACAATTTAGACAATTTTAGAATGAAGGCGCTCATCTACCTTAAACTAAAATATATTAAAATAGATTTTCAAACGGGTCAAGTGACGGAGAGAATACAGTTTCATGTTCCTTCCTCTTCCGCAACCGAAGTTGTAGACTGCGAGTCTTGGCTAAATTTTCACATTCAATGTTTAAAATCAAATGTAGATAAATTCAATGAACGCGACAGCGCTCTCATTTTCGATGGTGTGGACTCAGCCATATTCAAAATTTCCCTATTAGAAAGTCATGCAGCTCGAGGCACATTTAAACTACCAAAAACGTTGTATAATAAGAAAGCTGTCATCAATGTTGATTGTAAATCACAGTGTTTCAAATATGCAGTCCTATCCATCCTTCACTATAATGATATCAACGCGCATCGAGATCGCACCTATAGCTATAGACAGTGGGAGGATGAACTAGACTTTGAAGGTTGTGATAGTAACAACATGAAAATCAAAGATGTAGAAACGTTCGAAAAACATAATCAGATTAAAATTGTCGTTCACGTGTGGGAGAAGGGGTTGAAGGGTGCCCGCTATAATTCACGTTCAACTTGTTATGAACGTGTAGTCAACCTCTTATTAGTAAAACAAGATGATAGCGAGAAATGGCACTACTGTGGTATTCTCAAAATCTCTCGCTTGTACACTCACTTGGGGCACTCTAAAAGAGGTGAACATTTTGTATGCGACCGCTGCATCCGCTCCTTTTGGAGTAAAGATAAATTTGAAACTCACTATGAATGGTGCAAGCGAGGTAAATTACAAATGGAACGCATGCCCAAGGATAAAATATTTTCACATAGGGATAATGGTGACGAATTAAGTCCCCTGCGTGTCATTTACGCAGACATAGAATGCTACATTGATGATATCATCCACAAGCCAGCAGCCATATCCTGCTATGAAGTATGGCATGACCACTTTAGGAATAGACAAAACAAAATGCATACTTGGCAAGGTGAAGATTGCATTTCAAAATTTCTAGAATTTCTCGATAAAGCTGCTAAATTTCAACAATCATATGATTCCCAATTGCAGCGTAAGTCACTACATATGTCAGATGAAGACAAACAAAAATTTGAAAGTTGCACATCGTGCCCTAAATGTCATAAAACGTTTGATGACGATAAAATTAAGAAAGTGCGTGATCATGATCACATCACTGGTAAATTTAGAAACGCACTCTGCTCCAAATGTAACTTTTCACTTAGGTTGAGACGTCGTGCACTACCCGTCATTTTTCATAACTTTAAGGGCTATGACAGTCATATGCTCATAAAAGGAGGGTTGAGCCAGATGAAATCGTGGCAGTTTAATGTAATAGCGCAAACGAGGGAAAAATTCATGGCAATGACAGCAAACGTACCAGTAGATAAAACTAAAGAAAATAAGACAGTCTTCTTCGAAATAAAATTTTTAGATTCATTCCAATTCATGTCAGCGTCACTAGCTTCTCTCGTTCGTAATCTCAAGTTTCTTCCCCATAGTCAAACTTTGAAGAAACACTATCCAAACTTAACGGATGAAATAATCACTCGCAAAGGAGTCTTTCCCTATGCGTATTTTAGCTCAATGTCTAAACTAAATGAAACAACCCTTCCTTCCATTGACAAATTCCAAAACGATTTGACGGGTCAAGATTGTCCAGTAGAGGACTATGAACATGCTCAAGAGGCATGGTTAAAATTTGATTGTAAAACGTTTGGCGATTATATGATCTCTTACTTAGAATTAGATGTCATTTTGCTGGCTGATGTGTTTCAGGAATTTCGACGAGTGGCATTAGAAGAAGACAAATTAGATCCTGTCCACTTTGTCAGTCTACCAGCCATGTCCTTTAAATCAGCCTTTAAAATGACTGGTGAGACCATCCATCTCTTACAAGACCCCGAGATGTATAACATATTTGAGCGCGGAATACGCGGTGGTCTCACATTTGTGAATAAACATCACATAAAATCTAAAACAGTAGGTAATGATCATATCCACCTAAAGTACTATGACCAAAATAATTTATATGGCAGTTCACTGTCTAAACCACTACCTCATTCCGAGTTTAGTTGGTTAAATCAAGATGAGCTTACGTATTACTCCAACCCTTCAAACATTCTGAAGATTCCAGATGAAGGTGATTGGGGATATTATTTTGAAGTGGATTTGATTTATCCAAATAGTATTAAAAATAAAACTGCTGATTTCCCACTCGCACCTGAATCTGGTGAAGTGACTGAAGATATGTTTTCACCATTCATGTCACAATTTCATAATAACTTAACGGAGTGTGAACAGCCAAGGTACAAACCATGCCGCAAACTTTTACTCACCCAATATGATAAGAAAAATTATCTCGTACACTTCTGCATACTAAAATTCTATTTAGAAATGGGCATGCTTCTAAAGTCAGTTCACCGCATTATCAAATTTAGACAGAAAGCCTTCCTCAAACCCTACATAGATAGTAACAGTCCAAAACGTGCACTCGCCCAAAATAATTTTGAAAAGGATTTTTATAAATATAAGAATAACAGTCTTTTCGGAAAGACCATGGAGGATGTTAGAAAACGTATGAACTACAAACTAGTCGTTGATGAACAAAAATATCACAAATTGACCTCATCACCTCTTTTCATTGATAGAGACATCATCGATGAGGATCTTGTAGGTGTTAAAATGATAAAATCTGAAGTTGAGTTGTGCAAACCCATCTATATTGGGCAAGCCGTTTTAGATTATTCCAAGCTTGAAATGTATCAACTCTTCTACAAAATATTAAAACCATGTCCTCTCGTAAAAGAGGTTCGCCTGCTGGTTGGTGATACAGATACAGTACTGTGCAAAAAGATTGCCCCACCCTAAATTTTATGAGATATTCGGCGAATTATGACTTTGAGTAACGATAAGGTATCCCTTATTGGTATAACTATTTCGAAAACTTATCTTAGTGTTATCCTATCGTACTAACTATTGTAAATGCTTATTAGAATGCATATTTCCGCTGATTTCCTTTATGCTGTTGGTAAAATGGAAAACCATGTATGCATTTATTAATTAACAATTCATAGAAACAAACTTAATTCACATGAGATATAGCAAAGTTCAGTAAGTCAACGGTCCACCTTTCGCCTTAATGCATTCTGCTACTCGTCGAGGCATCGATTCTATAAGTTTTTTGCAAATACATGTATCAGTCATTTCATTGGTTCGCATCAAGATGTCCAGGCATTGCTTGATGATGTCTTGTTTCGTCTTCACTTCATGCTAATTAATTTTTTGCTTCAAGATGAACCATAAGTTCTCTATAACGTTCAGGTCCGGGCTGTTCCCCGGCCATTCCAAAAGCCGCACTCTATTCAAACGCAAGAACTCCTTACACACTTTGGCGGTATGGCATGGTGCCAAGTCTTGCTGAAGGATCCACGCCTCACCTTCCCATCAATCATGCGCCTGCGGTAAAACTGCTTTCCAGAACTCGGAGGTACTGCTCTTTATTCATTGATCCATCTACGAAATGGAAGCGCCCTGTACCTCGTATTGACATGCAACCCCATATCATTAGCTTTGAAGGATGACGAAATCGAGCAGCGAAGTGATCTGGTTTTGGAATCTCACCAACCGTGCGTCTCACGAAGCGGGTCTGAAGTGGTTGGATCTCTATGCATGTTTCATCGGTAAACATGACTTTTGACCAGTCATCAATATCCCAATGCCTGTGATCTTTCGCCCATCGAAGTCTTTTTCCTCGCATTGCTGGCGTTAATACTGGACTATTAATTGGCCGATAAGCTGGCGTCCTGCCTCCAAGAGTCTTCTCCGAACGGTAGAAGAGTCAAGTTCCACAACTTAATTCAGTCGCAAGCTCTTCAGCCAATTCTCTGGATGATGCTCTTGGAGCGGCTTTTGATAACTTTACAATCGTTCGGTTTTCGCGCTCTGAGGTAACCCTAGGGCGGCCATCAGCTTCCGTGTTACCTCTTTCCTCAAATCTTTGAATGATACGATCCACAGTGCGACGATCTTTTCCCACTGCAGCTGCAATTTCCCGATGAGACATCGAACCAGATTGATAAAAGCCAATAATTTGACCGCGAGTAAAATCGGTGGAGGTTGCCATTATCAGCGCACAGTGAAAACAAATGTCATTGATAAGACGATGCAAGATAGAAATCAGTATACCCACGCGTGTTGAATGCAGCATTGATGACAACTGTTGTCTCGATTCCCGCAATGATTGGCTGCTGCCTTGATTCAACCAAACATGACGTATTATCGCAAAGCAGCTATGCTGATTAAACGTGTCGAACAACACAATAAATGTTTGTCTTTTCCTTCAGGCCTATTCCTCTCTATTTGGTAGATTTCATAACTGTTAGTGTCACAGACCATATACAACGCATGCAAAGGACTGTAATTGAATGAAGAAATGATGAAATTGATAAGTAGAGCCATTGATTTTGACCAAATATCATTATAATTACCTATACATGTAAAAGAGCTGTTTTCATAGAATACTTGTGGGTGGGGCAATCTTTCTGCACAGTACTGTAGTTTCTTTTTAGGAATTACCACTCAAAAAGATTTAAATTTTAATGAAGTAGGTAAGTCATTAGAAAAATATTTCGATATATCTAACTACAATCCCACTTATCAACTCTATTCCATACAGAATAAAGCCAAACTTGGTTGTTTTAAGGATGAAACAGCAGGAAAGGAAATAGATGAAATTATTCTCCTCCGTCCTAAAATGTATTCCATGAAATTAAAAGAATGTGCAGATAGCATTAAGCGTGCTAAAGGTATATCAAAATCCATTGTTCACAAAATGAAACATCGATCCTATAAGAAGGCCTATAAAAATAAAACTATAACGTTTGTCAATATGACAATCTTAAAATCTCAAGTTCATACTGTGAAAACGCACACGTTCAAGAAACGAGCACTTTCAGCATGGGAAGATAAGAGGTGTTGGATAGGACATAACACATCTCTTCCACATGGACATCCTGACACAAACATACCTCCACCCAAAAGAATAAAACTCACGCTACCACATTCAGGAGATGTATTGACATAATCAACTTGAACTCAGTACTTTGATGTTGCTTTTTGTAGATATACATGGTTGTTTTATGTATCGCATGAGATCGTTTCTTCCTTGTGAATATATGCCTACAGTCAGCTCATTTCCCTATATCTGTGAAAAGACTTTTTCATATACATATTTTTATTTCAATAAACATATCACAATGACTTCACTTTGTTTTCCGAAACACTAAAGTTACGAGGGATTTAGTATCTTTCACATGGATGCACTCTTGTAAACCATTGGTAATTTTGATAGTAATAGAGGGTATAGTTTGTTTGACGACGGGATGATAGAAAATAGATTCAAACATCTTCTCGACTATTCCATATGAAGCGTCTTTATCATGAATGAAATCACGTAAAATGTATTCTTTTTTCTCACCAACAGAAATAGGTAGAATCAAATCACTTTGGGGCGATCATATCTTTTTCAAATGACTGCGGAACATTGATTTCCATGATGAAGATTTAAACAGTTAGATTCAATGACGAACAAGATTTACTAGTTTGCAAGTTAGACTAAGCGTTCTACTATTTGTAAACGAAAGATATAGTTTCAACAGTTTACAGATTAAAAATAAAGTTTCAACAGTTTAAAAGTTAAAAATAAAGTTTCAATAATGTGTACGTTAGAAACAAAGTTTCAAACGTTTACAAGTTAAAATTAAAGTTTCAATAGTTTACAAGTTAAGAATAAAGTTCTATCTGTTTATATGTTTGAAATAAAAATGAAGGTTCACCAGTTTACAAGTTAAGAATAAAGTTTCATCTGCTTGTATGTCAGAAATGAAATAAAGTTTCACCAGTTTAAAAGTTAAAAATAAAGTTTCAATAATGTGTACGTTAGAAACAAAGTTTCAACCGTTTACAAGTTAAAATTAAAGTTTCAATAGTTTACAAGTTAAGAATAAATTTTATCTGCTTGTATGTTAGAAATAAAATGAAGTTTCACCAGTTTACAAGTAAAGAATAAATTTTATCTGTTTGTATGTTAGAAATGAAATAAAGTTTCACCAGTTTACAAGTTAAAAATAAAGTTTCAATAGTGTGTACGTTAGAAATAAAGTTTCAATAGTGTGTATGTTAAGAATAAAGTTTTATCTGTTTGTATGTTAGAAATAAAACAAAGTTTCAACCGTTAACAAGTTAAAAATAAAGTTTCAATAGTTAACACGTTAAAAAAAAGTTTCAATAGTGTGTATGTTAAGAATAAAGTTCTATCTGTTTGTATGTTAGAAATAAAATGAAGTTTCATCAGTTTACAAGTTAAGAATAAAGTTTTATCTGTTTGTATGTTAGAAATAAAACAAAGTTTCAACCGTTAACAAGTTAAAAATAAAGTTTCAATAGTTTGCAAGTTAAAACTAATGTTTCAATAGTGCGTATGTTAAGAATAAAGTTCTATCTGTTTGTATGTTAGAAATAAAATGAAGCTTCACCAGTTTACAAGTTAAGAATAAAGTTTTATCAGCTTGTATGTTAGAAATAAAATGAAGTTTCACCAGTTTACAAATTAAAAATAAAGTTTCAATAGTGTGTACGTTAGAAATAAAGTTTCAACCGTTTACAAGTTAAAAATAAAGTTTCAACAGTGTCTACGTTAGAAATAAAGTTTTATCTGTTTGTAAAGTACGATCGTAGGATTTACTAGTTTGCAAGTTAGACTCAACATTCTACTAGTTGTAAATGAAAAATATCGTTTCAACAGTTTACAGATTAAAATAAAGTTTCAATAGTGTGTATGATGGAAATAAAGTTTAAGCGCTTTGTGCGTTAGAAATAAAGTTTCAGCCGTTTACAAGTTAAAAATAAAGTTTCAACAGTGTGTACGTTAGAAATAAAGTTTTAGCTGTTTATATGTTAGAAACAAAATCAAGTTTCAACCGTTTACAAGTTTCAACGCGTTTGTCAAGCTTGATTCTATCATGTCAGTACTACACACATCTGATTTACAAAACATGCTTTGAATACTCATACGATGAAGTTCTTACTTTCATTTATTTCTAACGTACACACTGTTGAAACTTTATTTTTCAACTTGTAAACGGTTGAAACTTTATTTTGTTTCCAACATATAAACAGCTAAAACTTTATTTCTAATGTACACACTGTTGAAACTTTATTTTCAACTTGTAAACGGCTGAAACTTTATTTCTAACGCGATTCTATCATGTCAGTACTACACACATTTGATTTACAAAACATGCTTTGAATACTCATACGATGAAGTTCTTACTTTCATTTATTTCTAACGTACACACTGTTGAAACTTTATTTTTCAACTTCTAAACGGTTGAAACTTTATTTTGTTTCTAACATATAAACAGCTAAAACTTTATTTCTAACGTACACACTGTTGAAACTTTATTTTTAACTTGTAAACGGCTGAAACTTTATTTCTAACGCACAAAGCGCTTAAACTTTATTTCCATCATACACACTATTGAAACTTTATTTTAATCTGTAAACTGTTGAAACGATATTTTTCATTTACAACTAGTAGAATGTTGAGTCTAACTTGCAAACTAGTAAATCCTACGATCGTACTTTACAAACAGATAAAACTTTATTTCTAACGTAGACACTGTTGAAACTTTATTTTTAACTTGTAGACGGTTGAAACTTTATTTCTAACGTACACACTATTGAAACTTTATTTTTAATTTGTAAACTGGTGAAACTTCATTTTATTTCTAACATACAAGCTGATAAAACTTTATTCTTAACTTGTAAACTGGTGAAGCTTCATTTTATTTCTAACATACAAACAGATAGAACTTTATTCTTAACATACGCACTATTGAAACATTAGTTTTAACTTGCAAACTATTGAAACTTTATTTTTAACTTGTTAACGGTTGAAACTTTGTTTTATTTCTAACATACAAACAGATAAAACTTTATTCTTAACTTGTAAACTGATGAAACTTCATTTTATTTCTAACATACAAACAGATAGAACTTTATTCTTAACATACACACTATTGAAACTTTTTTTTAACGTGTTAACTATTGAAACTTTATTTTTAACTCGTAAACTATTGAAACTTTGTTTTATTTCTAACATACAAACAGATAAAACTTTATTCTTAACATACACACTATTGAAACTTTATTTCCAACGTACACACTATTGAAACTTTATTTTTAACTTGTAAACTGGTGAAACTTTATTTCATTTCTAACATACAAGCAGATAAAATTTATTCTTAACGTGTAAACTGGTGAAACTTCATTTTATTTCTAACATATAAACATATAGAACTTTATTCTTAACATACACACTATTGAAACTTTATTCTTAACTTGTAAACTATTGAAACTTTAATTTTAACTTGTAAACGGTTGAAACTTTGTTTCTAACGTACACATTATTGAGACTTTATTTTTAACTTTTTAACTGGTGAAACTTTATTTCATTTCTGACATACAAGCAGATGAAACTTTATTTTTAACTTGTAAACTGGTGAACCTTCATTTTTATTTCTAACATATAAACAGATAGAACTTTATTCTTAACTTGTAAACTATTGAAACTTTAATTTTAACTTGTAAACGTTTGAAACTTTGTTTCTAACGTACACATTATTGAAACTTTATTTTTAACTTTTAAACTGTTGAAACTTTATTTTTAATCTGTAAACTGTTGAAACTATATCTTTCGTTTACAAATAGTAGAACGCTTAGTCTAACTTGCAAACTAGTAAATCTTGTTCGTCATTGAATCTAACTGTTTAAATCTTCATCATGGAAATCAATGTTCCGCAGTCATTTGAAAAAGATATGATCGCCCCAAAGTGATTTGATTCTACCTATTTCTGTTGGTGAGAAAAAAGAATACATTTTACGTGATTTCATTCATGATAAAGACGCTTCATATGGAATAGTCGAGAAGATGTTTGAATCTATTTTCTATCATCCCGTCGTCAAACAAACTATACCCTCTATTACTATCAAAATTACCAATGGTTTACAAGAGTGCATTCATGTGAAAGATACTAAATCCCTCGTAACTTTAGTGTTTCGGAAAACAAAGTGAAGTTATTGTGATATGTTTATTGAAATAAAAATATGTATATGAAAAAGTCTTTTCACAGATATAGGGAAATGAGCTGACTGTAGGCATATATTCACAAGGAAGAAACGATCTCATGCGATACATAAAACAACCATGTATATCTACAAAAAGCAACATCAAAGTACTGAGTTCAAGTTGATTATGTCAATACATCTCCTGAATGTGGTAGCGTGAGTTTTATTCTTTTGGGTGGAGGTATGTTTGTGTCAGGATGTCCATGTGGAAGAGATGTGTTATGTCCTATCCAACACCTCTTATCTTCCCATGCTGAAAGTGCTCGTTTCTTGAACGTGAGCGTTTTCACAGTATGAACTTGAGATTTTAAGATTGTCATATTGACAAACGTTATAGTTTTATTTTTATAGGCCTTCTTATAGGACCGATGTTTCATTTTGTGAACAATGGATTTTGATATACCTTTAGCACGCTTAATGCTATCTGCACATTCTTTTAATTTCATGGAATACATTTTAGGACGGAGGAGAATCATTTCATTTATTTCCTTTCCTGCTGTTTCATCCTTAAAACAACCAAGTTTGGCTTTATTCTGTATGGAATAGAGTGGATAAGTGGGATTGTAGTTAGATATATCGAAATATTTTTCTAATGACTTACCTACTTCATTAAAATTTAAATCTTTTTGAGTGGTAATTCCTAAAAAGAAACTATCTGTATCACCAACCAGCAGGCGAACCTCTTTTACGAGAGGACATGGTTTTAATATTTTGTAGAAGAGTTGATACATTTCAAGCTTGGAATAATCTAAAACGGCTTGCTCAATATAGATGGGTTTGCACAACTCAACTTCAGATTTTATCATTTTAACACCTACAAGATCCTCATCGATGATGTCTCTATCAATGAAAAGAGGTGATGAGGTCAATTTGTGATATTTTTGTTCATCAACGACTAGTTTGTAGTTCATGCGTTTTCTAACATCCTCCATGGTCTTTCCGAAAAGACTGTTATTCTTATATTTATAAAAATCCTTTTCAAAATTATTTTGGGCGAGTGCACGTTTTGGACTGTTACTATCTATGTAGGGTTTGAGGAAGGCTTTCTGTCTAAATTTGATAATGCGGTGAACTGACTTTAGAAGCATGCCCATTTCTAAATAGAATTTTAGTATGCAGAAGTGTACGAGATAATTTTTCTTATCATATTGGGTGAGTAAAAGTTTGCGGCATGGTTTGTACCTTGGCTGTTCACACTCCGTTAAGTTATTATGAAATTGTGACATGAATGGTGAAAACATATCTTCAGTCACTTCACCAGATTCAGGTGCGAGTGGGAAATCAGCAGTTTTATTTTTAATACTATTTGGATAAATCAAATCCACTTCAAAATAATATCCCCAATCACCTTCATCTGGAATCTTCAGAATGTTTGAAGGGTTGGAGTAATACGTAAGCTCATCTTGATTTAACCAACTAAACTCGGAATGAGGTAGTGGTTTAGACAGTGAACTGCCATATAAATTATTTTGGTCATAGTACTTTAGGTGGATATGATCATTACCTACTGTTTTAGATTTTATGTGATGTTTATTCACAAATGTGAGACCACCGCGTATTCCGCGCTCAAATATGTTATACATCTCGGGGTCTTGTAAGAGATGGATGGTCTCACCAGTCATTTTAAAGGCTGATTTAAAGGACATGGCTGGTAGACTGACAAAGTGGACAGGATCTAATTTGTCTTCTTCTAATGCCACTCGTCGAAATTCCTGAAAGACATCAGCCAGCAAAATGACATCTAATTCTAAGTAAGCGATCATATAATCGCCAAACGTTTTACAATCAAATTTTAACCATGCCTCTTGAGCATGTTCATAGTCCTCTACTGGACAATCTTGACCCGTCAAATCGTTTTGGAATTTGTCAATGGAAGGAAGGGTTGTTTCATTTAGTTTAGACATTGAGCTAAAATACGCATAGGGAAAGACTCCTTTGCGAGTGATTATTTCATCCGTTAAGTTTGGATAGTGTTTCTTCAAAGTTTGACTATGGGGAAGAAACTTGAGATTACGAACGAGAGAAGCTAGTGACGCTGACATGAATTGGAATGAATCTAAAAATTTTATTTCGAAGAAGACTGTCTTATTTTCTTTAGTTTTATCTACTGGTACGTTTGCTGTCATTGCCATGAATTTTTCCCTCGTTTGCGCTATTACATTAAACTGCCACGATTTCATCTGGCTCAACCCTCCTTTTATGAGCATATGACTGTCATAGCCCTTAAAGTTATGAAAAATGACGGGTAGTGCACGACGTCTCAACCTAAGTGAAAAGTTACATTTGGAGCAGAGTGCGTTTCTAAATTTACCAGTGATGTGATCATGATCACGCACTTTCTTAATTTTATCGTCATCAAACGTTTTATGACATTTAGTGCACGATGTGCAACTTTCAAATTTTTGTTTGTCTTCATCTGACATATGTAGTGACTTACGCTGCAATTGGGAATCATATGATTGTTGAAATTTAGCAGCTTTATCGAGAAATTCTAGAAATTTTGAAATGCAATCTTCACCTTGCCAAGTATGCATTTTGTTTTGTCTATTCCTAAAGTGGTCAAGCCATACTTCATAGCAGGATATGGCTGCTGGCTTGTGGATGATATCATCAATGTAGCATAGGGTGGTCCACAAATATATGGGAAAAATAAAACATTCAAAATTCGCCTCGCTCCCTTTATTTTCTTGTTCCAATACATGTTTTGGAATTCCAGTTCAAATTTCAGCTCAATCGGAGAGTATTTAGCGGTCGCGCCCAAGTATCGAATTCAGGAGTAGTCAGACTTCGCGTTTCTTTGAGCGTCATTTTATGAATCGTAATACAACTTCTTGCGTGTTATGAGTCACTTCTGTATGAAGCGCACGCCTATGAGTGAACAGAAAGGAAGGAAGTGATTTATTGATTAAAGAACTTGCCACCGAGCGGTCAAATACACCTTTCACATAATAGAGTTCAGTTATCTTGCGCGTTCAATGCCATTCGTTCCCTGAGGTGTCGGCCTGAATAAGCTTATACCGTACATTGAACTCGTCTTGTGTTTTTCTCCGACTGCTATCTACACCCTGTTTCGTACACACTCGTATCAACTGTTTATCAATCCGTGCAATCAAGGTGAGTTTATTTGAGATCATCTAATTGTACATGTATAAACTCGAGCCGATACTGATAGAAAAATTCTTATCCAACAATAAGAGATGACATCTACCTAATGATAAGCTAACTATATTTTCTCAGCAAAGATATAATGAAATAACGCATTTGTTAAACCACATATTATTCATCCATATGTATAGACTAACAAGTAATGGATCTCAGCCATCAACATATCACACCTGCCGGCAAACGAATGTTTCTTAAGCGATTCATTACAGAATAAATAATTAATAAATTCGGGGATCTTAGGCAATATAATATTGATGGTTGGTTCAATTAATAAATCCGTTACAAAATAAATAATGATAAAAAATTACATGTACTTATTGTTGGGGATTTTATTCGTATTACCCTGCATGTCTGTTTACCAGAAAAATATTTTTATGTATTTTAGTGGTTAACATAGAAGTTTTCATGAATTGATAATGTATAATGAAACACTTGCTGTACACATGCATATCCTGTCGCAGTACATGTACCTATATTCAATATTGATATTTTCTTTGTAGATATGGCTCGAAAGCTACGATCAGGGTCCGATTGCTGGCTGATCGGAATATCTACCAGAACCATCAAAACTCAAGGTTTGCCATCTAAACATGACGTGCTACTAAAATACATGTATCATCATGTAGAGTTGAATCAAACTGCTCGCGAGAGTTGCAAAGCAACATTAGAAGAGGTCTTGGGTTTTTGGAACAGAGAGCGAATACCAACAATGATGACAGAAGAAGCAATTTCAAAGCTAACGAGATTGGTAACGAAGTACAATGATTTGAAAAAAAATGAATACAAGAAAAGTGATTCTGCTCGTAATCATGAGTCTATGTTCACAGCAGATCTTCCGGAGTTATTTGACGTAGCACATCAGAATGCTTTGGAGATAATGACAATTCAAGAGGACATCAACTTCTTGATAAGCCAGCGTGAAGATGTTCGAGAGCAGCGTATGGCTGGTATAGATGTGGAACTTGCCCTCAAAGAGAAACGCAAAAAGGAAAGAAACGAAAAATGTGAGATTCGCAGAGAAAAAGAAGAGGAAAGAAAGCGACTACTCGAAACAACCATGGAAAACAGTAGCGCTAGTAATAGCGAATAGGAAGATATTGCCGGTAATGAGCCTACCACGTTGTACAAACCATTCATGAAACATTCGCGTAAAAGTTCTTCGTCCAAGGAAACTGATACAGAATATGTATCCGTCACGCTTTCAAAAAAAATTGTCACTAAGTCTGTGACAGGTGCGTATACGATTTTATGAAATTAGATAAATCATATAAAATTATGTACATTCATCTTCAGGTGTTGCTGATCGGTTTGGTCTATCCAAAAGAAACTTATTCGCTACTGTGGCTACAGTATTGAATGAATCGACATCTTCGTCAGTTCAAGATTTTGTGCTTTCGCCTACCTCAACACTACGTTCACGAACATTTAATCTACAAAAAGTCTCCGAAGAAGTGAAGATTAGTACCAAATTCCCAAACTTCTGTACTGTTCACTGGGATACTAAGTTGTTGGGAGAACTTGGAGAACATTTGGCGGTAGTCGTTAGCGGAGACTTTCCAATTAAGATATCCGAAAAATTACTTGGTGTTCCTGATATAGACTCATCGTCTGGAATGAATCAGGCGAATGGCATACTGGGGATTCTACGTGATTGGAACTTACAGCGGAAGGTCTTTGCACTTTGTTTTGACACGACTTCTTCTAATACTGGCGTTTTCAACGGTGCTGCTGTTATATTAGAACGACTTTTGAATAGGAAATGTCTGTGGTTGGCATGTCGTCATCATACTATGGAGGTTATGGAAGCCGGAGTCTACTCTTCTATTTTTGGAAAATCCACTGCCCCAGACAATCCATTGTTCAAAACGTTCAAAAACAAGTGGGACTCATTAGACAAGTCGATGGGAAGACTTGTCAGGCTTCCAGAATCAACATGGCTTAACATCAGAAAGAATCTAATTATTGAGCGTCTTCAAAATATTCCTGGTCGCTTCTGTCGCGATGATTATAGGGAGATGATCAATGTAGCGTTGGTACTTCTGGGAGAGCTAAACCCTGATGTGTTGAGGAAACCTGGTCCCATTCATCACGCAAGGTGGATGTCAAGAGTACTGTACTTTGGGAAAATGCTGATATTTTCCTGTCAACTTGATTACTCGGAGGATTTCATTGAAAAGTTGAATAGACTCGCAATTTTTAACTGTCTGTTATATACAGCTTCATGGTTCGATTCCTCTGAGTGTGCTGCTCATGCTCCAGCGAATGATATTCGACTTTATATAGATCTTCATCGATTCAAGCTGATTGATTCTCAGATTGCCACTGCAGCTCTTGACAAATTAAAGAATCATCTATGGTATCTAACTCCAGAAATGTTGACGCTGAGTTTATTTGGAACTAATGTTCCTGCTGCTACAAAATCCGAAATGGCAAATAGGTTACTTGAAGTGAAACCTCTATCATGTCAAAAGCAATCTGTGATGAAGAAAGGTAAACCAAAATTTCCAGAACTCATTATTGAGACTGTCAGCCTGGTCAACCTCATAGAACAGAAATCATGGTTCATATTTCAAGCTCTCAATATTGACACAAACTGGCTTTATGAACCAGTGGACACATGGAACGAAAATGCAGACTTTTCGTTCGCGAGAAATGTTGTTATGCACCTGAAAGTTGTTAACGATGGCGCGGAGCGTGCCGTGAAACTTGTCGAGGATTACTGTGAGAAGGTGACGAAAGATCCTGAGATGCGGCAAAATCTTCTGCAATCGGTTGAACATCATCGAAAGCAGTTTTCTGAATTCAAAAAATCTGCTTTTGTGAAGAAGTGATGGGACGTTTAGTAAGTTAACTTGTTTATGTAGCCTACTTGGTAAGAATTACAGTTGTGTGTACTATGCTCTTAGATATTAAAGTAGTATCGACAGCATAGTTTGAATATTTCTGAAATATACTCATTTTTCGTAATTCAAATAAATTTGTTTTCTATCTTTTACATAATCAAGCAAAAGCTAAATAAATACATATCAGATTTGTTAGCTTATAGGCTAATAGTATGATGTTCAATTTTAAAAGTGTGAATTAGAAATTAGAAAATCAGAAAAAAATCACTGTGTAAACTATTATAGTAATCATATCTATTACTTGAGCGCGACCTCTTAATTTGATTCAATAGTCTTCAAAATTCAATCAGAGACTGTATTTAGCATTTGGAACAAGGGCGTTATGGGAGTGAAAGCGATTTCGGAAATTTTGTATTTTGGACCACCCTAATGTAGCATTCTATGTCTGCGTAAATTACACGCAGGGGACTATATTCGTCACCATTATCCCTATGTGAAAATATTTTATCTTTGGGCATTCAAATTCAAATATGCACTATATTTAGAGTGGCATTATGCTACGAGGCTTCAAGGCCACTTTACAATTTACAATATAAGAAATAGAAATAAAAGAGATACAAAGGAAAGTCATTTATAGGTAAGATCGATAAGGTATTTCTTCACTTGTTTCTTGAAGGAACGCATATTGTCAATCTCTCGCAAGTTCTGGGGAAGTGAGTTCCAACTCCTCGCAGCAGCTACCGGAAATGATCTACCACCAAAAGTTGGGCATCGATAAGATGGGACCGCAATGCAGAATGAATCTGCAGACCGCAATCGGGATCTTCCAGGCATAGAGGAGACATCCACCAGGGAGCAGCTGAGATAATCAGGAGCACACTCTCGACGACAACAGAAGGTCAGAACTGATAGTCTATAAGCAATACGTTGACGAATAGGCAGCCACTGTAATTCATTTAACAAAGGAGTTATTGACGAATAGCGGGAAGTGCCGTAAATCATACGGGCGGCTGCATTTAGCACAGATTGTAATCGCTTCACTTGTTGCTCAGGGATTCCATACATGACAGGAATGCAGTAATCCAACTTTGAGATGACCATGGAAGTAATCAATGTCAGGAGTAGATCACGTGGGATATAAGGGATTATACTGCGAATCTGGCGCATTATCCCAAAGCACGATGACACACATTTCGAGATATTTAGCTTGAATGAAAGTTCTGAGTCCAAGAATACTCCAAGACAGCGCACTGAATTTGATGGAAGGATATGAGAGGATCCTATTCTCAAGGGCGCTGTTGGGACAGAACGCCGACGTTTGCCTGAGTGACACCATAGAAATTCAGTTTTCTCTGTATTCAATAGAAGACGATTTGCACTGCACCATTGAACAACATCATCTAGACAACATGCCATCTCGGCAGCTAGATCATCAGTCGCATTTGGCGAACACGCTCCATAAATCTGCACATCATCCGCGTAAATATGCAACTTGAAGTTATGATCACGAACAACATTGAAAACTTCTACCATATACAAAACAAAAAGAAGCGGCCCCATCACTGAGCCTTGAGGAACACACCAGTTCCACATCTTGGAATCGGAAGTTGAAGCGCCTACACGAACAGACACTGGTCGATCACTCAAGAATGATTGTATCCATGAAATAACTAGACCAGAAAAACCAAAGGATAGTCTCAGGCGTTGTGTAAGAATTCCATGGTCAATGGAGTCAAACGCAGCGGTAAGGTCCAAAAAAGCCAAAAGACACAATTCACCATTATCCAATGACGAGAGAATATCCGTGGATAATTTCAGTATCGATGTTTCCGTTGAATGATATCTCCGATAAGCCGATTGCACGTCAGGAAACAAGTTGTTTGAGAACAAATAAGTTCGACACTGATTGGATATAATTCGCTCTATGACTTTAGAGAGGGTATTAAGTTTTGAAATTGGCCGGTACGATGCAGCTTGTGATGTATCCATTTTGTCATTTTTCAGTGTAGGTGTGATGACAGTGACTTTCCATAATTGTGGGAAGACTCCAGTAGAGAACGAAAGATTGTATAGATAAGTAATGAACGGAGCCACGATATCCAAACAGTCCTTCAAGAGGTTCACAGGTAGAGCATCACTGGTAGAGCTCTTGTTCGGAAGACCACGGAAAGCGTCGAATACATCTGCAATCGATACAGGGTCGAATCGTTCAAAGATAGAGTTTGGAGTCTGCGAAGTAATTCCTGGACAGATATTACCAGTCTGCTGCCTGATCATCGAGATCTTTTGATCATAATAATTGAGAAAATCACTTGCCTTTAAATCTGGGTTAGGTTTGGGACGACCACGACCCATGATACTATCGATGGACCGCCAGAGTTCTTTCGGTGACTTTAACTCGGATTTCAGCTTATCACACCAAAAAGATTGGCGTTTGGATTTGAGCATTTCTCTGTATGACTTGGTCACTTGCTTCCACTTAAAGAAAGCTTCAGAAACCAGCAAAGTATTTTGATCCGTGGATGGAAGAGATCGCTGCAGAGATCGGAAACGACGTTCATGCTGTCGAACACTGCGCTTTGCTACCCGACAGTCCTCATCGAACCATGGATCAGACGAC
Organism: Prostheceraeus crozeri; assembly: GCA_907163375.1. Taxonomy (NCBI): domain Eukaryota; kingdom Metazoa; phylum Platyhelminthes; order Polycladida; family Euryleptidae; genus Prostheceraeus; species Prostheceraeus crozeri. Next base: position 25,657 of record CAJQUW010001509.1, on the reverse strand, counting down.
CTTCGTCGAATATTGACCACCTTAAGAGGAGCCATTTGATCGACGATAGACTTGATGGTGGAGTCAAACAGAAGAGTGAGCTGATCAACATCACAATCAGTCCAATTAGCAGGGCCGCACAGCTTAGTCTCCATCAGTAACGCTCGCAGGTGAGAAACGTCAATCTGTCGCCATTTTCGAAAACGAATTTCCTCATACAAAGGAGCAGGCCTATGAATTGGTAATGTCCAAGATAGTAGACTATGGTCAGAAATTCCAGGATCCGATATCTGAACATTGAGTGGCTGAGCGTCAGATCTTGAGAATACAACATCAAGCATGCCACCTCTATTATGAGTGGCATTATGAACTTGACATTCGAAGCCATATGATTGGAACAAATCAATTAACATCCGTGTATTACGATCATCTGATTTCTCCAAATGAACATTAAAGTCACCAGTCACTACAACTGAACAAGAGAAGGTGCTCAATTGATCCATCAATGATGATAATTCAGAGAAAAATCCAGATAATGAACCAGTGCGATAAATAACGAGAATGATGACAGTAAATGAATCACTCGTGATCTTCACACATACATTTTCAAAGGATTTCGTATCTACACCAATTTGTAGGCGTGTAAGTCGGACACCAGTGCTCACGACGGCCACTCCACCATGGTTGACTGTCAGGATATACGGATTAGCACGAACTCTTGGTTGATGGACCACAGAAAACCCATGTTGTGCAAATTTCCGAATACAGACCGAATCGTCATCATGCCAGGTCTCTACCATCATGAATACATTTATACCACTATCACGCTGAAGTTGCAATACATCATCCACTTTGTGATGTAAGGATCGAACATTGAGCATACCAAAAGTCAGATATTTGCTCGGGGAAAAGATATGGCGATGAGTTCTTTGCAATGTTCTCAAAAATTGCTGTCGACGAGGTTCCGGATCATTTGACGACAAGGAATTCTTACTAGCATGGTTGTACGTTGTGTGAGTTGGAATATGTCTAATATAGATGCCGTAGTACCATAGGCGGCGTCTTGTCTGCCTTGATACACAGACACACGGCTTCCGTTGAAAGTCACGCAGATCATCGATTTTATACCGATAACGGACAGACATGACGATTGCAGGTAGAAGCAACAACGGCTGGAGGCGCGCTAACCATCCGACCGTTCACTCTGACTGCGAACGATCGAAAAGTATCTGTATGTAGGGTGCTGTGCAGACATGCAAATGAGAGAACGCGTAGAGCAAAACAAGACTGTTCTCGATGGCAAAAAGGGGGATCGAACAGTCAAACCTCCGCGGGTGAGTTGGGCACTGTACCGCTAGACCATCACACGGTTGACGAGTCTGCGCGAGAGACATACGCTATTATTCCCGATTCTGCAAACAGGCGCGCGTGAGTATCCCCATCCATGAAAGCGAGCGGCGGTTGATCAGCTGATCTCATGGCGTCATCTCACCATCCACCGGCAGGGAAAAGCGGAGTTCCTCGTCAGCAGGTGATGAAGCCACAGTCAGCAGTTGGATAGTATCGATCGTCGCCGGGCGGATGCAGTAGGCAGAAGACAGTCTTTGTGCAGATGTATAATCAACGCGAGATATCAGTAGGGATATCTGAGGAGGCGGTAGAAATCGACTTCGCGATACAGGTAACAGGATCAGCTCGCGCACTCAGAGCCAGCCAATAGAACGAGGGTATGAAGCAAAGGAGAATCCAAAAAGTAGGAATTTGGATGAGAAAACCGAGCACAGGTAGGTCAATAACCAATAACCAAACTTGGTTACTCGTTGAAAGGAGCACAAGATGATGATGAAGGGTAACGGAAAAATTCAAGAAAAACCGACGCGTAGGAAGGCCAGAAAAAACAGAAACGGTGGCTTAAAAACGCGCACCGCAATCAATCCGACCGTCTACCACGAGAGATAGCGACCGAATGACATGCGTTCCATTTGTAATTTACCTCGCTTGCACCATTCATAGCGAGTTTCAAATTTATCTTTACTCCAAAAGGAGCGGATGCAGCGGTCGCATACAAAATGTTCACCTCTTTTAGAGTGCCCCAAGTGAGTGTACAAGCGAGAGATTTTGGGAATACCACAGTAGTGCCATTCCTCGCCATCATCTTGTTTTACTAATAAGAGGTTGACTACACGTTCATAACAAGTTGAACGTGAATTATAGCGGGCACCCTACAACCCCTTCTCCCACACGTGAACGACAATTTTAATCTGATTATGTTTTTCGAACGTTTCTACATCTTTGATTTTCATGTTGTTACTATCACAACCTTCAAAGTCTAGTTCATCCTCCCACTGTCTATAGCTATAGGTGCGATCTCGATGCGCGTTGATATCATTATAGTGAAGGATGGATAGGACTGCATATTTGAAACACTGTGATTTACAATCAACATTGATGACAGCTTTCTTATTATACAACGTTTTTGGTAGTTTAAATGTGCCTCGAGCTGCATGACTTTCTAATAGGGAAATTTTGAATATGGCTGAGTCCACACCATCAAAAATCAGAGCGCTGTCGCGCTCATTGAATTTATCTACATTTGATTTTAAACATTGAATGTGAAAATTTAGCCAAGACTCGCAGTCTACAACTTCGGTTGCGGAAGAGGAAGGAACATGAAACTGTATTCTCTCCGTCACTTGACCCGTTTGAAAATCTATTTTAATATATTTTAGTTTAAGGTAGATGAGCGCCTTCATTCTAAAATTGTCTAAATTGTTGAAGAGCGCTTCGATAATGTTAGAATTTTGAAGGAGCCACTCAGGAAAATCTACTATTTGAGTATTGGACTCCATGCAGTAGTCGCGTACTAAATTATTATGTGAAACATTAATGAGGGAGATGGTAGAGGTACCGTTGGTGTAGTGATCATTTGCATGCGTGTGTTGAAGTCTGTGCGAAGATCGCTGAAAGTGACTATCAAAAGAAAGAGGGCACAAATCGCAAGGAAAGGAGATGTCATCGTCAGAATCAACTTCACCTCCGGAGATTGACGCCGCTTTGCGTTGACACACACGTTGTTTGATGTGTCGAAGGAGACTGTGCTTCCTTGTAAACATATGTCCGCAGTCGGCACATTCCCACTCGTTGCCTTGTCGCGAGAGTCCTGAGCTGGAACTCACATCACCTGAAAGAGAAATCATTCTATCATCTCTGTTCAAGTCTCAGTGTATTTTTACAACCTACTTTGACTCAACAACTCTAAACTTTCCTCGAGAAGGGAGGGCGTTGGTGATGAAGTTGATGCCTGAAATTGAGGAAGATGCTATTAGCCACACGTTTGAGGGAGATGAGTGAAGAAATTTTCAACTTACCATTTCAACGAAATCAAGTTTAAGGTTGATACTTGAACAAGATAGAGACTTCACTCAAATAATACGTCTCAAATTTGGAATTCACGAGAGAGCAGTTCACTTGTACGCCTCAAATATAGAATTCGCTAGAGAACACTTCACTTATACGTCTCAAAGACAGAGTGAAATGACACGAATGTCACTTTGCATATATACTTTCATATTCATCATTCATTGGCTGTTCATTCTGATTGGTTGCTTGTTTATACTTAAGAATTAGAAAACATTTCAAAGTCATTATTCACAGTCAACATGACAAGCCCTCCAAAAACATCGAACACAAATTGGAGTTCTCTTCTCCATGCTCATCGCCAAAGGCGCTCGTTGCACCAAACGCTCCAACGAAGGGGAAGGTAGAGAAATTATACCGACTCGACAACATTAGAAAGTTGTCATTAGCAGCGGATGACGAAGAGGAGAGTGTATGTGAGAAGGAGTGTCCCGACCTAACAGGCATACGATGGAAGTATCTGCAGTATGATACTGATGATGTGATGGAGATCACCAGCACCGAATTCCTCCATCAATTATGGGAATGGTACACCCCTAACTCCCAGGCACGAACTATGGCGGAGTGGGAGTACATCGACAAAGTGAGGCTCGCGGTAGAAGAACGATTGAAGCAAGTGAACTGTTTTTGTGATTTGTGTGAAGGCAGACTCTGGGACGATATTGACGATGAAGACCTTTTGAAATACATGTCATAATAAATTTTTATTTCGTATTATCTTTGCTTTCATACTGACTTACTTGAATGGGGCTTCAGTGGATGATTTAACCATGTATACTTTTTCATTTGGAAATAGTAGCACGCTTAGTTTAACTTGTAAATCTTATAACATTTCATATGGGTGATGATGGTAGATGAAATAGTGTTAAATAAAATTAAGATAGCTTACATGATTCTGGGATAGCAATCGACTGCAATCCATGTGTAAAGAGCTTGTTAGACTATGGAAGAGAGAAGTGTGTTATGTTGCGTGTGGCGCGTGAGTGTCCTCCCATTTCATTCCATTCATCAATTCATCTCATTGATAGAGACAGGTAGAACTCATGGTTCTCATAACGTATGCAATGGATAGTTTATAAGGCAACCTTCGACAGCTGGCTAAATGTCGCCCTGGCGCGAATGCATACTACGTTGAGACAGAGGCAATCACTTGCAAACATGACGCAGAGAGGTTTAACAAGATTGACCATTGCCGAATGTCCCTTGCGGTATACATAGCCACGGGTTTCACCGCCGCCCTTTACAGGAACGCCCGTCGAAAGGAAGTATTACACCGAACTTCATTTGCAACGTTCAAGTTGACTGATAGCAGATTCAACTTAATGATAGTATTCGCCAGACATGAAAACCTGTAGAGTTGGTAAGAGGTTGACAGACTTTGAGCAGCTTGATAGCAAGCCGTAGAGAGCTTGATTCACCAGCGTTTTGCAATGGAGATGTTTAGAGGCCACCCATGACAAGATAGCTAAGACTCAACCGATTGGCGTTCAAAGTGCTACGTTGAGAACTGTGTCAAATGCCCAACATGAGATGTCCCAGCGGTTACGGTCTACACTATGACACACTCCCTTGCCACACTTATCACTACGACATCGTCCGCCGTCCCGAAGGAACACCCTGTCAGTGGAATATTACAACAAAACTCTCCATGTCTTGCTCGCTTTCAGTGAAAAGCCGCTTATACCATGAGAAGACTGGCTCAGACATCATTAAAAATGCTTTCATTGACTTCAGCAGGGTCGAAAACCCCAGAAAACCTCCAAAAATAGTGAATTTAAAATTTTCAACTTTTTAGCACTACTTATGAAATTTTATAAGTAGTGTATCACTTAGGGCAGGTGAATAGCGACCGAACCTTTTTTGAATCAAGTCAAACGGACTTGTAGAAGCAAAGTTACAAGCCTTTAAAGTTTTGGAGTCTTTTATGGCCTGGAGACGAAGGCCATCTCCTGGCGAACCTCTAAGTCTGACGCCTTAGCTGATATCAGCAATGAAATTTTCTAAGTCGGTTTCTTTCAGAAACCCGGAATTTGGAATGTCCGAAGCTATCATCGGAGCTCAGAGAGACGACCTACCTCTGACAATCGCTCTCGTCTTAATGACAAGTCTCTCTCGGTTCCCAGCTTATATAGTGTGTGGCGATCAGCTGATGACGTAATATCCATCATCCAAACACTTAAAACGCTTCTATCGCCGATTCTAGAGGTCCGATTGAGCTGGAAATACACCATTTCAATGTAGAATTTGATGCTGAATCCAAATCTGGCCTCCGTTTTTCCATCCGATGCTTCGTTTTGGCTCTACAGTAGGCAGCCATCGCAAAAATTCTAACTCAGTTTTTTCGAAAAAATTTTGTGATGAAAATTTTTTCTCTCCGATTGACTTGAAACTCACCATACAGATAGAGAATTTCACGCTGATTCCAAATCTCAGCCCAAAACGTCCCAAATTCTAACTCTGTCGTTTTTCGCCAATGTCCCAAAATCTTAAATGGCGTCTCACATCTAAATGAAGACAGATATGAACAAGCCGATTCTTTCAGTGAATTTGTCTCACTCTTAGCTTTCAAACGAGCTATTGCACGACAAAATCCGTCCACTGGAAGCCAAGATCGAAGCGAGCTCTCCCGAGGGGGGGGGGACGTCAGCGAAAATTTTTTCTCTCCGATTGCGTTCAAATTCACCATACCGATGCAGAATTTCACGCTGAATCCGAATCTGGCCTCAGTTTTCCCATCCGATGGTTCGTTTTGGCGCTACATCCCAAAACGTCCCAAATTCTAACTCTGTCGTTTTTCGAAAAATGTTGAAAATTTTTTCTCTCCGATTGCCTTGAAACTCACCATACAGATAGAGAATTTCACGCTGATTCCAAATCTGAAATCCGTTTTCCCATCCGATGCTTCGTCTTGACGCTAGAGCCCAAAACGTCCAAAATTCTAACTCTGTCGTTTTTCGCCAATCTCCCAAAATCTTAAATGGCGTCTCACATCTAAACGAAGACAGATATGAACAAGCCGATTCTTTCAGTGAATTTGTCTCACTCTTAGCTTTCAAACGAGCTATTGCACGACTAAATCCGTCCACTAGAAGCAAAGTTGGAAGGTCGGTGCCGTGTGGGGGACGTCAGCGAAAATTTTTTCTCTCCGATTGCGTTCAAATTCACCATACCGATGCAGAATTTTACGCTGATCACGAATCTAAAGTCCGTTTCACCATTCCACCACGACAACCTAGACGGTCGCCCACGTCAACCTAGGCGGTCGGCCACGACAACCCACACGAGACCAACACACCAGAGTCTCACACTCTGTCGTTTTCGAGGGGGGGGACGTCAGCGAACATTTTGTGAACGTGAACCAACCTGGCCGGCACACCACGACAGACTACAACCTCTGCGTTCCAGAGGGGGGGAGACGTCAGCGAAAATTCTTCGATGGCGGCCATCTTGCGCGGTCCAGAAGTGGAGTTTTACTTACTACTCCCTTCTTCAAACGCTTCTTCTGCCTTATTTCGATATAATTGATATTTTATGCCTTCTATTTCTGTTGTTATTATTCTTTGCAGCTTCCATGTGGCTGATATCCTTTCTTGTGCAATCAATTTGCTTCTTCAATCTTCTTTTTCATGGCGGCTCAGAGTTCTGAATAACTGGCCCGCTGGGTGCAATTCTTTCTTGAAGTGCTTTGGGTACTTCTAGAACGTTTGCGTCGTGCGAAGTCTGCTACGTTCATCGCTGCGACGTCGTTCAGGTGCGACAAGTCACGGAGTAGTCTGAAGGACAGTTTACCCATAAGTTTACCACATTGTTGTTCTACCGACGATCTGGTACTACAAATATACTATTGAAGTCCATCTTAGCTCGCTGAAACCCACGAGACTGAATCATGTATGACATTGGATGTTGCGCTGGAACACCGGTCTCACTACTATTTTTATGGCACAAGTACATGTGTAAATGGAAGCTTTCCCAAATCTTAAAGAGTTGTTGTTGTTGTTATTTATTTGCCTTCAAGGGAAAAGCATCTTCTAATTTAATTTAGGAATGCTTTCAAACAATTCTTAATTGCGTATCCAGCGACGGTTCACTTACCACTTCTTGAACTAAATACTCACTAAAAAAAATATAATATTTGTATCCTAAGTGAGGGAGAGTCAATGGAGAGATCAGTTTACAATACGTAACTATACGTATCCATAATTGTTGCCACGCTCACATGCCGCTTTGAAGTCACGCTGCTGTACTCGTGATTGCACCATCTCTCCATATGTTCATTCCGTGTATGTCACATGTTCATGTCATGCTGTGACATGATGATCTTCACACGCCTCTCAACTGCCATAATCCACTTCTCCCGCATATGTACTCACATCTTACACACATAAATCACACACATAAAGTGAAATTTTCAACGATTTTCAAAGTGATTTTTCACACACAAGTGAATTTTCTTTGGAAAATGTGTGGATTTTCAAGCGTATTTGCAGAAAGTAGTTTCAATCTTCAGCAGCCGTTTTAATGTCCCTTAGCAGCCATTGTGAAAAGCTTGTGGTTCGTGTTACAATCAGGAAATGACAGTGTGGTTGCTCTTCTTGCTGTGCTTTTCCACCGTTACTAAGGGTACTTATTCCAAGTTCCGAGTCTCCCGCCTTCTGTCATGTTGACATCAGAACTCTGGCGTTTCCTCACAGCACCATCAGTGGGAGACTTCCTTTGGGGCATTTTATTTCCACTTCATTTTGGCTGTGAATATCAGCAAGGCATCCAGCTTCCTCCGGCTCTGTATTGAACATAGTTCAGGAAGCCACCATGATACTGACTTGATGGCTATTGATGATACTGACTATTGTGAGGTGGTTTCTTGTTGCTTGCCTCAACGAAGTGCAAAACCGATAAGCAAAGCAAACTGAACTGACTATCCATTCCTGCCTTGACCGAGGTCTCGCCTGGAATAAAATTTAGGCTATTGCAGCACTTTCTCCATCAGGGGTCCAGCCTAGTAGGTCGATCTGGGTTGGCTTACCCTCGCCCAGCTTTCGAAATTTCTTCTGCTCCGCGACTGCTTATTCATTATTCACGGCTGCCCTTCAATCTAGGGGCGCTCCACTATCCGACACGTGTGACGCACCCAAAGATATTTTATTGTTTAAAATGGCTAGATGAGAAATAGATGCATAAATTTGAAACCCATTTTAGTACGGTCCTCATCTTGGCAAAAAAAGCATTACGGCAATAGGGCGAAATTGCTGTTTTGTCGGCTGTACGGTGTGCAATGAGACAAAAAGCCTTGAAAACGGCACATGATGTAAAGCATAATTCACTGATATTATACGACAAGTTTCAAGAATATTCGTTCAGTAGTTTCTCTGAAAGAAAATTGTTAAAGATGATATCGGTAATACAGCAATTTAATGCAGTACTATCAATTTGGAAGAAAAATATTCAGATGAAGACTGATGGGGTATTTATGAACACTCAACTCTCTCTGTAGAATTCATGACTGTTAGAAAATTCGGTAAGAATCCGAGTATTATACACTGAGGAATTGGCTATTAATAAGGCTCACCCATGTCAACAACGCTCTTCGAGTTATTCACCAGGCTGAAACTACAATATGATCAATGTATTGCAAATAATGAACAAAGGCATTTTAGGTCCAAGTGTAATCGATCGTCGGATGTCTGTAAATGTCTAAGATGTTGTCTATGTGCATTGTATAATATACGTAATCTATGTTGTTTGTTTTTATTTGCTTAAGTCAATTTTATATCAAATTTTCTGATAATTCATATTTATTTTTTCTGTTGTATCATGTAATTTCTTACCACAAAATTACATATACAAGTTAGATTATTGCCAAGCTTGGCCATCGTGTTTGGGGTGGCCGGGCAACGGTGGGCATAGCAACGATATACAAGTACAACCATAGCAAGGCTTCGTACTTATTAAAAAGAAACAATCTGCATGATCAAAAGTAAAGACGTGGTTCATTTTCCTTTTCAGAAAAGTCATTTAATCATGTATTTGGTGAATTGTAGATGAAGCTCACTTTGCTTTTATCTAAGAATGAAACAATTGGTCTTCATTTGTGCTATTCCTATATAACATGCGATCTTCAGATTTGATAATCAACTGACATAAAATAATGCAATGAAGTCTAATTGAATGAATTACATCAACAGGATGCTCTTATTTACAACTGCGTTTTGCAAAGCATCTGAAGAAGTAGAATGGACTATCATTTGTTGCAATTTAGACGCTGCATTCAGACATACATACAAATTTCTTAATTTATTATTGAAATGCGTTTCAGTTATTTATGTAATTACTAAATAGAGGCAATGAAAAGGAATATTTGTTGCTCGCTTACAAATATTTTCAAATTCATGCAATATCAGCTGATTTTCACTGATTTCGTTGCACACAAGGTAAAAACACGTCTATTTCCTATCTAGCCCTTTATAATATTAAATATCTTTGGACGCACCCCTCTTTAGCCGTAGCACTCATGAGGACGGCGCAAACAGGGATAGTTGAGAAGGGAGAGACATTGTGGATGCAGTAAAGTAGTGCAGCAACTCAATATTAATAATTGCTATTGAGTAATTGAAGCAAACCAGTTGAATTTAACAGATCCATAGCTGGTTTGAAAAAAGCTGTCAACAATTGATCGCTGACATACTAGAGAATCAAGTCAGACAGCAGAATAAGTTTTGCAAACAGACGTAAATCATGATGCTGATCATGAAAGGTCTTGGTAATCAACAGAATTTCCTTGTAAGTTAAATATTTTAAAGTTCCTTTGCGAAGATGCTCATTTATTCTAACAGTTTGATTAGATCGTACTGCTTAAACACAGGACCTCTGGTATCGTCTAGATAGAATGGAAAATCAGGAATTAAAGACGATAATACAGTTTCTTTAAAAATTGATGAAATATTCCTAAGACCTCAATAGAAACTGAATTTTTGTTATAAAATTGCTCACTGCATGCTACAATTTCACCCACATAAGAGGTGCTGCATGCATTACATCGAATGAAATATATATAAAATTTGGTGAGGCAGTCATTGGAATTAAGAGAAAATTTACAATTCTTATTCACACAAATACGTTATCGGCGGGAGCATAAAATAGAAGAAAGAGTATGAGATTTAAAAGAAACAAACAGCTGCATTTTACATGTTTTCAGTCATCTCCTCATTTCTCTTGTTTGCTGCTAAGAAATATAGGGAAGCATGACGAACACCTTGTTGGAAGTTTCTGAGCTAGGTCTGCTGTCGTCGAACTTGATGCAGGGGGTTGTTGATCACTTTGTTTGGGTAGCCGAAGCTGACGTAGCGCTGTTTTGATGATATCGATTCGCTCCTTTTCTTCAGGACCTGAGCCGCTTCGAATAGCTCTGCGTAATTCGTTCTGCAATACATTGCGTACAACGTACCTCGGATGATGTGATTTCTACGGTGTCACACTACCTGAATGCGATGACTTGACAATGAGTGTAGTGGCGGATCGATGTTCTTTGCGTCTCACTAACACATCCAAATAAAGGATAGTGTCATTCATTGGCTCTTCGATAGTAAATTGGATCCAAGGACGGACATCATTACAAGCACAGAGGGGTGTCTGCTGGGATACCGGAGTAGACGACAAACAGAGCGTCGATGTAGTTGTAGAACCCATTTAACGACATTGCTCGGGAATTCATTGAGGATTTCAGACTCAATAGAATCTTTAAAAATGATAGTAGCTGTTGTGGAGCGATTGTTGCCCATCGGTATGCCCTTCGGCTGCCTGAAGAAGTCCTTTTGCACCTGTATTTTATCTAATGTGAGGCACAGCAGGATAAGCTCAGGGAAGTCTTCCCTCAACAAAGCGGAAAGGGAAGAACTAGCTCTGTGCGACTCGAAGAAATTGATCAGTTTCATTACCATAGCTGTCGATGCCACTCCTCCAAAGCAATTCAAATCCACAAAATCAGTCCACATTTCGGTACTCAAATCCAAGAAAACCAAAATATTCTGCGCTTCTTCACCGATTACCCAAAAAAATCCAAACTTAACCTCAGCACACCAGTCTACATCCACACTATCAGTTTCATTACCATACCTATCGATGCCACTCCTCCAAAGCAATTCAAATCCACATAATCAGTCCACATTTCGATACTCAAATCTAAAAAAGCCAAAATATTCTGCCTACTACACCGATTACCCAAAAAAGTCAAACTTAACCTCAGCGCACCAGTATTCATCCACACTATCAGTTTCATTACCATACCTATCGATGCCACTCCTCCAAAGCAATTCAAATCCACAAAATCAGTCCACACATTTCGATACTCAAATCCAAAAAAGCCAAAATATTCTGCGCTACTTCACCGATTACCCAAAAAAGTCAAACTTAACCTCAGCGCACCAGTCTTCATCGACACTATCAGTTTCATTACCATACCTATCGATGCCACTCCTCCAAAGCAATTCAAATCCACAAAATCAGTCCACACATTTCGATACTCAAATCCAAAAAAGCCAAAATATTCGGCGCTACTTCACCGATTACCCAAAAAAGCCAAACTTAACCTCAGCACACCAGTGTTCCTCCACACTATCAGTTTCATTACCATAGCTGTCGATGCCACTCCTCCACATCAATTCAAATCCACAAAATCAGTCCACATTTCGATACTCAAATCCAAAAAAGCCAAAATATTCTGCGCTACTTCACCGATTAACCCAAAAAGAGCCAAACTTAACCTCAGCACACCAGTCTACATCCACACTATCAGTTTCATTACCATACTTGACAAGAATCAATTTGCTTACATTCCACCTCCCGGTTCTGGAGTGACTTCAGCATTAGTTTTGACCTATCACAAAGTTCTTCAATTTTTGGACAAATCTTCTGGTGGTGTTCGTATCATGTCAGCTGACTTTTCAAAGGCTTTCGATAAATTGTTACATTCAAATATTGTTTCTGCCTGTTTGAACTTTGGCTTACCAAAATTTATTGTAAACTGGATTTCGAGCTTCCTATCAGATAGAAAACAACGTGTCTGTCTGAACAATCAGATGTCTTGTTGGAGCCCTGTCACTAGCGGGGTTCCACAGGGAAGTGTTTTGGGCCCTGTCTTGTTCTGTTTGGCAACAGATTCACTTACTGCTGTCTGCCCAAACACATGTGTTCTTAAGTATGCAGATGATGTCACCTTTTTACATTTTGTTAATAACAGTGTTTTTGATGACAATTTGCAAATGGAATTTGATAATTTGATCAGGTGGTCTGCTGACGTTCATCTGCCTCTTAATTTCAAAAAGTGCTCTGTCATGGATATCATAACCAGGAAAAACATGCATTTGTTAGATGTGAGCTTGCCGGATGGTACATTTCTGAAACGTGTCTCATCCCTTCGTTTACTTGGTGTAATTTTCTCGAATAACATGTGTTGGGATGCTCATTTTGACAGTATTATTAAAAAAGCGAATAAGCGATTGTACATTATGTACAATTTACGGAGGTCTGGATGTCCTAAGTTTCTTATGTTTCGATCATACATTGCCTTTATTCGCTCCTTGCTTATGTTTGCATTTCCTGTTTTCTGTAATGCGCCTCAATTTCTGTTAAAAATGATTATTCGTTTAGAGCGCAGAGTTTTCAAAATTATTGGCTCTAGTGATTTTCCCACTTTTATGGATGTCGCTGAAAAAATGTGTGCAAAAATGATGCTTTCCATACAAAGGACAGATTCACACCCTTTACGTGAATTATTTAAGTCTCATCACAACCGTTTGAGCCGCTCAACTTTGCAATCGAATCTCCGTCCACCTTTTGCTAAAACTGTCCGCTTCAGCTCTTCATTCATAAAATATTGTAAATGACCTGTACATTGTATTTAATTTGTAAGTTTTACTTTGTTTTTATTTTTCATCTCATTCATTTCATGTCATGTCAATTGAAAATATGTCATGCGTTCACCGAATACTTACTGTGAAGCAATAAAGAGATTATTTATTTATTTATTTATTTATACCTCCACTCCTCCAAAGCAATTCAAATCCACAAAATCAGTCCGCATTTCGGTACTCAAATCCAAAAAAGCCAAAATATTCTGCGCTGCTACACCGATTACCCAAAAAAGCCAAACTTAACCTCACCGCACCAGTCTACATCCACACTATCAGTTTCATTACCATACCTATCGATGCCACTCCTCCAAAGCAATTCAAATCCACAAAATCAGTCCACACATTTCGATACTCAAATCCAAAAAAGCCAAAATATTCTGCGCTACTTCACCGATTACCCAAAAAAGTCAAACTTAACCTCAGCGCACCAGTCTTCATCGACACTATCAGTTTCATTACCATACCTATCGATGCCACTCCTCCAAAGCAATTCAAATGAGGTGAGATTTGTAAAAATTGTGTGAAATTTCAAATTTATTTATTTTCTCTACCTTGTTAATTTTCGTGTCTTCGTTTCTGTTCGTCCGATTTGGGGACAGGAACAAGGAATGATGTCTGTAAAACTACTTGGTGCATGATGTGAGTGGCCATCAACTCTACTGTCTATGCTATATGCTTACAATATGAAATTCTATGAAGTCGGCAATTTGGAGATTTTGACTTTTCTACTTTCATATTTTCGGAGGGAGAACCCATGTGGGATAACCGAAGTAGTTTTTTTTGAGATGTGGATCCTGAGATTGTTTCCTGGATAGCAACCTTGCCCGCTTAGGCGAATTTTTTGAATATCTTTTAATCCAAGAAATCATGGCCACCAGATTTTTAGTAGGCCCAGTTTACTTTTTCGTATTATACAGCTTTTGACAGAAAGATAATAAATTTGGCACAATACTTTCTTCGTGAGACCTTTTCTCAAATTTGAATGTCTGCATCATTTTGGCTTATTTCGCTATATATTCAGTTGTAATTTATTTTGTGGCATCAATTCTTGGTGAAATATGGTTAATGACTTTTTACTATAGGGCCAAAATAAATAACATCACGAAAAAAAATATTGAGCCAAAACGTCTGCGCATCTTTGCGGAAAACACAATAGAGCGAAACTTAAGCTCTACAGTACCTCACTCATCTTCAAGTGACATTTCAACTTTTCAAATACACATTGCGTTTTCCGCAAAGATGCGCAGAAGTTGTGTCTCGATGTGTGTTTGAAAAGTTGAAATGTCGCTGAATAGGCCATATTTTCGAACTTGTGAATGCTATGTTATACAGAGTATTGTGTGGATTTTGATGAAACTCTACTTGAAGGTGAATGAGGTACTGTAGAGCTTAAGTTTGGCTCTATTGCGTTTTCCGCAAAGATGAGCAGAAGTTGTGGCTCGATGTGTTCTTTTTTGTCGTGATGTTATTTGTTTTGGCTCTATAGTAAAAAATCATTAACCGAAATAAGTTGAATTGACATAAAGGAGTCATCCTATCCATATAGAGATATTCACAAATGCGAAATCCTTGAATTTGAAATTATCTGCTTATTATGTGTGCATGTTTGAAATTTCAAATACATTTTTTAATTTGACTTTTTTACTTTTATTTCTGTATCTGATGATCAATTATTGAATTTTTCAGAATCATGCTGCTTTTAGCCTGTGTCTCGATAAAAGTCACCGAATGGGTTATTTATTTCACCTGCAGAAACTAAAAATTAAAATGTGCGATCTTAATGATATTTGATTTGAGCTAAACCTTCAATTATTTGACCTTTCACCTCATTTAATACAATTATGCAATCTCAGAGCGATTAGTAATCATCGTTTTATTAACCATCTTAATCAGATCTTACGATTAGTGCATGGTTTAATCAGTTTTTGTTGTCATTTTCCATTTCAAATAATGATCTAATGGAAATTGACGCTATAAACAGCATCTGTTAAAAACTGACGGTTTTGACCTTTGACCTTCACCTCCGCCCAGGGATGACTTTAGAAATAAAACTGATGCTGTTTTTCTGAATCCCCTTTCAATGCCTTTTCGATTGATGTGTGGTTCGGCAGAATTGGTTTGGGAGATCAAGAAGGGGCGAGAATTTCCCCCTCAGAGCTGTATCTTGCTTTCTAGGGAAGGTACCACTCCTTTATCCCAGCGCTCAAGTAAGACTTCTCAGTGGTGTTGCACTATCACTCGTACTCAGTGACATAAGTCTGTTTTAAATCCATTGTGAGAAAGTTTGGCGAAATTTGATGAATTTGGAAAATGTGAGGGGAGGAGGAGAATAGAAGTACCTAATATTTTTTCATTCACTAAGAGTTTTATAATAAAGCGTCTATATTTTTGAATGATAATCGGTACAAATTTGTGAAGTAATACACAAAAGTTACATAAACACTACACACAATTAAATTACAGATTCAGAAGTAATCATCGTTTGATATAATCATTATACATGTACATAGAGCAAACATACAAAATAAAAGATTTGCTACGTCTGACAGTGCGTCTTGGACGGAGCAAAAATCTACCAGAAAGCGAGATAGGAGGCAATTTCTCATACAATATGTGATTGGGAGACATAATTTTCTGTAAGAAACGTAAGCTTAAGACACTTCGACGATCACGTAAACTTGGTAGGTTAACGCATGCAGATGTCATTGAGCACAGAATATCTTCAAAAAGACGTTGAACACGATCTAGGCGTTTAGAGTCAGTGACATGAAGGGAAACAAAAAGAGGCGAACAGTACTCCATGACAGATCGAATTAAAGAGACGTACACCAATTTTAAACTTGCAGGATGTAAAGAGCGGTGAATCATACGAACAGCATATAGACGACGTCATGCTGTGGCTATGGTTTTGTCAACATGTGTACTCCATGTTCCCATTGATTTAAACGTGACACCCAGAATAGAGAGTTCATTGACCGATTTCACATTAGGTAGATCGACACCAGTAACGTGAGTGTGTGCGGATTTTGCGATGAGCAGGGATTTGCATTTAGACAAATTGAGCTTAAATACATATTTTGGGACCAATCAAGTACTCGTTGATGCTCGATAGAAACATGACTGTTGCCTGAATATTTGTACACAGGAAAACAAATATTGATATCATCCACAACATAGACCCCAACTTACAAATTTAGTCCATTCTAAATTCTTATATCATAACGAGAACCAGAAGATGATGATGATTAAAATGAGCCCCATTTCATGCACAAAATTATGCATCAATTATTCATAATATAAAGATATCAAATTCGATGTTCATGACTCGGAATGATAATTCATTAGTTTCACTGTCAACAGGCGGGAATGAAGGAAACTGCTTTGATCTCCGACACCCACAATCGAATTGTTAACAAACACTGAACGCGCGCTTGAACATACTACAGGTTTTCCTACACGACAACGGCAACTGCCGAATCAAGAGCGGCACTTTAATTTCTAAAGCGTTAAAAGATAAAATATTACGTCATTTCACAATTGAGAGCGACAACAATAAATAAACTGCAGCAAAATAGTGAGATTAGTGAATTTTACTCTCATCTTGGCGGTCTCTAATGAAGGTGTCGTCCATCATGAATTCTACGAAGGCGGAACCTCCTGTGAGAGATTTAACTCCTGGCTGGAAGAAGCGTCCGTTGCGGCTGGGGCTGGACCTCGTGTATTCGTTATGGATAATGCTCCATGCCACAGTAGAGCCCGTGAAGTCAGTTTGCGAGAGGGACACTCTATTAGGTACTTACCGCCCTACTCTCCATTTCTCAATATCGCAGAGAACGCGTTTTCCATGTGGAAAGCGGCTTTCAAGAGAGAAGTAGCTGAGATTCGTGAGCAGTTACACAACTACACTGGACAACAGCGGAATTTGACCTTACTGCAACTCGCCTCCCAAAACATGAGTGCCATCACTGTAAATAAGATGGGAAGGTTTTCCAGACGTATGGGCAGATTGATGCATGGGCTAATTAATCGCGAGGATGTCTTACAAAACCATCAATGAATATTACGGTATTTGTTTTGTTTCATAATGGAATAAAAAATTTCAAGATTATCAAAACTTTTTCGTATTGACTTACCTTTTCGTAAAAAAAGTTTTTAATGACTTACTGTATTACCTTTATGAATTAAAATAATTATCAAACTTTTCCTTTTGACATATTTTACCTTTTCGAATTAAAAAATTATCAAAACTTTTTGTATTGACTTACCTGTTAAAT
Source organism: Prostheceraeus crozeri (assembly GCA_907163375.1). NCBI lineage: Eukaryota > Metazoa > Platyhelminthes > Polycladida > Euryleptidae > Prostheceraeus > Prostheceraeus crozeri. The sequence continues at coordinate 8,082 of CAJQUW010001509.1, read as the reverse complement.
AAAATATAATTGAATATGAAAAGCCGTTTATGATTTCAGGTTGCCGCTCATTAAACTTATAAATCCATTAATAAACTCACTAATTATCACTACCGATTAAAAACAATATCATTCAATTGAAAACGCTGCTGATTAACAGAAATACCGTTGTTGCATCTTAAAACATATTCTTTAATCTGATAGTCGCATTGTCGAACTGGAAAACCTGTATTATCACCATAGAAATAAACTGTTTATCTGAAGTTGGCTAGAATGGAAATTGACTCAAGGTCGCGGCACATCCGGGGGAACTAAGTTGGGGCATGAAGAACCAATGAAAAGCTTTGATTTACGCATGTGACCGATTCTAACCCAATGATTCAGTCGTTGACAAGTGTATCGAAGAGAAAATGCGTGCGATTCTTGTGCCACTATTGTGTATTGCATGAAGCTTTACTTCCATTCTAGAGGTTTCATTGTTATCAATTTCTATGATTATCACTGAGCTTCAAGTTGCCAGATTTCTATGATTCGAATGTCGGGCTTTGAGAGAGGCTGGTGAATGCAGCTGTGTGGAAAGCGGCACGTCAATCACCTTCGCACCAGAATGACTGGCGCCAAAATTGTTGACGCTGTCTTTTCTCTATTAATGAAATACCGAAGTTGCTACCAAAGAGGACAATAGCATAGATATCTGATCTCTATGGTTGCTACAGCTTGTCTAGTGTTACCCTTAGCCATGGACTTCTATAATATAGCATCTGGACAGAAATCTGAACAGATATCATTGACCCTTCTATACGAAATGAGGCTGACTATTTGAATCGATGTCATTCATACAGAAGTTATGTGCATTGTATTCTTGTTATCCCTGATCTGCGGGCGTTGTTAATTAGTGTTTTCAAATCATCAGCGATGTTTGCTGAGAAAGGAAAATGCTGAGCATATGCTCTGTGTTTGTGTACCGGTATAAGAATGACAGTAAATTTAAAGACTCTCCACCTACATTTCATTGCTTATCTTTGAAAAATAAGCCACAGAATCTATCGATAAAGAACAATGTGATTTACGTAGACGATCAAACCAAAATTACTCTTCTCTGGTGGTGAAGTTAATACATTCTCACAATTGTCTTCCTCAGGAAGAAGAAGAAGAAATTTCAATCGATATGGAAGCATAGCCCTCAAATGTGAAATGAAAACTGACTTCGTTCGTCGCCTCAAATTAACTAAAAAATGTGTGAATACGAGTAAGACAATACTCGTACTTTTGAATTTCGGAGCGACAGAAATCTGATTGCAAGGTTACAGACGAGTATATTCTCCTGAACTCATCCTTGCAACGATCGAAGAATTGACCACAATAAAAATCATGAACTATTTTTTTATCTTATTTCACACAGTGATTTTAGACCTTATATGGATAATGCATATCTCATAGGATGGATCATGAAATCTCATTAAGTGATGCAAAAATAATACAAGTTTGCAGTGCTATTGCATTATTTCTATCGCACAATCGAAATGAGCACCCTGCATGGATAATAATGAATAATATTATATAATAATATAATATATTATATATTATAATAATATATAATATAATAATATAATATAATATAATATAATATTATATAATAATAATCTGAATAATATTTATAAAATAAAGAACTCGATTATATACTGGTGCATGCTGTATCAATATTCTGAGCTTCTATGCGCCACTATGGCCTGTCTGTAGCAAAGCAACAAACAGATGTAGTGTTTTCTTTGGTGTTGGTTCTTCGAAAGTTCCCGAATGACTAAAATCATTTCAGGAAGTAAAACCAAAATCAATAACCAATCCTCGAATACCACTTTGTGTTATTTGATGAGTTGCTTCACTTGGAAAAGGGAAGATATGACCTAATATTTGTAAAAAAAGTGTAAACCTGAAATGCCAGTTTGTTTCCAAAGGATTAATTTTTTGACTTTAGTAGTAAGGAAGTGACAAACACCAGATAGCGCAAGATGGCCGCCATCGCTGACTCCCCCCCCCTCTGGAACGGCAAAGTGTCGTGGTCGGCCGCCGTGGTGCTTTGGGTCTGAGTGTCGTGGTGGACTTGGGCGACCGCCAGGATTAGTCTTGAGGCTATAGTGTGTGATGTTTTTCGTGCTGAATGTTGGGTTGTAAAATGGGTTGTTTCGAGTGGAAGGAGTGGTTGGATGAGAAAACGGAGGTCGGATTCGTGTTCAGCGTGAAATTCTGCATCGGTAGGGTGAGTTTCAAGGCAATCGGTGAGAAAAAATTTTCAACATTTTTCGAAAAACGACAGAGTTAGAATTTGGGACGTTTTGGGCTGTAGCGTCCAAACGAAGGCTCGGATGAGAAAACGGATTTCAGATTCGGATTCAGCGTGAAATTCTGCATCGGTATGGTGAGTTTCAAGTCAATCGGAGAGAAAAAATTTTCAACATTTTTCGAAAAAACGACAGAGTTAGAATTTGGGACGTTTTGGTGTGTAGCGCCCAAACGAAGCATCGGATGAGAAAACGGAGGCCAGATTCGGAATCTACGTGAAATTTTGGGTTAGGAAGGATGTTTCCAGAGAAATCGGAGAGAAAAAATTTTCTGCTGACGTCCCCCCCCCCCTCTAGACAGCTTGCTCCGATTTTGGCTTCCAGTGGACGGATTTTGTTGTGCGATAGCTCGTTTGAAAGCTAAGAGTGAGACAAATTCAGTGAAACAATCGGCTTGTTCCTATCTGTCTTCGTTCAAAAGTTAGAGCGGTTACAAGATTTTAGGTCGGAGCTCGCTTACCTGAAAAAATCCTAAGTGTCAGAGTGACTTTGTATGGGTAAAATTTTGAAAATTTTCCAAAGTGTGGAATTTCGACCTGGGACCGTCACCAAAACATTTTTCATCAAATTTTGAAATTTCACTGACGTCCCCCCCCCCTCTGGACAGCTTGCTTCGATTTTGGCTTCCAGTGGACGGATTTTGTCGTGCGATAGCTCGTTTGAAAGCTAAGAGTGAGACAAATTCAGTGAAACAATCGGCTTGTTCCTATCTGTCTTCGTTCAAAAGTTAGAGCGGTTACAAGATTTTAGGTCGGAGCTCGCTTACCTGAAAAAATCTTAAGTGTCAGAGTGACTTTGTATGGGTAAAAATTTGAAAATTTTCCAAAGTGTGGAATTTCGACCTGGGACCGTCACCAAAACATTTTTCATCAAATTCTGAAATTTCGCTGACGTCCCCCCCCCCTCTGGACAGCTTGCTTCGATTTTGGCTTCCAGTGGACGGATTTTGTCGTGCGATAGCTCGTTTGAAAGCTAAGAGTGAGACAAATTCAGTGAAACAATCGGCTTGTTCCTATCTGTCTTCGTTCAAAAGTTAGAGCGGTTACAAGATTTTAGGTCGGAGCTCGCTTACCTGAAAAAATCCTAAGTGTCAGAGTGACTTTGTATGGGTAAAAATTTGAAAATTTTCCAAAGTGTGGAATTTCGACCTGGGACCGTCACCAAAACATTTTTCATCAAATTCTGAAATTTCGCTGACGTCCCCCCCCCCTCTGGACAGCTTGCTTCGATTTTGGCTTCCAGTGGACGGATTTTGTCGTGCGATAGCTCGTTTGAAAGCTAAGAGTGAGACAAATTCAGTGAAACAATCGGCTTGTTCCTATCTGTCTTCGTTTAGATGTGAGACGCCATTTAAGATTTTGGGACATTGGTGAAAAACGACAGAGTTAGAATTTGGGACGTTTTGGGCTCTAGCTTCAAAACGAAGCATCGGATTGGAAAACGGAGGCCAGATTTGGAATCAGCGTGAAATTCTTTATATGTATGGTGAGTTTCAAGTCAATCGGAGAGTTTCAAGTCAATCGGCGAGAAAAATGTTCAACATTTTTTCGGAAAAACGACAGAGTTAGAATTTTTGCGATGGCTGCCTACTGTAGAGCCAAAACGAAGCATCGGATGGGAAAACGGAGGCCAGATTCGGATTCAGCGTCAAATTCTACATGGAAATGGTGTATTTCCAGCTCAATCGGAGCACTAGAACCGGAGATAGACGGGTTTTTTAGTGTTTGGATGATGGGTGTTACGTCATCAGCTGATCGCCACACACTATATAAGCTGGGAACCGAGAGAGACTTGTCATTAATACGAGAGATAGTCAACGGTAAGTCGTCTCTCTGAGCTCCGATGATAGCTTCGGACATTCCAAATCCCGAGTTTCTGTAAGAAACCGACTTAGAAAATTTCATTGCTGATATCAGCTAAGGCGTTAGACTTAGAGGTTAGCCAGGAGATGGCCTTCGTCTCCAGGCCATAAAAGACTCCAAAACTTTAAAGGCTTGTAACTTTGCTTCTACAAGTCCGTTTGACTTGATTCAAAAAAGGTTCGGTCGCTATTGACCTGCCCGAAGTGATAAACTACTTATAAAATTTCATAAGTAGTGCTAAAAAATTGAAAAATTTAAATTCGCTATTTTTTGGCAATTTTCGGGATTTTCAAACCTTCTGAATTCAACTAAGACATTTATAAAGTTGTGGGAGGCAAGCTTCGGCTTGGAATTTGCAACCTTTGTAAACAATCCACTGATTTTCATGTCAAAATCGGGGTCCGGATACCAACACAGTGATATGACGCACGCTCTGTCCGCGGGAGGTTGGATTTGTGGGCCGAGGCCTTGGAGTTGGGATAAGATCCCCTCTGAGTAATGCCTGTAACGGATTCAAAGGTTCGACACTTTCCACCAATCTCACAATTTAGCTGTATGATTATAAGAATGACTGCCAATGTCGCCTGTTAGTAATTCTATTTCATCCTTCCTTTACAGATACATAAGTTACAAAATGGGAGGCAACTCAAAATTTTTATTTAAAAAGTGCTCTTGCGGAGAAATAAAGAGGGGTGGCGAATTCAAACGTCACATTAATAAGTACAAGAATACGCCTCACTTCCACGAGGAAAGAGCCGTTATTTCCGGCTGTACACATTGCCTGAAATTTTTGAAAGGCAAAGAGCATGAGGAATTTTACATCGCCCACGCCGACTGTCCGCTCAAAAAGGCAAACAATTACATAACATCAGACATCGGCAAAGTGATCGCACCCTTCTTCAACGAAGAAACAGTCGATCTTGACGCAGCACTACAAGAGGCTATTGCAACAATTTTGGAGCCTGCTGCTTCGGCCACTACCTCATCAACAGCAGAAGAGAAGGCCCCACTAAGCGATTTGGACAGCTCAGATGACTCCGATTCTGAGGAGGTCGTCATTACTAAAGACACGGAAGAGATAGGAAAACCAACAAATCAGTCTTCCCCGAAAAAGAAAGTAATCGCACCTTCCCCAGTAAAGAAGGGGATTAAGCAGCAGACGAACAGCTGGAATAAGGATACCCAGATCGCAAAAGTGAGCCAGGAATATGCACTCACAAAATTAAAAGATGAGCTCACTCGTTACAAAAATGAATGTTCGGCCCTTAGGGATGACAATTTCCACCTGAAGGGTCAGGTAGCCGAGATTCGGGCCCTCAAGACACAAGTGATCAATTTAGAATCTTTCCGCGAAAGGGCGCTTGCCAGCGAAAAACGCGTTACTGAGCAGGCGACTTACATAAAATCATTAAAAGCTGAAGAAGAGGTATCAAATTTAAAAATTGAGCAATTAAAGACTAGCCTGACTGAGAGTCAGAAGAAAGAAGAGAGACGAACAACGCTCCACATTCCCATCATCAAGAGCAGAATCGTCGACAGCATCATCCTTGAGAGTGAGGACTTGGATTCCACATTCGAGTGCTACGAGGGAGCAATGGCGGAGATGCGCTGTCTCCATGTCTCTATAAAGCATGATGGCGAAATAAAGGAGCTGCGCCACCGGAAGCGGAAACTGCCGGCCAAATACTTACCTCAACCATCACCATCGAAGGGGTCGCGAACCGGCTAAATTTCTCTTATGGTAAGTTAATATCATCTCTATCACTTGAATATATTTCATCTATTTTTCCTTCTATTTTCAGATACGACGAGAACGAACCATCGGCTCTCTTAAGGGCCACCATGGGGCAAGACATGATAGAACCTCCACGCGGTTTGCCCTGGGCAGTCTTCGGACTGGCGAATACTATCATTAAGTTGAATCTGCTATCAGTCAACTTGAACGTTGCAAATGAAGTTCGGTGTAATACTTCCTTTCGACGGGCGTTCCTGTAAAGGGCGGCGGTGAAACCCGTAGCTATGTATACCGCAAGGGACATTCGGCAATGGTCAATCTTGTTAAACCTCTCTGCGTCATGTTTGCAAGTGATTGCCTCTGTCTCAACGTAGTATGCATTCGCGCCAGGGCGACATTTAGCCAACTGTCGAAGGTTGCCTAAAACTTTCCATTGCATACGTTATGAGAGCCATGAGTTCTACCTGTCTCTATCAATGAGACGAATTGATGAATGGAATGAAAGGGAGGACACTCACGCGCCACACGCAACATAACACACTTCTCTCTTCCATAGTCTAACAAGCTCTTTACACATGGATCGCAGTCGATTGCTATCCCAGAATCATGTAAGCTATCTTAATTTTATTTAACACTATTTCATCTACCATTATCACCCATATGAAATGTTATAAGATTTGCAAGTTAAACTAAGCGTGCTACTATTTCCAAATGAAAAAGTATACATGGTTAAATTATTCACTAAAGCCCCATTCAAGTAAGTCAGTATGAAAGCAAAGATAATACGAAATAAACATTTATTATGGCATGTATTTTAAAAGGTCTTCATCGTCAATATCGTCCCAGAGTCTGACTTCACATAGATCACAAAAACAGTTGAGCTGCTTTAAACGTTCTTCTGCAGCGTCCCTCACGTTGTCAATGTACGCCCACTCCGCCACGGTTCGCGGTTGGGAGTTAGGGGTGTACCACTCCCATATTTGATGCAACTGCGACTTGCTGGTCATCTCCATCACCCTTCGACATCATATTGTAAATATTTCCACCGTATGCCTGTTAGGTCGGGCAACTCCTCTTCATCGTCCTCCGATAACTTTCGTATATTGTCGAGATTGTATGTCTTCTCCACCTTCGCCTTTCTTGGTGCATTTGGTGTAACGAGCACCTTTGCTGATGTGCATGGAGAGGAGAACTCCAATGCGGCATTTGGTGTTGTTAAAGGACTTGTCATGTTGTCTTTGAAATGCTGACTTTGAAGAATGATAACTTTAACATTTTTCTAATTCTTAAGTATCAACAAGCAACCAATCAGAATGAACAGCCAATGAATGATGAGCATGAAAGGATATAAGCAAAGTGACATCCGTGTCATTTCACTCTGTCTTTGAGACGTATAAGTGAAGTATTCTCTAGCGAATTCTGCTATTATTTGAGGTGTACAAGTGAATTCCAAATTTGAGACATATTAATTGAGTGAAGTCTCTATCTTATTGAAGCATCAACCTTAAACTTGATTTCATTGAAATGGTAAGTTGAAGATTTCCTCTCTCATCTCCCTCAAACGTGTGGTTCATAGCATCTTCCTCAATTTCAGGCATCAACTTCATCACCAACGCCCTCCCTTCTCGAGGAAAGTTTAGAGTTATTGAGTCAAGGTAGGTTGCAACAATACACTGAGGCTTGAACAGAGATGATAGAATGATTTCTCTTTCAGGCGATGTGAGTTCCAGCTCAGAACTGTCGCGACATGGTAACGAGTGGGAATGTGCTTACTGTGGGCACATCTTCACGAGGAAATGGGATCTCACCCGACACATCAAGCGAGGTGTTTGTCGACCTAAGCCGGCATCAATCTCCGGAGGTGGGGATGATTCTGTTAACGTCGTCTCCTTTTCTTGCGACTTGTGCGCTCAGTCTTTCGAGACACGTTTTGAACTATCTTCGCACAGACTTCAACATACACACACGAACGATAGCTACACCAACGGTACCTCCTCTATCCAACTCACCGAAGTGTCCATAAATAATTTAGTGAGGAACTACCAGATGGACTCCTCAGAAACCATTGCTAACTTTGAGGAATGGTTTCATCAAAATTCATCATTGATAGAAGCGCTCTTCAACAATTTAGACAATTTTAGGATGAAGGCGCTCATCTATCTTAAAA